>OZ024740.1:282789284-282801784 GCA_964016885.1 Eledone cirrhosa
ATTGAATTACGACTATTGACACGCAATTAGAAAATTAGTTAAAATTAAGCAATAAGTATATATATATATATATATATATATATATATATATATATATATATATATATATATATATATATATATATACTAGCAGCAGCACTCGGCGTTGCCTGGGTAGGTAAAATAATATCTGCTTTGATGAAAAGGTGTTGATCTTAGCGACTGCTTCTCGATGACTCATCTATGGCCACACAGCCCATGGAGGGTGGGAGGGAGGGTGGTGATGACCTCTATCACTGAGAAACGCGGGTGACTGATGATGGGGCATGCTAAGGGAGGGAGGTAATCTAACACTAAGCCAAATTTCCTCACGCTACTTGATTGGAAACCGATGAATTCTCAAATACACAACTAAAAGCTCAGACGACGTCAGTGGCCATCGTTTTGCCTTTGACCATCTATAAGATGTGCAATGATAGGTTCTATCATAGTATAAAAGTTGAACCAAATAAATTGATTTATGTGTGAGGTGGAGCCGAAGATTCGAATTTGAACGAAATCGGTTGAAAATGTGGGAGCTAGAGCCGAAAAGGCGGAGATTTGAGCGAAAAGGTGGTATTTTCGAATATTTAAGCGCCTGCTACACCGTTCCTGAACAAAGAATCCAAAATGTAAAGCCATTTTAAGACGTGAAATAATCAGATCTAGCGTAGTGTCAAATGTCAACAAAGTAAGTTGATTAATGTGGGAGCTAGAGCCGAAAAAGTGGAAATTTGAGTCTAAAAATGGTATTTTAGAATATTTAAGCGTCTGCCACGCCGAACCTAAAAACACAAATGCAAAATGTAAAGGCTTTACAGGATCGGCAATGATAAATTCTATTTTGCTTTAAAATTTGAACGAAATCGGTGGCAAAATTTGGGAGCTAGAGCTAAAAATCTTATTTTTCGATACCTAAAAAAAAGGTGACCACCAATCGATTTTTATCTGCAGAATGACCCCGGAATAAAAAAAAACGCTGATATATAGAAAACACTCCCCGATGACTAATCTATGAGCCTGTAAAGTTTCATGTAAATCAGTCGTAAGATGTACGCCCCTATAGGTAATACACAGACACACAGACACACACACACACACACACACACACACACACACACACACACACACACACACACACACACACACACACACACACACACACACACACACACACATACTTAATTTTATATATATACAGATATATATATATATATATATATGCGTATGTGTGTAAGTAATATGAGTAAATAGATCACAATTTCTATCATCTTATTTGAAAGTAATTGCACCTCTGTTCTTTTATCATTATGAAACAGGAAGCACACACACAAACACACACGCACACACACACACACACACACACACACACACACACACACACACACACACACACACACACACACACACACACACACACACACACACACACATACACACACACACACACACACATATATATATATATGTATATACACACACATTTTAGTGTGTATATATATATATATATATTACATAGTAGTTTAACAATGCTAACAAAGGCGAGTTATTAAACATATTTCATTCATTGTTTTACGATCGTTTCGGAGGGTTGATCATATTGATATATTGAATATATATATATATATATATATATATATATATATATATATATATATATGTAGGAGGTGAGTTTTATTGTAGTACAATAAAGCAATGCAGATATCGGATAAGTAGTACTCTACAGTTTGTAGGACTGGAGTATAAATAATATATAAGATCAAAAGATGGTTAAAAGAGTTCCATGTATTTTATTATGCGCATTTCAAAAACAAATATCATCATGCAATGACATTTGCGTTTTCATCGGATAAAATAGGTTAAAAAGGTTAAAAAATACTTGTGAATAGTGCAGTTGTAAATCAACATATGTTGATTTAAAACTGTACTATTCACAAGTGCTTTTTAAGCTTGATATCATGTCTCCCTATTTTATCTGATGAAAACGCAAATGTCATCGCATGATTATATTTGTTTTTGATATGCGCATAATAAAATACATGGAACTCTTTTAACCATCTTTTGATCTTATATATTATATATATATATATATATATATACATATACATGTATGAGAATAAAAATGGGGTCGCACATGAAATAGACAACGGAAAAAAACAGACAGTCCCTTCTCTTCAGTCAACTTCTGGAAATTCTTATAACTTCGGTTCTTTAAAATTTAGACTGTTCATCACAATGCACATGTGGTGCTAACAGAAAAAAGCAAAAAAAAACAAAAAAACAGGGAGTCATAGGCCAAATTGTGCTTTTCGATGAATTATATATGTATATATATGTATATATATAGTAATAATATATATTCGTGTTGCAAAAATTCTTGCAACACGAATTGGCGCAAAACTTATTTTAATAAATCTGGAGCCACTTTTTTCACATAATACAGGTACAATTTCCAAAACTAATCAGATTAGAGCAAACATCACGGGCGCTCTATATCAAAATTATTTTGAAAAGCATTAGAAATGCGCAACCGGTAAAACTTAAAACCAAAACTGAATACTAACCAATACTATTACTAATTTTTACTTATTCCTTATTAAACTATTTTTCACTGGGAACAATTTGTCAGCATTTTCTTTTCCGTTTAACAATATATATATATAATTCATTATCAAGCACTTCGATCATGTAGTGGTAAATCATTTTGACATCTTAATGTTGTTATAGATAAGGATGGGTTACGCCATTAACATATATATATATATAGTGATAAACGCACAATGTTGAGGTGAATCCCTATTTTGTTTATATGACTAAAGGGTATGGCTGTAGGATGGGATTCTATACTCGTCAGGATCATAATAGGAGAAAGTTTTAAAAAGTTTATGCATCTAATCGAAAACGTGTTCTAATCTATTATTAATTAAACTTTTTTCGATAATAATTGTTTCTACTTTAGGCACAAGGCCAGCAATTACCCAGTGCATTACTGGTACTTTATTTTATCGACCCCGTAAGGATGAAAGGCAAAGTCAACCTCGGCGGGATTTGAACTCAGATCGTAAAGGGACGTAACTATGCTGGAAAGCATGGCGTCCGACTCTCTACTGATACTGCCAAACCACCGCACTTTTTTCGATAATAATATAGTACAATTCTAGCATACAGATATTGCAAATACCTGTATCTTGTTTACACTGGTCGGCGAATACCAGGACAGACCAAGAAATCTCGTATCCAGTTCCATTCCCCTCCAGTTCCTATATTTTGTTGGCTAAAGTTGTAGAATTCCTAAGTATATGACTTTTGAAAGAATGTATATCAACATACTATATTTTCTTAAATACATTTGGAGTAGCCACTATATATTTTATATTCTGTTTGTTTGTACAGATCACACACTGGTATACCATGTTACTGCACATACACATATTTCGTATGGGGCAATTCTCGGGCCATGGGCAATTGCATTTTATCTCTTTTCCATGGGAGGGTTCACTATTATTGTTGTTGTTGGTATTAGATGTGGTAGATATGAGGATAAGTTGTGATAGATTTAATTTTCTATTTCTAGTTTTTACTGCCTTGGGTGTATTTACTCGCGCTGATTGAGAACATCCTATGGGGTTCATATTAACATTAGAATGCCGTTTAGTATCATAGCTGCTTAAGCGTCTCTTATTCAATTTATTTATGTAACCATCCAGATTCATCGAGGTTGAGTAAGATAACTTATTAGTATTTCTGTTTAATATCTTATGGTATTTGGGTGACTGCGGGAAATGCTTGTCGATCAGGTTAAATGTTTGGGTTCAAAACTAATTTGGTGCTGTTTTTCGTCGATTATGTCAGATACTTTTCTGCATTATCAAGTGTACCACTACTTTCTTACAACAATAAAATATTTCATATAGTTTATAAAGCGGTCGATTGGCAGAGTTGTTAGATTATTGGAGAAGTGCCTCTGGAGATGTTTATTCCGGTATTTGTAGTATGTAGTGAAATTCCGCTGAATTGTAGTTTTTTTTCCATAATTTCAGCTTGCATAGAGAAATTAATGAGAACAGTGATGACGCAACCCACCTTCCCGTAACATTCTAGAAATCTCGCTGCCTTAAGGGTGGGTGCCTAGAGAGTTTGTTTGAATCTGCTCGTGACAACACTGCATTTAAATTCAGTAGCCAAAACATGCTGTATGCTAAACAATTATCCTCTCTTTCCAATGATGACCGTGGTTTTAATTGTTTTTCGTTTATCTTTATGTAAATCAGCCAATTTTAACGATACTCATTATAGGAATATATAAACTACTGGCTTTTGTTTGTGCAATCCAAATAAAGGACACAGCAATTATAGTTCAGATAATTTCATTTGGATAGTAATCAGCGTTTATTCACACTAAATTTTGCAATATCTCACCTTTACATTTCTTTACCGTCCTTACGTTTGACAAGAAAACTCTGAACATTCTATGGAAATTAAATAAGAAAAACCACCCCATTGGCTGGAGACATGTTTATATCATGTGAAAGCCGAGATATCATATAACGAATTGATTTTTATTATCAGAATAATTGAATTATATAACCAGACAAAACTTAATCAGACAAAAGCGGAATTAACTAATCAGTATCGAACTCAGAAGAAAATTTACAAACTAACCGTCTAGCTAATTATATGATCTTTCAGCGATGATTAGTGCAATACAATTAGCCAAGTTTGTGTGTTAGAAAAAGAAATTCAATAAACACAGCAGAGAAAGCTGTCTTTGCGTCTAAAAAGTATAGTGTTATACTTGAAAACCAACATGACAATGTTAATGTCACATCGAAATACAAAAGAGTCGTTAGAGCGAAAGCCAAACTGCCAGAAGAGGTCAACTTTGACTTTTTCCTTCTATGATTGTTTTTGGCGGAATTATCAGGACATTGACGCATTTGCTCCGATTATTTGTATTCTGAGTTCCAATACCGACGTGATCTATTGGGTGGTAGATTTAGTATTTCATTCAGTTTAACACCAGCTACTAACAGCTAGATACTTTGATTGGAATCTACATATTCGGGTCAAAGCTTCAATTTGAAGATATCTTTCTCCTAACTTCTCACCATTTAATTTTTGTTAATACGTTTTTATTAGTACCGACGTTCATATCCGTTTATAGCCCATAAGTGGAAAAGAAAGAGTAGCAGCCATTTCATTCTGTGGATCAACAGAAATCTTTACAGTGATGTTTACTGAATGAAAAAATACGGATTAAAATACCCAGGGCTGTAAAGCAAATTGATCCTCTTGAAATACAATTGAAGTAGTCGGTATCTCTGAATTGTCACTACCGATAAGATGAACTTATACTGGTTCATCGTAGTGTGACACATCCCACACCTCCAAGCCAACATGGTCACCCTTCCATTCAGCTTCCTATTTACACAAAAGCTAGTCTTTGAATATCAAATTCACATATGAAAACACGCGCCCGTGCACATGCAGACACAAACACACACAAACGCACATGAATATATACGTGTACTCCAACAATGACATACGCACACACGCACACACACACACACACACACACACACACACACACACACACACACACACACACACACACACACACATATATATATATATATATATAGATAATTTAATATATCTACTAACATAAGCGCACGGATGTACGCTAATGCCAGCAAATACACAGGTTATGTCATAGTACCTAGGTGGTTCAATGCAGGAGAATGCAGAACAATAATATAAAAGACGTAAAATAAGAACATTTTTTTTAAAAATTTAAAAAAAAAATTAACTTACTTACTTAAATTTTCACTCCAACTAATTAGTTTCTGCAATGGGATAAAGACAGTTACGTAATCAACTGTTGAGGAAAATGTGTGTAATCCTTGGTACAGTTAGGTATATTAAGACAGGGGGAAGAAAAAATGGCTTCACTTGTGCTTTCAACAAATTTATTTTCTTCACAAAATACAAAAATAATTTTTTACCGGATTAGAAAAAAATTTTTCTTTAAAAAAAAATTATTTTATAAATTAAGTTGTTGGTTGTTGGTTAGGTCTTAGGAGTTCTTGGTTAACGTAGGAGGTATTGTTTCGTTTTTAGAACGACCTTTCACGCTGAGGTGCGCTTGTCAAACTGATGTGTATGTGGTGTGTTGTTCTATATATAGGGATTTAACATGTCTGTGGTGTGCTGGGTTTTTTTTTCTCCCCCTTTAATAAGTGTAGGGGTGTAGGTGTGTTGAAAAAGTGTTAATAGCAGTAATGAGTTGAGACGGTGAGTAGGGTTGGGGGCTACATTTCTCCCCACCCAACCCTACTCACCGTCTCAACTCATTACTGCTATTAACACTTTTTAACACACAAATTCTTTTTGGATTTTGTGAAGAAAATAAATTTGTTGAAAGCACAAGTGAAGCCATTTTTTCTTCCCCCCTGTCTTAATATATATATATATATATATATATATATATATATATATATATATATATATATAT
The DNA here is from genome assembly GCA_964016885.1 of Eledone cirrhosa. Classification (NCBI taxonomy): domain Eukaryota; kingdom Metazoa; phylum Mollusca; class Cephalopoda; order Octopoda; family Eledonidae; genus Eledone; species Eledone cirrhosa. Next base: position 282,795,817 of record OZ024740.1, read on the forward strand.
ATATATATATATATATATATATATATATATATATATATATATATATAAATATGTAGAAGTTATATTTAATTTGTTGGGATACAACAAGAAAATATTTTTATAACTGATATAAAGCGCTCAACACATTTTAAAAGTAAAAATACAATATATTAACAAATGGAAACTATATTTATAAAACCATATTTATTTCATTATACATATTTTAAGGACACCAAAGCAAAGTATGGTGCGCTTTCATCAGATAAAATATAATATAGATCAGTTTTATAAACTAATATTGACATACCCTTAAAGAATGCGACCATGTCGATTGGAAGCTCCCGGACAGTGGGGTTACTAATTTTATTTTTTATTATTGGTCTATTATGCAAATTTTATTATTGGTCTATTATGCAAATACATTTAAATTAAGGCGTTGGAATAGGGAAAAAAGAAAAAGAAAAAGAAAGAACGAAAGAAAAACAAAAGAAAGAGAAAGAGAGAAAACCCTAAGTGAGAGAGTGTTGTATTAACGTAATTTTAAGAGATGATGAAGCGAAAAGATAAATAAATATATATTGGATGAATTACGCGGAGTAAATAAATAAAGCGTGGATAAATAAATAAATAAATAAATAGTAATAACCGGAGAATTTTATCTAATGTTTAAATTTGATTAAATTATTGAGATCTATATATTATTAAAAGAATATATATATACACATATATATATATATATATACTATCAAAAAATATTATTAAATTATATGTTATTATTACATAACATTACATAAATATATTATTAATCATCAACCAACAATTAATTATTAATTTTTCAATTAACAATAAAACTTATAAGAAATAACAAAATATATGTTTAAAATATAGGAACGTTCAGAGATTTTACCGAAGAAAAATCTCTTCTTAGTAATAGCAATACAGCATGAGGGAAAATTTATTGATTTATCTGTAATTTAGATAGTTCTAAGGATTAAATGTTATAAAAGTTAAGATGATAAAGAAAGTTAAGATTATAAGAGAACCTTATATTATTTTATAGTACTATAAAATAATTGTTTCTACTTTAGGCACAAGGCCAGCAATTACCCAGTGAAGTACCAGTAATGCACTGGGTAATTGCTGGCCTTGTGCCTAAAGTAGAAACAATTATTTTATAGTAAGTTATAATTTTATAAATTTTATATATTTTATAAATCCACCTGTTATACAGTTGTGACTGTTAAAATATAAGTTTGTTTACTATAACGTCTTAATGTTTAAAGTTTTTCATAAGAATATATCTAAAGTATAAACCGTAAAAAACCTTTTATATGAGTTCATTCATAGAATGTATTCAAATTATACATTTCGATATATATACACACACATATACACAGACATACATACATGCATACATACGCATATATACACACACATATATATATATATACATATATATACACACATACATATACACATATACATATATATATATATATATATATATATATATATATATATATATATATATATATATATATATATTTCGTTTCTGAATTTGTTTAGCAAGATTCTTTATCTGAAATCGTGTGTTGAAACCGATACTGTTATACTTTGGGAGGGTCATGTTGCGAATAAGAAAAACACACACCAGTCGCTTTCACTTCAATTTATGATAATAAATTTATAAATTTAGGAATTTATAAATTTCTGGTTGGTTGGTTGGTTCCACAACCATGTAGTTGTTTATATATTGTCAAAGTTCTTTCGTCACACACTCTGTGACCTCTTCAGTGACTGGGGATTCTTTTCTCTGTTTTTGTGCTTCTCCTTTGTTCTGTACTACGCCATTTTGTTTCTCTGTGTGTGTTGTGTGCTCAGTCTGCGCATGCGCCACATCCGGGTGTCTCTGTGTGTTTATATTCGTTTATTTATTTGTTTATTTATATGTTACCGGGTGGTTGTTTGTTCTATGTGCGTGTGTGTTTTCATTTTGTCCTTAATTGTAAGTTGTGATGTTGCTGTTCCACTCATATTTTCTATTTAATTTTGGTTGTAATTCTTTTATGTTTATTGCCTCTGTGATTTGTCTAAACATTGCGTCTTTTCTGAACTTAAACTACGTTAATTTTAACTCCAATCATCCCAGATCCGTTAAAAATACTATAGTAAATTCTGTACAGCAACGCATTTTTAGAATTTCAGCTAATAAGAATAGTTTTGATGATAAAGCACAATATTACAACGAAGCGTTAGGTAGAGCTGGATATAGTAATAAAATTAAATACATTGATAATAATAATATAACAACTAACCATAATTTTAACAACTATAATAGAAAACCTTACAATAATTCGGAAAACAAAAAAAAGAAATAGAACTAGGAATATATTATAGTTCGCTCCTCCTTTCTCATTAAATATTAAAACTCCTATTGCTAAACTATTCTTTAAAGCTCTTGACAAATGCTTCCCTAGAACACATAGATATTACTCAATATTTAATAGACATACTCTAAAATTAACGTATTCAACCACCAGTAATTTAGCGCAGAATATTAATAGAATTAATAATAGAAACTTAAAACCTAACCAGAATACCATTAACAACCCCAGCAATATCCAATTTAATAATACGGCTCCTAGTAACTTGAATTTTGATAAATGTAACTGTAGAAATAATCTTCCTGTCCGTTAAATAACGATTGTTTAGCTAAAAATATAGTATATAATTTTAATGTAAAAACTAATTTAAATTCATTTAATTATGTAGGTTCTACTTCCACAGACTTTAAATATCGCTTTAAGAACCATAAATGCTCTTTTACGAATATAAATAAAAAATCTTCAACTTCTCTATCTAGCTTACTATGGGACCTAAAATTAAAGAACATTAACTATTCTTTACTTTGGAATATTATTTCCAAAGCTACTCCATTTAACGCCCCTTCGGAAAATTGTGCTCTTAGTATAGAGGAAAAATTATTTATATTAAAAGGCAAAAATTATGTGAATTTAAGGAACAATCTTTTCAGTTGCTGCAAACATAGATTAAATTCAACGTTTAAGTATAAATTTAAAATGTAATATATAACTCATCTTATTAAACCTATCGATAAATCATTAGATTCCTTCATACGACAGCCAAAAACTCTCTTAAATGAAGAAAACATTTTTCATTAAAATTTTTCCTTGAAAATTCTTCTAGATAAACATACTGAAAGTTTAAAAAAAAATGGGTATAAAAAATTAAACATACTGAAAGTTTCTAGAAAAAAGTTTTTATTGTTAATTCCTCTGATGGATATATAAAAAATTATAATTCATATTTTATACTGTGTTTTTTCTATATATTGTTATATATATTTTAAAAATTATATTGCTTAAAAATTACATATTTTTAGAATTATATCGCTTAAAAATTACATTGCTTAAAAATATAATTCCTTCTAAAATTATGTAATTATATCTTTAAAAATTGTAATTCCTTTTAAAATTATAATCCTTTTTAAATTATAACTCATATTTTATTTTATATTACGTATTTTGTATTTATATATATATATGTGTATATATATATATATATATATATATATATATATATATATATATATATATATATATATATATATATATATATATATATATATATATATATTCAGGTCTGTGGTTCACCACTGTATAGAGCTGGTCTATTCCGTATGGTCAATCGTGATGTAATAATATAGAGAGTACTCAACGTAAAGCAGTTCAACCGTCTTTGATTTTGTAGTTGGTGGTGTTATTACGGAGTTAAATATTATAATGAAATGACAGGAGGCTGGATTTGTGTAAATCCTTGAAAGGTTTATTATACTATGATCATTTCAATGACCGGGTTCCGTATGAATCCGGTGATATCATCAGGTATTCGAAATATAATACGTGAATGTAATAGATAAAATCCATGGGGCTGAAAATCGAGGACCCGAGGGCGACCGCTATCTTGCACCCTCTATCTTAGCCGGTCGCCGTCGAGATTCATACGGAACCCGGTCATTGAAATGATCATAGTATAATAAACCTTTCAAGGATTTACACAAATCCAGCCTCCTGTCATTTCATTATAATATATATATATAAATATATATATATATATGTATATGTGTATATGTATGTGTGTATATGTATGTATATATATATATATATTTGTGTGTATATATGCGTATGTATGCATGTATGTATGTCTGTGTATATGTGTGTGTATATATATCGAAATGTATAATTTGAATACATTCTATGAATGAACTCATATAAAAGGTTTTTTACGGTTTATGCTTTAGATATATTCTTATGAAAAACTTTAAACATTAAGACGTTATAGTAAACACACTTATATTTTAACAGTCACAACTGTATAACAGGTGGATTTATAAAATATATAAAATTTATAAAATTATAACTTACTATAAAATAATATAAGGTTCTCTTATAATCTTAACTTTCTTTATCATCTTAACTTTTATAACATTTAATCCTTAGAACTATCTAAATTACAGATAAATCAATACATTTTCCCTCATGCTGTATTGCTATTACTAAGAAGAGATATTTCTTCGGTAAAATCTCTGAACATTCCTATATTTTAAACATATATTTTGTTATTTCTTATAAGTTTTATTGTTAATTGAAAAATTAATAATTAATGGTTGATGATTAATAATAAATTTATGTAAGGTTATGTAATAATAACATATATTTTAATAATATTTTTTGATAGTATATATATATATATATATATATATATATATATATATATACACATATATGTGCGTATATATATATATTCTTTTAATAATATATATATCTCAATTTTTAATTCATAGATCTCAATAATTTGATCAAATTTAAACATTAGATAAAATTCTCCGGTTATTACTATTTATTCATTTATTTATTTATCCACGCTTTATTTATTTACTCCGCGTAATTCATCCACTATATATTTATCTTTTCGCTTCATCATCTCATAAAATTACGTTAATACAACACTCTCTCACTTAGGGTTTTCTCTCTTTCTCTTTCTTTTGTTTTTCTTTCGTTCTTTCTTTTTCTTTTTCTTGTTTCCCTATTTCAACGCCTTAATTTAAATGTATGGGATTTAAACTTATCCGACACTAATTTGCATAATAGACCAATAATAAAAATTAAAATTTGTAACCCCACTATCCGGGAGCTTCCAACCGACATGTTCGCATTCTTTTAGGGTATGTCAATATTTGTTTGTAAAACTGATCTATATTATATTTTATCTGATGAAAGCGCACCATAATTTGCTTTGGTGTCCTTGAAATATGTATAATGAAATAAATATGGTTTTATAAATATAGTTTCCATTTGTTAATATATTGTATATATATATATATATATATATATATATACTCAAAATCTCTCTATATATATATATATATAAATAAAGCTGAGGATGTCTGTCTGTGTGTGTGTGAGTTCGAATCCCTAAAACTTGAGAACCACCAAACCGACTGTTTTCAAACTTTACACATGTAATACTTATGTTTCAGGGAGTGTTGTGGGCAAATAGAAATTTAAATTTTCAATGCCCTAGGGACTGCATTAGGTGATTTAGCGATCTAGCTCTATAACTCTTAGTCTTTCTATTTTCAGATACATACATATAACGTCGCGCCCTTATAATATCTGTCTGTATGTCTAGCTGTCTGCTGCCTCCGGTTATTCAGCCACCCTTGCTCAAGACAAATCTCACACTCATTCCCCAAACAGTTTGTAAGTGCACACAACTTCTTCCTCACGTTTTAAGCCACAGTGTTGCTTAGTTACATACCACCAGACCCTTACTTCTTTGCTAGCCGTGGTTGTAGCAATACTAAGTTAGCTAAGGCTGTTATATATTTCACACAACACTAAAATTGAAAGCCGATAACTATGTATAAGTCAGTCTCTTCTTCATTCCATGAGCAAAGAAAATCTAA
>OZ024740.1:282806784-282811784 GCA_964016885.1 Eledone cirrhosa
TGGGCGCACCGAACCGTGTGGCCACTGTTGTCATTGAAATATGTATCACAGAATTATTATTAAAGGACTTTAACAACTGAAACTACTTCGCTTTCTTATTCGATATATATTCCGTCACTCCTATGTGGAAAAAGTACGTTGAGTGTTTGAATTGAATTGCATCAATGTTTACCTTAAGTATATATATATATATATATATATATATATATATATATATATATATATATATATATATATATATATACGTATATATAAATACGTAATAATAATACTATTTATAGTTATGTATATAGTATATACAACTATAAACAGGAAGGTCGGTAATTTCTTAACATGACTCCAAACGAGAGTTTGGAAGAAACGATTGTCAGCCATTAAATGATATTGGCAGTATCGGTAGAGGGTCGGACGCCATGCTTTCCAGCATAGTTACGTCCCTTTACGATCTGAGTTCAAATCCCGCCGAGGTTGACTTTGCCTTTCATCCTTACGGGGTCGATAAAATAAAGTACCAGTAATGCACTGGGTAATTGCTGGCCTTGCGCCTAAAGTAGAAACAATTAAATGATTTGAACACAACTTTGATAATTGTATAATTTATTTAGTATACATATACGTATATATATATGTATATATTATATATGTATATATATACACACACACACACATATATATATATATATATATATACACATATATATATATATATATATATATATATATATATATATATATATATATATATATGTGTAAAAGAAATCAAAGAACGCCTACATACTCATACGATTGTTATTCGCAGACAATGTTTCATCCATACCGTGGGGTAGGAATCATCAGAGCTTTATAAACAAAAATATAGTGCTCAGTATAAACTCTACCACGCTTAGTCACACGAACATTAGATATAGAGTACAGGTTAATAAGAGGGAGATTGGAAATGAAAAGGATGGATAGAATGCGTAATGGGGTTGTTATTCAACATTACGGCTACATATGAGGATATAGGCATATTTTCTCACAAGAGACGGAGCCACGTGAGGGCACACAGAAACAAATAAAGCATTTAAAGATAGTTAAAAAAATATTATAATAATAAAGTAAAAGAAAAATAATAATATAAAAAGATAAATAAATAATTAAAAAATTAAAGTACACAAAAGTAACAGAGGAAGTTATGCATTAGTCACTATATAGAACAGGTGATTTAGTTTCCCTTGACTTAGAGTTATAGAAATACTACGAGACCCCTAAAGTACCTTCAGAAAGTCCAAAGAGGATTTTATTCCTCCTCATAGTATACATAATCAGGGTATACCAGTAGGTTACGGAACTACGTGGACCAGGGGTTCTAAACCTGCACATAGACAAGCACCATATCAATACAAGCCAAACACAGACAAAGCGGGGTTAATGCATGATCAAGCTGAAGCAAATAATACACAACAAATATGGTTTAGTCCCTGTATAAGGCACATCTGGCGAGGAGTCACAACATATGTATATCCACCGTAGATGTTAATCCAATCGGTTTCATATGCCCCGATTGGCGAGGAGTTATAATGTAAGTAGATCGTCCGTAGATGGTAATCCAGTCTAGAAGTTACAACATATGTAAATCGTCCGCAAAATGTAATCCAGTAGCATTCATATGCTCACCAAAATATATCAGCACTATATTTTTGTTTATAAAGCTCTGATGATACCTGACCCACGGTATGGATGAAACATTGTCAGCGAATAAAAATCGTATAAGTATGTAGGCGTTCTTTGATTTCTTTTACATATAACGGCTCTGTTCTTGTACATCGAGCTAATACAATACTGTCACAAATACGACACGGTGCAGATGCGTTTATGCACATACGCTGCGTTGTGTACTTAAATATATATATATATATATATATATATATATATATATATATTGTTATATTTGGGGAGGGTCATATTTGCGTAATATTGCCAGAATTAATAACAGAACACACTCACTGTTTGGTTGGTTTTCGCTTCTCGCTGTCTTTTATATATATATATCTGCGATCTAACTTACTCGGTCCTCAATGTTGCCATTGACTGACCGGCGGTCAAAAATAATACAGATACAATATAGACAAACACATATATATATAGTTTACATAATTTACATAAATCTTTCGTTGCACATCTGCAACATCGTCAGTGGTGTTATATTCATTGTTCCTCCTGTTGTGTTGTATGTCTACGCCATATTTTTTTTTGTTCAGTCTGTCTATATATTTATTTATTTATTTGCTTGTTTGTTTATCTTATTTTATTTTGTCTTCTTTGCGCATGCGTTTGCGTGTGTGTATAGTGTTATGTGTGATGTGTGACTAGTGTGTATAGTGTTGTGTCTGCTGGGTGACTAGTGTGTGTTTATGTGCTTGTGTATGTATTTATTTATCTTATTTTATTTTATTTAATTTACTTATTTATTTATACTTCTCTTAGGTCAGTGTTGTTTGTTTGGGTGTTGTTGTTGTTCCACTCATTCTTTCTGTTTAGCTTTGGTCTTCTAATTTCTATTTCACTGGCCTCTCTGATTTGCCTATCTGCTGGGTCATTCCTATGTTTAGATATTATTCTAATTTCTATGTTGTCTATGTTACCGTCATGTTGTTGTCTAGCATGTTCGTATAGTACTGACCCGTTTTTTCGTCCTTTTAGTTCCCCCCAGTGTTGGTCTATCCTTTCACCTATGCTACGAGCTGTCTCACCTATGTATGTTGTTGTCGTGTTTCTGCAAGTACCCTCTGTACATCTTATGCTATAGACTACGTTTCTAGTTTTACAGTTTATCCGGGGGTTCACCTTACATATGATACATTTCCTATTGGTACAGTGGGTTTTCTTAAAAGGGTAGGTTTTGCTGATCAGGGATTTTATGGTGGTTCCTGGCTTTTCTACCACCTTTATTTTTAAGTGGGTCTTTCTCAGGGCCTTTCTACACTGGTTAGCTAATTTCCCTCCAGGGGTGGCGTCCACAAACATGACACTCTGATATCTCTGGTTGTCGTACCATGACGTGGCCTTCCCTATCTTATGTCTAGCCCTATCTAAGCTATTCCATGATTTGCTCCTGTATAGTGGGCAAATTCCTTTCATGTCCAGTTCTATGAGGGTCTTATACTTTTCCATGGCTCCTTCGTATACTCTGACTCTGTCTCTTTGGTTGTAGCCAGAGAACTGCATGCGGTTGATGAAGTGTTGGATGTGTCCTTCCATTTCTGTTGGGTCGCACATGCTGGACACATTCTTCATCACTCGTACCAAATCTGCGATCAGAATATTAAACTTAGCACTACTGGACATTGCTGAGTTTTTGAGTATCAGGTATTTGGAGGCCATGGGTTTAGCATAGTGTGAGTGGAGAATTTGGGCTCTCTCGTCTATAGTGTTAATCCAGAGTTCTGTGTCTAATACAGGTAGTCTATTGTTAGGGTGTTTGGAAGGGAAGTCTATAGTTACAGTTATACTCTGGTGTATGGAATTAGCTATCTGCTGGATGCTTTCCATCGTGCTACGTTCTAAATCAAACTTGTTAGTGCTCTCTAGTGGGGGTGTTCTTATAACTATATTGATATCGTCTACATAACGAGAGTACATGATGAGGTCTATGGAGCTTTCATTAAGGAGATCTTTAAGTCTCCTTTCCCACCATACCATGAACAGTTTGGCAACATCACCAGCTATGCTGACGCCGATGGCTGCTCCCTCATTTTGGGTGTAGATTTTCTCATTGAACTTAAATATGTGGCCCTTTAGGGTAGTTTTGATACTAGCCCCTATTGCATGTGCGACCATTTTTCTTACCTGATCAGTGTTTTGGGGGGTCCGTATAGCTTTGGTCCACCCAATCCACCTTCCTATGGGAGTCTTTTTAGCCATTGAGGTTATGGTGGGGGGTCTACCTCTTATATGTCTACTAGGGCAGAAACATCTAAGGTCATGGCTGTCTAGGTAGTCAGTGTCGTAGGTAAGTCTAAGTAGGAGGCCCAGTTCGTCTGTGTCGACGTCGCAGAACTCCACCTCACTCTCAATGATCATCTCCACACATCTTTTCACAGCAAAATCAATGTTAATGGATGGGTACAGTGACACCACATCCATGCTGCCTATTATGCAGTTGGATAGGCTCCTGTTTTTGTTGCACTCACTGATTCTGCTGAGGAGGTCCTCTGTACTTTCACATACATCTGGGGACATCTTGATTATGGGGCGTATAACCATTGAGAGGAAGTAGGAGATCCTGTAGTTGCTAGCTATATTAGCTCCGCATACGGGTCTTGTTGGTGGTCCTGTTGTCGGGTCGTCGACTGTCTTGTGGTCTTTGCGGAGCCCATACAAGGGTGGTATGCCATTGTTAAACGCCTGGAAGTTGTTGGCAGTGCGTCTGCTTGGCTTTAGGATGTCAGTCCACATCATCATGTGAGCGTTGAGGATGTTTTCTCTCCCATCGTGTGTTAGTTGTGCAACTTCGCTCGTGTTGGTGATGTGGGGTTGCATTGCCTCGATGTAGTTCGGCATGCTATCTATTGACATCCTACCAGACTTATCTGTGGGTAGACACACTACCTCACCATCCCTTGTGCGCTGCTTGAGGCTAACCAAGCCTTCTACAGGTTTTATCCCAAGTTGTTGGGCCTCTGGTCTGCTCTGTCTCATAGTGTACCTGTCTACTACTTGTCTAATCTTATTTCTAGCTATGGTGAACTGTGCCTCCGTCTCGTCATCTATTTGCTGTGGTATGCAAACTCTTTTATTAAAGGGTAACCTCGTAGGATAGATATTACCCATCTTATATGTTTTGTCAGCTGGGTTGAAAAATAGTTTCTCTAAGGGGTTGTCGTTATTTCTATCGTCATAGTTGTGTGTGTTGCTATTATTGTTATCATGGTGGTTGTTGTTGTTTCTATCGTTAGCATTAATATTATTATTGTTATGATTGCTAGATGTATTGTTGTTTACTTCACCGTTATTGTTGT
>OZ024740.1:282816784-282841784 GCA_964016885.1 Eledone cirrhosa
GCTGCATTGCCAAACTGATGGAATCCTGTGTCATAGAAACGCTTTGGAACTTCTGGAATTCTCACAGTCTTATCCGGCCTTCGCAATTTTGATTTATTCCTAACTCCAGTTGCTGTGATCAACTTACCGAGTTTCTTGAAGACGTCACCCGGATCACTGATGGCGGCTCATGGGTGGAAGATGTTTACGTTGAATTTGCTAAAGCTCTAAAATCTGTGCCACACAAAAGACTTATGGCAAAGCTCTCTGCAATGGGTGTGAATGATGATCTTTTTTAACTGGTCGAAGTCCTTCATTCTCAGTCGAAGAGAGGTAGTCACGGTTCTAGGACAGCATTTCTCACCATATGAGATGTCATCAGGTGTACCACAGAGATCTGTTCTCGGCCCCTTTTTGTTTGTGGCATATATTAATGACATAGATACCAACTTAAAGAATGTCACAATACTGAAATATGCAGATGACATCAAGCTGTGCCTTGAGATAAAAAGGGCAGATCTTGAACACTATAGATCTTGCCTGCAATCTGATCTGGACACAATGCAACAATGGATCACGGACTGGCAACTCAAGCTGGCTGTCGACAGGTGTACCACAATGCATTTTGGCAGTAAAATCTCAGCGTCCACATACTCCCTCCACAACACTAATATCAAGAAGTCTTCTTGTAAACGTGACCTGGGCATTACTGACAGCAGCGATTTGCGTTGGACGAAGCACGCCTCTAAAATTGTCAAGAAGACCGAGGGTCTCATAGCATCACTCAGCAAGACCTTTGTTAGTCGCTATCCAGCTATCTATTTAAAGCTGTATATAGCTATGGTGCGGCGACCCTTAGAATTTGCATCACCAGTCTGGAACCGCTATCTTGCTCAGAACATTGACCGCCTGAAAACTGTTCAGAGACGTGCAACCAAGCGAATACCCCCCATCAGGCATCTACCATACTCTGAACGCCTTACTTCCCTGGGCATGGATACATTGAAGCTCCGACGTCTGGCAACTGATTTGGTAAACACCCACAAAATTATTAACCATCTTGCCAACAACAACCCTAAGTACCTTTTTGATTTCCATGTGTCTAACACACGTGGGCATGCCAACAAAGTTGGAAAACAGCACAGCCCCCATGACTTTCGGAAACATATTTTCACGCTCAGAGTTGCTGAAGCATGGAACAAACTCCCGGCATCAGTTGTTAGCTGTCGAGACACTGCATCCTTTAAAACCTCCATGCTTCTTGCGGTTCACCAACACTACATCTAATACTCGCCCTCCATACACACGCACACGTGTATATCTTGACTCATACACTATTCACTTCCCTGACATTTGTACATTATTTTATGTACTATACATGCACCTTTGATGAGTTGTAGTGCACCTAAGTACTGTACACAATCATTTCATTATTATATACCAACAACTTGAATGTGAAAATACAGTGGCATCATTAAATAACAGCGGAGGTATTTGCAATTGTAAAAATAGTTGCTCTTGCCCATCAAATAATAACTGTCTAGACCGTAATCTAGTTTACAAATGCATTGTTAAAACAAAAGATAAGTCTTATAATTATATAGGTGCTACTTCCTCTAAATTTAAGGAAAGATGGTAAGATCACCGGCACACGTTTAAGAGAGAGGATATATATATATATATATATATATATATATATATATATATATATATATATATATATATATATATATATATATATATATATGTATATATATATATTGTTATACTTTGTATATATATATATATATATGTATATATATATATATATATATATATATATGTATGTGTATATATATATATATATATATATATATATATATACATATATGCATTTGTGTGTACGTATATATGTAGGTCTGCTAACAAATCGGCAAGAAAGATCTTAATTTCTGTAATTAGGCTGCTTTTCATGGTAGTGAACTGATGGATTCGTTAGAACGTCAGATGAGATGCCTTGCAGTAGCTGTCCAGGAATTTTACGTCCTGAGTTGCTCGAATTCCGCCCTTGGATATGGCCACAGCAAATTAACGGACTACAGGGTCAGAATTATGTGTTTTTTTTTAAATATTGCAAGGAGCAATAAAGGAGGATTTTGGCCGGCTACTACTGCAGCCGAACGATGGTGTGTCGGGAATGTCCAGTTGCAAGTCTAACACGATTAAAGATGATTAGTTAGAAGAGACGGAATGTGAGCGTGACTATAATTTATCAGAATAAATTCTGTGATAACTTTGTAAGTGTCAACATCTCAAGCTTTGCAATGAGAAACGTGATGGCAACTAACTGCAGTGAGTTGATTTGGCCTACGGACATCTGTAGCTCCGGCGCTAAACCTTTGAGTCGATAGAAGCCTGATAGTAGTAGCAGTATTACGACGGTGACAACAACAGCAACAACAACAACAACAACAACAACAACTACTACTACTACTACAACCACTGCAGCAGCAGCAACAACAACAACAAAATCAAAATGACGAAGAATAAAAAATATAGCTTCGTGATAATAATTTCTCATAAAAATACATTTGAATATGACAAACTATATATCTTGTTACCTACCTCCTAACCTTCCTACCTACCAACTACTTACATCACCTTTCTATCTCTAAATTTATGCAGTTAACTATTTATCTACTTACCGAACTTTGTCGGGGGTTTTACATATTTTTACACGACTGTATGTAAAATCCCCGGCATGTGTCTTTGTATTGTCCCCTTTTCTTGTGCGCCCTTGTGGCAAATAAAGAAATATACCTATCTACTTCACTATTATCTATCTATCTATCTATCTATCTATCTATCTATCTATCTATCTATCTATCTATCGGATGTGTGCGGGCGGCCTATCAGCAGCACTTTGCACAACTGTTCGAGCAGAGTGGCGGTGGGTCAAACGGCGAAATAGACTTCAGTTCATACCTTGACGGCCTGCCACGTCTCTCGAGCATGGACGCCGAATTCTGTGAAAGACCGATCACAGCCACTGAGATAAGGGAGGCTCTGGGCCGCTGCGGGAAACGCAAATCACCCGGTCTAGATGGTCTACCCTATGAGATTTACATAGGCATGTCGGACTTGTTCTCTGGCATCCTCGAAGCCGTCTACTCAACTGGCAGCAGAACGAGATGATTCCCAGTTCTGCAGGTAGGGGCTTAGTAACGCTGATCAGGAAAGACGAGAACAAGGGGGACGAACTAAGCAAATTTAGGCCCATAACTCTGCTCAAGACAGAGTTAAATATTTTGGCCAAGGTGTTGGCAACGAGGTTGGCGCTTGTCGTCGAGAACCTGGTAGGGAAAGCGCAAACGTGTGCCATCCCGACCAGGTCCATACATGACAACCTTCACCTCATGCGATACATCATGCAGAGGGTGGGGTGTAAACCCCGCTTCGGTGGGGCTCTTGTCAATTTAGATCAGTCTAAGGCGTTCGAAAGGGTCGATTATCGATACTTGGAAGCGGTTCTCAAGGCGGCCGGTTTCGGACCCGTCTTCGGAGGCTGGATCGCCGCAATGCACACCAACATCTGCTCGACGGTCAAGGTGAACGGCTACCTATCGGAGCCGTTCGCAATCACGCGTTCTATTCGACAGCGATGCCCTCTATCCTCCATTCTGTACGTGCTAACTCTGGAACCACTACTGCGGAAGTTGGAGCTGCTGCAGAGCATCCCGTTGGAACCGCGACTGCGAAAGCAGCGTCGGCTTATGCCGACGACATAACAGTAATGGTGTCGGAAACATCGGAAATCGGGATGATCGGCAACTTACTGCAGGCATACGAAAGGCTCACAGGAGCAAAACTGAACCCAGACAAGTCTGTCGGTTTTCAACTCGATTTCAAACCGATGCCGTCCGACAGCGCCGTCTTACGCTGGACGGACGGACCGGTGAAATTGCTCGGGGTCTGGTTCGGTCCGGACTTCCAGGTGGAGAAAAACTGGAAGGAGGTCACGGCCAAGGTATTTGCGTTCACCCAGAAGTGGGCAGAGTGCAAACTATCCTTCAAAGGTCGAGCGGAGGTGGTGAACACTTTCATAGCGTCCGTCATCTACTACCGCTTGACCGTCGTGCCTTGTGCCCGTGAACACCTCACCAAGATGGAACACATGCTCTTCCAGTTCCTTTGGAAGAAGCAGGCTCCACTGGTGAGGAGATCCGTCTGCTGTCAGCACCCTTCCAACGGAGGGCTGGGAATGCTGTGGCTGATGATGCGCAAACATGCGCTGAGGCTACGGCATCTCCAGGTATTCCTCACCGACCAACCGGTGTGGGCACCGTTTGTGAGACAGGCCTTCCCGCAACTTGTCTCGCTGACGGAGCTGCAGTCCTGGGTCAAGCGGAGACCGAAGAAGATGGGCGCCTGGCACATTGAATGTGCTCATGCGCTCATTTTCCACTGTCAAGCGGGCACAGCAATCAGTGGAGACTCCACTTTGACATTCTATAGAGGGTTAGTACTTTACACGGGCGACGACGTGCTCGGAGAGACTCTGGGCGTCGAAGACGACGAACTCACCAGTCTGTTTGGTAGGACTTTCCGCCCGGGACCTATGGACAACTTCTAGAGGTCCCTGGCCTGGGAGTGCTACCGAGGAGCTCTACCAGTTCGACACAAGATCCACGGGCACAGACGCCCCGGCAGGGATCTTTCCAAGAGGACGTGTCCATGATGCGAGCATGACATTGAAACCGTCTTGCACGCAATTTTACACTGCCCGGGCGTAACTGACCTGTGGAACTACGCAGAACAACTGCTGTCGCGTGTGGGACAAATCCAGTTGACTGCCGAGTCCATAGCAAGGATCAAACCGCCAACCTCTTTCAAAAACGAAAGAGAGGCGGTTTTCCTCTGTATAGTGGCAATGGTGAAAGAGGTTATATGGTGGACGAGATTGAAAGGAGTGAGTACAGATGCCTTTCTCTCCGGACAACAACTCATTCCCTTCTTAAGGTACCACTTTAAAAGGAGAATCAGAGTGGAGAGAGAGGCACTGCACGCCAGTAAATTTACTGAAATGTGGGTGAATGTAGCAAAAATGGCTCGAGTTATTGGGCCTTCTCTGTATATCAACTTGTAGGTTGAAGAAGAGCGCAAAAGGAAGAAACGAGCACTTGCACAACACGCTCCTGTTGTGGAGGGTTGTTCTATCTACGGTTTATTAAACAACCCATTTGTACCCCCCCCCCCTATTAAGGATATCGATTGTTGAATTTGTTTGTTAACAAGTTTTTTTTTTTTTTTTTTTTTTTTTACACGATTGTATGTAAAATCTCCAGCATATGTCCTTGCATTCTTCCCTTATCTTGTGCGCCCTTGTGGCAAATAAAGAAATATATCTTACTAATCTATCTATCTATCCATCTATCTATTTATCTATCGATCGATCTATATATTTATCTATCTATTTATCTTAGGAAAAACGACACAAAGAAAAAAAATGGGAATAAGTTGGGACAATAGTCAGAGAGAATTAAAAGCGTGTGTACTTAAAACAAGGTAAACTGCTAAAAAAATGAAGGCAGGTCGTAGACAAAATATAAGCACAAAATCGTAAAACATGTCCACGATGAAAATATTTATGAAAAATGAAAAGAAAACGAAAGGAGGTAACGTTTCTAGGTAAAACGTTTATAGAAGTAGAGTAAAAGGAGAAAGAGGTAAGAATGAAATAAGAAAAGTGTCAGAGCGATACCAAGTTAAATATATATATTTCTTACCCACACGAAGTCATCTTCCTCAGTTTAATGAAATTGTACACTCTGGCCAGCTGGGTTCGAATTTTAATAATATGAACTTAGCTGTCCACTGAGTGAATGGGGAAACGGCCGGTGTTATGTCCGTTCTATTCGACTTGCTTCGTCTCCTAATTATATATATATATATATACGTGTGTGTATATATATGTGGATACGTATGCATACGTACATATATATATATATATATACACACACACATATATATATATATATATATATATATATATATATATATACATATATATATACACATATATATATGTATATATATATATATATATATATATATATATATATATATATATATATATATATATATATATATATATATATATATATATATGTACATATATATATATGTACATATATATATATAAATATATATACTATTTAATATAGAAATAGATCTGCAGTACTAGAACTGTTTTATTTGAAGGACATCTCTCTCTCTCTCTCTCTCTCTCTCTCTCTATATATATATATATATATATATATATATATATATATATATATATATATATATATATATATGAGAGACGTAAAATAATAAAATTATAAAATTAACTTACTTACTAAAATACCACTTCCAACTAATTAGTTTCTGGAATGGAGTAAATATATTTTCCGAAGAAGATATGGAGAAACATTCCGTCGTCAGGGAAGTCTATTCTCAGCTAAGTTTCCAGGCAAAGCGAGGACTCTGGAAACTTATTAAAAAATAATTCAGTGGATAGGAAATAGCAAAGCGTCCCTGACGACGGAATGTTTCTCTATATCTTCTTCGGAAAATATATTTACTCCATTCCAGAAACTAATTAGTTGGAAGTGATATTTTAGTAAGTAAGTTAATTTTATAATTTTCTTATTTTACGTCTCTCATATTATTGTTCTGCAACCCCATGCATTGAACCACAATGTTACTAAGACAAAACCTATATATTTGCTAGCATTGATATGCATCTGTATGTATATATATGTTACTAGATATTAATTCTTTATAATTATCTCCAAATTATTTGTCGAGCAATATTGGCCATGACTTCTGCTATGGTAGTAGGCAGGCTGCTGTCTTATTAGCAAACCACTTTCCACTGATTGACCTCGATGTCACGTGATTGATTCTTTTTGAATTTGCCACAGACGCAAAGGCAGTGATTTTCTCAATGGCTAGGAATTCAGTCCACGCTTTGCTATTTCCTATCCACTGAATTATTTTTTAATAAGTTTCCAGAGTCCTCGCTTTGCCTGGAAACTTAGCTCATATTTGCAGTATAAGATGTTATGTATATACGTAATTATAGATAATAATATATACTGGTCCCTAAATTGTGAGCTGATTGACAGCCAGTATTGACTGCTATTTCTAGTGGCATTCTAGGCCTCTCACATATTTACCTTTTTGGTAGATCTACGCATGCGTGCAATATTATTATCAAAAATCTTTTAATTACAATATGCCGGGGTTCGCTGAGAGCTGGACTGTATATATATATATATATAATTTTGATAACTTTGATACGTTCCGGCCAGTATTGGCACAGGCCATGTCTATCTTAATATTTATAATTAGATAATTCTATTGATTGGTTTATTATTTATGTTTGTTTAATAACGATCTGGTTGAGTGCTTAATTCAGTTTGTGTACGGAACTTATTCCATTGCTCATAATTTGAATTTGACCGCCATAAACCGGGTGTTAGCTCCCTTTGGACAAACGTGTGCTCTCACAACCGGACTGGCGTCAGAACGGAAGCCTGCTGAGAAAGTATATCGTCTGTTCGATCTTACAGAACTTTAACTTGCATACACCGCAAGCGGATTTTGTAGATTTTGGATTTACAAAAACCTAATTGAGATATTGCAAAATATCGAAGTGATGGTCCAGGCTTGTTATATATATATATATATATATATATATATATATATATATATATATGTATTTTTTCTTGCGAGTCATTTCTTTCGTTGCTACCGTCCCGGCGGCTGAATTACCGGTCGCTATCTTCAATTTGCGATGCTCTTTAAGCTGTATGTTATTACTTTGCCTTTTGCATATATATATATATATATATATATATATATATATATATATATATATATATATATATATATATATATATATATATATATATATATATATATATATATATATATATATATATATATATATGTGTGTGTGTGTGTGTGCGTGCGTGTGTATCTGTGTGTGTGTGTGTGTGTGTGTGTGTGTGTGTGTGTGTTGGTTCAATAGTGAATCTTGTTATTCTGGAGTTTTCCCTGTTTAACGCAAATCCATCAGAAAATAACTAACATTCAATAGCAGACACAATATAAATAAGGAAGACTATATATATCCATTTGTTATCTAATGTACTCATACCTATATATCTATTTTCTATCTAATATGCATACACTACGATCTATCTATCTATCTATCTATCTATCTATCTATCTATCTATCTATCTATCTATCTATCTACCTATTCTCTCCGGACAACAATTGATTCCATTCTTTAAGTATCACTTTAGAAGGAGAATCAGGGTGGAGAGAGAGGCACTGCACCCCAGTAAATTTACTGAAAGGTGGGTGAATGAAGCGAAAATGGCCCGAGTGATTGGGCCTTCTCTGTTTATAAGCCTGTAGGTTGAGGAAGAGAGCAAAAGGAAGAAAGGAGCACTTGCACAACACGCTCCTTGAGTTGAGGGTTGTTCTATCGACGGGGTATTAAACAACCCATTTGTGGCGCCTCCCCCCTATTGGGGATTTCGATTGTTGAAATTGTTTGTTTTTATATTTTTTACACGACTGTATGTAAAATCCCCGGCATGTCTTTGTATTGTCCCCTTTCTTGTTGCGCCCTTGTGGCTAATAAAGAAATCTATCTATCTATCTATCTATCTACCTATTATCTAATTTTCTATCGTCCACATTTTCATTGTTTTCTTTATCGCCCGCTAAAATGCGCATGCACCTTCTACAACTCTTCATCACTTCATCACTCTCTTATCCATTGCGCATCATCCAGGTTTCTTTATCTAGAAATATATCAAACTCAATATGTTATATTTTAAAGTTTCAGCCAGCATAGAAATCAAATAAACGTTACAACCATTAAAAGTAATTGATAATGATTTGATGTAAGTGCATACTGCCAGATTTATGGTTTCTTTCGCTGTTATCTGTCAACATCTTAAACACTATTTAATTACGCGTATATAAATATACAATCACGACAGTTCCTTATTGCTCTTGTATTGGTAGTGCTGGTGATTGCTATTGTGGTAATTGTTATGAAGTCTTTGTAGTTTTTACAGTGGTAGTTGGTTTGGCAGTTGTTCCTGTGGTGGTTGTAGCTGTTGTTGATGTCGTTGTGGTTGCTATTGTTGTTGTTGTTCTGGCCGTTCTCGTGGTTGCTGATGCAATTACTAATATTGTTGTCGTTATCGTTCTTGCGGTACATTGTTTTTCTTATGATTATTGTTTTCTTTGTTATTGTTGCTGCTTTCCTTATATTTTCGATATTGTTTTCGTTGTTGTTAAATTATATATACATGTTGTAACTATTACCTATGTAATTCAATAGATTTCATTTATAGAGAACAGAGATAGATTTCTTTCGGCATCTTTCTTTACAGAATAATATCAAATTTTGATGAAATATGTACAAAAATGACGTTGAGGGACATTCGCTTATGAAAACCTAAAAGTAAAGTGTCTAAAGTCTGTTTTTAAGGCGGAGGCTCACCAAGTCTATTGCAGGATTAAACCCCCAGTTACTGCTGGTACTCATTTTCAGCTGAATATATTAGCAAAATGAAATGAAGTATTTTGCTTTATGAATACAACACACAAGAATTGAACACAGGGAATAACGATCATAAGTCCAACGCACTTACCTCTAGGCCGCGCACCCCACATAAGTAACGTGTGTGCTACTATATTTAATATAGTGAGGCAAGAAATCTTTATTAATTAAAATTATGCCCATAATCGTTCTTGTGCTCAAAGAGTGGATGCGCTACGATATAAAGTCTCTCCTGTAATACTGGGGCAGAGGAAGATAAAAAGATGTAGAGAAAGTTGGGGAAATAATTTGACTATAGTCCATTACTGATATTTTATTAATCAAACTCGTGAGAATAATAGGTATGCTTTACTTTGGCGGGATTTGATGAAATGATATTGGTGATCAAGCAGATCAACAGTAGAAAAGCACCTGGTTTAGCTGATTTTCCTGTCGACCAGCTGGAAGCTTAAAGTGAGAAGGTATCACACTCCGTATTTGATCTCATTACTAAGAGCTGAACTCCCCATTCTTTAACAAAAGGCTTTGATTGATGATATATTAGTGTCCTTATTCAAGGGTAAGGAAGAAAAGGGAAATTGTGATAACTACTATGGCATTATTCTGTTGGAATTTGTTCACAAATTTGTTGACAAACTGTTGCTGAACAGGTTGATGAAAGATATTTTCCCTAAAGTCATCCACGAATCACAAGGCGGGTTTAGATATGAAAAACGGACGATTAATATGATATTCTCTGCAAGGAAGAGACGAGAGAAATATATGGAACCACATGTTCCTCGGTATCAAGATTTTGTCGATTTGACAAAGGATTTTGATACACAGATGCATTGTGGAATATACCTGGAGAGGTATGGTGACCATCAAAGCTTATTGGCATGTATGAGAGAATTGTACAGATATATAAAAACTAGGGTTGTTTTTAATGGAGAGTTGTCCAATGGCGTGAAGCAAGAAGATATTCCAGCTACCTCATTATTCTCAATATTATTTTCTGTGCTGTTAACTCATGTTGCAAGATTGTAGAAAATGCGTTCTCATGCAATTCACAACTACCTCAAGCATTTTCCGTTTAAAGCGGTTCCACTTCAAGTCCAAAACGTCTCAATCACTCATCAGAGAACTTGTCTATGTCGACTTTGTCGCTCACTAATGCAATACATTATGGATGTTTTGCAGCTTCATGCAATGCCTTCGGTATGAAAATAAGTCTGAAAATAATCCAGGCAATATTCATCCCTGACCCAGGTGAAACTAAATTTAGTATATGGACCTAAATTGAATGAGGTGATATGTTTGAGTTTCTGGGCAGTTAATTGTCTAGAGATGACTCAGTAGTTGCTGAAATATATCTACGGATTCAAAATACATCCGTAACTTTTGGGGAAGCTCGGGAGAAGAATATTAGTAAATCTTGCCATTACCAACTAACTTCTCTTTTGTACTAGTCTGAAACATAGACAGTCAATCTGAAGTTGCTGGAACGCTTTCATTAAAATCATTTGAGGCTCAAACTGAACATCAAGTGGCAAAACAGAGTACTTGAGAGAGATGTCCTTATAAGAGCAGCATGAACAAGCATCGAGTCACTCAATATATTCCCTCAAATGCATTGAGCAAGTGATGTTGTTTGTTTGGATGAAGATAGGCTCACAAAGCAACTCTTTTTCAATCAGTGATATACTGGAAAGCACCATCGGCATAAGGTTAGAAATATATATAAAGACTGCATTATAAGCAATCTAAATGACCTGCAGATTGAATTTCAGAATTGAGAAGAACTGGCTATGAAGAGCGCTGTATGGAGAAAGCATGTCAGAGAAGGCTGTAAAAAACTTTGAAGAGGGAGATGATAACCATAAAAGATTTAAGCGGGAGCTTCGAAAGTGCTTTCATCGGAATCTTAATAAAATCATAAAAAACCGAAAGTTCCAATCACGCAGGTGTTTGTTAGTCTCTAAACTGGATATCTCAATCATTTTAAATCTCACGAAAGACCAACAATGCACATAGTCGTCTATCCTGGACCAAATAAAATGACGTATGACGTTCCAGTCATCTTCTTGTCTCAAGCAGCATATGGCAGTGCACAAAGATCGCTTCTCAGAAACAGAGGCAATTATCGCACTGTTAAATGCGACATTTATACATCAGTTTTGCTTCAAACCATGTACATCTGCAGCACTACTGAAAAGTCACTTGGAGGGCCATGGACGGAAGAATACTGATGGAGATTGAATCAAGATATCACAAAGTGACGACAATCCTCTATGAAGATAGAGCATTCACCGCATGTATGTATGTATGTATGTATGTATGTATGTATGTACGTACGTACGTATGTTTGTATGTATGTATTTGCATAGCCAGTGCATATATTAACATAATTGTTAGCCGGCAATTAGAGAATCTGTTGATCAATACATTGATCACACACACACACACACATACACACACACACACATATATATATATATATACATATATACATTGATACATTGATCACACACACACATATATATATATACATATATATATATATATATATATATATATATATATATATATATATATATATATGTATATATATATATATATATATAGATATATAAATATATATACACTATATACACACACAGACATATGTGTGTATGTGTATGTGTGTTTTTGTTTCTGTGTGTATGTATTTATGAATATGTGTTATTTAAAAAAGAATCGGCAGAAGATTCCCATCAAGTACACATAAAACAGAAATTCGTCTTCAGATATTTAAAATATTCACAGAAATACTTGGAAATTAACGTAAAGAAAAAAATACCAATAATCACAAAATAAAGAAATCTAGCAATATAGATGTAAGAGAGATAAAAGCGATCGATGGATAAACCAAAAACTAAACAATTAGATAAATAACTGTATAGAAAGGTGGTATGTTGGTCGAGAGGTACGATGTCAGATAAATAAATAGATTGTTTGGTACATTGCTCTTTTAGATAATATATATATAGGAAAAAGTATGACCCCGACGGCAGAGCTCAAGACGTTTCGACGGGTATTTCTGGACTATGAATTGACAGTGTGGAACACCTTTCAGCACCATGTTTACCAGAAATAGCCGTCGAAACGGCTTGAGCTCTGCCGTCGGGGTCATACTTTTTCCTATTACCCACTTTACTACCCTAAGTATTGAGTACTCTGGTGCGTTATGGTCCATCTGGTTCCTTACCACAATTCATTCGTTATATATATATATGTGTGTGTGTGTGTGTGTGTGTGTGTGTGTGTGTGTCGACAGTCAATCGATTTTCGTCAAATCGACCCGAAGAAACAATGTTTCCGTTGGTCTTTTCAATTTCTAATACTATCCAGGTAGAAGGAGCAACGTGAAGTAAAATGTTTTGCTCAAGGAAATAGCGCATTGCCCGGTCCAGGAATCGAACTGACAACCTCACGATTGCGAATCCAACTCTCTCTCCCTCCCCCCTCTCTCTCTCTCTCTCCCTCGCTATCTATCTATCAATATTTATATATATAAGGAAAAAAGATGAAATCGAAAATGCAACTGGAGTCTTTTTTTTTTTAAATATATTTATTTGGTTCCTTTACCGGTTTCGCAGTTCTTGTACAAAAATAGAATTGAGATGGAGGGTTTGTGGCTTTTCTCACACACACACACACACACACACACACACACACACACACACACACACACACACACACACACACACACACACACACACACACACACACACACACACACACATATGTGTGCTTCAACATGTGTGTTCCAACCTGTATACTGAGGTGTCGGTAAACAGCCAACACATAATCAATATATATATATATATATATATATATATATATATTGAGTATGTGTTGGCTGTTTACCGACACCTCAGTATACAGGTTGGAGCACTCGACGAAGTACACAGGCTGGTTTGTTTACTCCGGAGTAATGTAAAATAAGTAAGTCAAACATGTTAAATTTGGCTTTGTTTATTATAAATTCTCTGCTATATATATTTCAGTGACAGCCATTATTGGCTGTGTCCTCATTGGGTAGTACGAATTAATGTAGAAAAAAATAGGTAAACATGGTGTTGAAATTTGTTCCACTCTGTCAATTTATCGATATGGCCAGCTCCTGGGTGTGTTGTTAATCCTCCGAGGAACTCCCAGGAGCTGGCCATATCGATGAATTGACAGAGTGGAACACATTTCAACACCATGTTTACCTGTTTTTTCTACATTAATTCGTAGTGCCTGATGAGGTCACAGCCAATAATGGCTGTCACTGAAATATATATAGCAGAGAATTTATAATAAACGAAACCAAATTTATCATGTTTGACTTACTTATTATATATATATATATATATATATATATATATATATAGTGAAAAAAGTGTGGACGTTAGAAATGGTTCTATATAGATTCTTTTATATGAGTAAAATGATAACAGAGAGGGTATGAAAAACGCACCTGGTATATATATACATTTTTTTAATTATATATACAAAGAGTGATGTTAAAAATTGCTGGTAGCAAAGCCTGCTTTCCCCGTTTTGGATTAGCAATACATTTGTGTATAGTTTAAATTATTTTTTCGTTAAAACTCCTACATGCTGATTCTCGACCAATGATAATCCAAAACGGAGAAAGCAGGCTTTGTGAACATCAATTGTGTACATCTTATAAACATCCTTTATATATATACCAGGTGCGCTTTTCAAATACTTTTTTAAAATAATTTTCCTTAATATATATTAGGGTTGGTGCTTTGAAATAGCGATGTATACATGAATGTACGTATAGTATATTTGGCAATATACCGTATGTTTAATTAAAAACATTTTGAAGACCTTGCGCTATTATTTTTAAAGTAATGACTATGTCACTTCTTTTTTCGGCAAAGAAAGGAAGAAAAGCAGACAGATTCTGTTTCACACTGTTGGTGTTCCTCAAAGCAACGTAATCCCCACCGAAAATTTTAGAGGCTGGATTCTTTTAGAATTCCAGTAATAATCAGCAACTGATTATACAGAGCGATTGCCGGTCCAGCAAAAATTAAAAATTAGGGTTGGTGCTCTGAAATAGCGATGTATACATGAATGTATGTATAGAATATTTAGCAATATACCGTATGTTTATATATATATATATATATATATATATATATATATATATATATATATATATATATATATATATATATATATAATATTGTTATACTTTGGGAGGGTCATGTTGCCAATAAGAAACACACGCACCAGTTGTATCACTTCAATTTATTATAAATTAAATTTATAAATTTAGGAATTTATAAATTTCCGGTTGGCTGGTTGGTTCCACAACCAGATGATTGTTCATATATTGTCAAAGTTCTTTCGTCACACATTCTGTGAAAGAAACTGGTGCGTGTGTTTCTTATTGGCAACATGACCTTCCCAAAGTATAACAATATCGGTTTCAACACACGTTTTCAGATAAAGAATCTTGCTAAACAAATTCAGAAACGATATACATATATTAACAATATATTAACGTATATTTACTCCACAAACTGTTGAGTGCTTTATATCAGTTATAAAAATGTTTAAGCTTGTTGAATCCCAACAAATTAAATATAACCTCTGCATATATATATATATATATATATATATATATATATATATATATATACATATATATATGTATATATATATGTGTGTGTGTCTGTGTGTATATATATATATATATATATATATATATATATATATAATATATAAGAACAAAAGATGGTTAAAAGAGTTTCATGTATTTTATTATGCGCATTTCAAAAACAAATATCATCATGCAATAATATTTGTGTTTTCATCAGATAAAATAGGAAGACATGATATGAAGATTAAAAAACACTTGTGAATAGTGCAGTTTTAAATCAACATATATAATATCCACATATATATATCCACAAGTGTTTTTTAATCTTCATATCATGTCTTCCTGTTTTATCTGATGAAAACACAAATATTATTGCATGATGATATTTGTTTTTGAAATGCGCATAATAAAATACATGGAACTCTTTTAACCATCTTTTGTTCTTATATATTATATATACTCCAGTCCTACAAACTGTAGAGTGCTTCTTATCCGATATCTGCATTGCTTTATTGTACTACAATAAAACTCACCTCCTACATATATATATATATATATGTGTGTGTGTGTGTGTGTGTGTGTGTGTGTGTGTGTGTGTGTGTGTGTGTGTGTGTGTGTGTGTGTGTGTGTGTGTGTGTGTGTGTGTGTGTGTGTGTGTGTGTGTGTGTGTGTGTGTGTGTGTGTGTGTGTGTGTGTGTGTGTGTGTGTGTGTGTGTGTCTCTCTCTGTGTCTCTGTGTCTCTCTGTGTCCCTGTGTCTCTGTGTCTCTGTGTGTATGTATGTAAGTATGTATGTATATCTAATGATATACGGTATGTCAACGAATTAACATTTGGCAAGCAAAATCAAATAGGGCTAACCAGCCCATGTATATAGGCGTCAAAACTATATGTTTCGCTTATATTGAGTTCCAGTAGAGAGTAGGTTAGGAGGAGCGCCATCTTGGTACCGACCAGAGACAGAAAAGATTGTCAACAGTTACTCACTTCGGCTTCTGCCGCAATCCGCTTGATGGGGTTACATCATCAGTTTTCAACATTCATAGCTAAAGTCTTACAAATATTTATTCGTAAACATAGCGTACCGTATATCGCAAGACATGCAAAATACTCATTAGAATATATAATTAAAAAAATCTTTCTAATCATGCCTCGTCTATTTTTCCTCACATTAATTCATAGATACTCCGTGAATTATTGGAACCTGTAAAATACTCGTGGATTAACAACTGGAATATTATATCGCAGGACACAAATATACATGTTGAGAAAACTATTCGGTAAGCTGCTTCTTAATTAACAGTTGCATAAACCATTTTACCAATGAAAAGTGAAAACTGCCTTATCTTATCTTATCTTTTATATATATATATATATATATATATATATATATATATATATATATTGAGTTTCTTTTACTTAGATGTGGCTGTAATTCATATTGAGTTAGAATATATAATTAAATATATATATATATATATATATATATATATATATATATATATATATATAAAAAATAAAAAAATAAAAAAAATTTTACTCTGCCATGTATTGAGTACCTTACTTACTGTGGTTATCCCCGACTCAACCCGGGACCTACGTATATATATATATATATATATATACTTTATTATGACCATCTGGTGAGAATATAAACTCAGTTTCGGTATTTCGGTATTGAGTATTCATTCTCACGCCCGTCAGTAACATGTGGATATACATACACACACACACACACATATATATATACATATATATGTAAGCAGAAAGGATGTTCAATTTGTTGGCAATTCAACAAATATAAATGTTTATAACTGATTCAGAGCACTTGACAGTTTTCTGGAGTATAATATTGAATGATATTAAATAAATGGAAACTATATAGAATAAATATGGTTTTATAAATATAGTTTCCATTTATTTAATATCATTGTATATATATATATGTATAAATGAAAGGTGTAGAAATTGTTTTAGCGAGAAGCTAATAGTATTCTATAACATATATATATGTATATATATGTATATATATATATATATATGTGTGTGTGTGTGTGTGTCTATATGACATAACAACCGAGTATAACAGTTGCAGTTATACCGGCTATGAGCAGACTGTAATATATACCAGCTCTACAGTTCTTTATATTGAGTGCTTTAACGCCATAACTTTCTTATTCTATTATATATAAAGAAACATTCAGATAGACTAAAAGAAAATAGCTTTGAAATGTGTAAAGAGTAATTTAAGAGATTAAAGAATGAATGAAACAAGAAGAAATAAAACAAAATTCAATTTGTCTTTATTTTAGTTTTGTTAGAGTAATAATTGTGGTAGGAATATTTGACTTAGTTACAATGCTAGCAGTTGTGGTGGTAGTTGATGTTATGGTGGCAGTGTTATAGTTGTGTTGGTAATTACTGTAGTAGTAATTGTAGCTATGTTCCTAGTAGCAGTTGTAGTAGTAATAGAGTTAATTGTGTTAGACGTAGTGGTATTAACAGGGATAATTTGTTGGTTCAGGAAAATAAATTGGTTGCGGTCTTTTAAATA
This sequence comes from Eledone cirrhosa, assembly GCA_964016885.1. Classification (NCBI taxonomy): domain Eukaryota; kingdom Metazoa; phylum Mollusca; class Cephalopoda; order Octopoda; family Eledonidae; genus Eledone; species Eledone cirrhosa. The sequence continues at coordinate 282,834,571 of OZ024740.1, forward strand.
TTTATTCAATTCGATTTTCTATTGGTAAAGACAAATATATATTCTCTATATAGTTAAATACACTCATATACATAACTTCATGCATACATACAAACATACATACATACATATATATATATATACATACGTACACATCCATCCACCCATCTATTCATCCATCATTCCATACATACATACTTCATACACAAGATCAAACACACATACACACAGACACACACACGCACAGACACACACACACGCATATATATATATATATATATATATATATATATATATATATAGAGAGAGAGAGAGATAGAGAGAGATACAAAGAGGGTGTGGTAACATACCAGGTGGAATATAACGCAACAGAGTACTCAATACTTAGATTAGTAGAGTGGGTAATAGGACCGTGACAACGGAGCTCCGGCCGTTTCGACAGCTAGATCCGAAATGAGCCACCAGTATTAGAACGGTGGGAATCTAGCTGAACTTATCAAGGGGTACAGTCCATATATGGGCATGCAGTTAAAACAAAAAAAGCAGAAATATCAAAGCAAAAAATCCTAAAATTATTATTTTTTAATTCTTTCAAGGGCGGTGGATTGGCAGTATTGGTAGAGGGTCAGACGCCATGTTTTCCAGCATAGTTACGTCCCTTTAGGGTCTGAGTTCAAATCCCGCCGAGGTTAACTTTGCCTTTCATCCTTACGGGGTCGATAAAATAAAGTACCAGTAATGTACTGAGTAATTGATGGCCTTGTGCCAAAAGTAGAAACAATTATTTTGTTGTATGTATAGTTTGTGCCTTTGGTCGGTTATCTTTGTATCAAATTTTATAACTACAGTGCTTAACTCTGAACTTAATGTTTGTTTTTAACTTTCAATCCATTGAGTGCTCTGTGATTGCCTCAAAACGAATCGAATTGTACATGGTGTACTGCAGCTGAAGTTCGATTTTACAGATGTTATGTATATATATATATATATATATATATATATATATATATATGGTGGTAGAACACTGGAAGGTAATATCCGTAGTGGTAAAGCACTCAGTCCATGAGGCAAGTTAGGTAGAGGTGGATACACAATAGTTAGTTCCCCATACCGAGAACAATTGTTTCACCTTAGTGGATCCTCAGCTCGTAATGGACATGGTTATACGGAACAGGAAGGACAACCATACGAACGCGCATGCGCAGAAACGATCACTTCACTAAAACGCGTGCGAGAGGTGTAAGGGAGATAAATGCGAAAGTCCGAAAGTTTCTGATTGATAAGAAAATTAGGATGTTGTTGTAAACCAATCCGGAGCTTTGTAGTTATGTAAGAGGTGTTTCCAGACGTGTGGACAACGTCTGAAGAATTCATTGCTCGTGTTTAGGCAATCACTATTGCGCAATCTCTTTAGAATATTTATTCGTTCATCAATACATAGTCCACACGACGAATTGCCACTTGCGTATGAGTTGGACTTAGTGATGGCTTTCCATTGAATGTAGTAGTCTATACTTGAGTCCTTGATGGACCATACGTGTCTTGCGAGTTTCGTGGATAAACGTCTGCCCGGGTACCTAATGGTCGAGTGGTGGTTCAGGAAGTATTCCTTAAATCGGCCCCCGCCATACCCACATAGGATTTGACCTCCTGTGGTTGACTTGGTCGGTTGGAAGTGACAACAGCTTCATAAACTACAGCGGGTGTGTTGCATTGCTGTTGAAGGGGACAAGCTTCGGGCTTACGGCAAGAGCACCCTGGTGGGGTGTTGCTCGTAGCGCTGTTGGTGATGTGGGCCTTCATGTTCTTAGCGCAGGAGTATCCTAGTTTTACTTTGTGTCGGTTAAAGATAGAGCGGTATTTATGACCTATGGGAAAGTGTCTATCTAAGAGGGCTAGAAATGTTTTGCCTACATTGGTTTTAACGTTGAGTGAGAAGGGAGGAGAGAACCATATAGTTTGTCTATTGTTACGCTTTGTTTTCTTATTGCTGTTGTTGTTAGTGGGAGAGTAAGTGATAGGTTGCGAGAAGCCGCTGTTAGCTAACGCCGTGTTATAGTAGGGTGCCGCCCTGTCAAAGATAGCCTTATTAGAGGAGAGGTTTGAGATTCCGGTACTGATATTATTTACGAAGTTTCTAAAAACAGTGGGAGTGTGGCATGAGTCCTTGTGAATGTAATTGAGTTTTTTCGCTTAGCTTATGGAAGGGTTTGTAGGTGTGTGTGCGAAGGTCTAAATTAATGTCTAAGAAATCTACGCTAGAGAGGTTGGTAGCTACTGTTATCCTAAGTCCTAACTCATTGAAGGTAGAAGCTAAGTCTTTTTTAAACCGGTCGAGGTCGTGACCACTTTTATGGCTCGATAAGGTGAGTCCATCGTCGCGGTATATTCTCCTGTGGATGTCCGGGAATCTAACACATAATATGTCTAAAATAAATAGGCCAACCAAGTCGCATACGTCAGCACTGTCAAACGATCCCATGGAGACGTCGAATAGGTCTGAAGTTGTTGACTTCTTTGCCCAGGCTATTCCGTTGTTGAAGAGGAGGGTTTTCCGGCAGTGAGCGATGATTTCCCTGTCTAAACCATCGATGGTAGTGTAAGTGGTAGCAAAGTCCAACGCTTTGTTTAACATGGTCTCTGAGATCGACGGGTAAAAATCAAAAATGTCAAACTGTGTGAACTTCGCTTTTGGGGATTTGAAGGAGTTAAACCACTTAATTACGGAGTCGCTGTTCTCCCACTGGGTCAGGTTGGATTTGATCCTAATGGTCTTATCTAAGTTTCTAAATATAGCCTTACTGTCTAGTCCCATATCTGTGCGTGCCGGGTTTATTAGTATTCATGTGCCACCCTCCCACTGTTTTTAGAAACTAAATAATATCTGTACCAGAATCTCAAACCTCTCCTCTAATAAGGCTATCTTTGACAGGACAGCACCCTACTATAACACGGCGTTAGCTAACAGCGGCTTCTCGCAACTTATCACTTACTCTCTCACTAACAACAACAGCAATAAGAAAAGAAAGCGTAACAATAGACAAACTATCTGGTTCCCTCCTCCCTTCTCACTCAACGTTAAAACCAATGTAGGCAAAACATGTCTAGCCCTCTTAGATAGACACTTTCCCATAGGTCATAAATACCGCTCCATCTTTAACCGACACAAAGTAAAACTAGGATACTCCTGCGCTAAGAACATGAAGGCCCACATCACCAACAGCGCTACGAGCAACACCCCACCAGGGTGCTCTTGCCGTAAGCCCGAAGCTTGTCCTCTTCAACAGCAATGCAACACACCCGCTGTAGTTTATGAAGCTGTGGTAACTGCCAACCGACCAAATCTATCACAGGAGGTCAAATAATATGTGGGATGGCGGAGGGCCGATTTAAGGAACGCTTCCTGAACCACCAATTGACCTTTAGGTACCCGCGAGTTTCATCCATGAAACTCAAGTATAGACTACTCTATTCAATGGAAAGCCATCATTAAGTCCAACTCATACGCAAGCGGCAATCCGTCGATGTGGACTATGTATTGATGAAAGAATAAATATTCTAAAAAGATTACGCAATAGTGATTGCCTAATGAATTCTTCACACGTTGTTCACACGTCTGGAAACAGCTCTTACAAAGCTCCGGATTGAATTACAACAACATCCTAATTTTCTTATCAACCAGAAACTTTCGGACTTTCGCTGTTAACTCCCTTACACCTCTCGCACGCAATTTAATATTGTCTGTCTGAAGTGATCGTTTCTGCGCATGCGCGTTCGTACGGTTGTCCTTCCTGTTCCGTATAACCATGTCCATTACGAGCTGAGGATCGGCTAAGGTGAAACAATTGTTCTCGGTATGGTGAACTAACTGTTGTGTAACCACTTATATATATATATATGTATATATATATATATATATATATATATATATATATATATATATATATATATATATATATATATATATATATATATATATATATATATATATATATATATATATATATATATATATGAGGGTTCGGGTCTGTGTGTGTGTGTCAACCCTTCTATCAATGCACGAAAAAGGATGGTTCAATTCATTGAGAACTGGTTTGCCGACCATTCAAACCATACCACATCCCTTTCTTCAGCCTAAGTGAGACTCATCTAGTATATTCCCGATTGAAACCGAAGTAAGGGATACTGTTGTCAGAAAAAAAGGGGGAAACTGCCATTTTCCTGCATGAATCTTTAAAAAAATATGTAAATAAAACCTTCTCCAATGGGTGCTGGGAATCAGTTTCCGTGCACACTAAAGCCAATGATATTAGAATAGAGTTCAGCAGGGATTGTCAACCGAAGTAAAACTACAAGCCAATCTAGCAATCTCTCTATCAATGGCCTAACTGTTTTCCCGGTATCTGACGGGGACTTCTACAGATATTTAGTGATAGATGAAAATACATCTATGGAGGAATTTGTAACAAGGAACGATTAACCAAAGTATTTAATACCCGAATAAACAAGAATACGGTCCTCTGAAATCTCTGCGCACAATAAATCAGTAGTCCACAATGTGTTTGCTGTGCCTGTCCTGACTGTCCTGACTACTTGACTGGACGCTAGATGAGACCCGAGCCATTGGTGTTAAAACCTGAAAGATTATAACCGACACCGGAAATTTCAATCCCAACAGTGACAGTTGTTGCCTTGGGGAGACAGAGGCTTAACATCAATCGAAACAGTATTTGATTCAGTGTTCTGTCATATTCCTCCGTCAACATCTACGAACCACTAAGAATAAGAGGCTATCTGTACAACTAGTCTGTCTACACGAGGCAAATAACATCATAAGAGTTAGGAAGGAGCTCTTTGAAATATATTCCATGCATGGTAACCAAAACCTTACATCCATTGAAATTGCACAGTAATACCAATGAATCCATGGCTGAAAAGCTACATGCTTATCAGAAAAACAATCATGCATGTCTACGTTGATGGAAAGCTTCAACGTGAGAGTAATATAGATAATCAATGTAGTCTATCTTGGAGCATCAACGGCTATATTGGCTCTCATGTTGAAGGGTGCGTTTTTGGCAATCCAAGAACAGGAAACAACAGCGAAATACTTGATGCACAAAAGAGAAAAGGATGCAGGCGAAACGCAGCGATGTGACAACAGATGCAGACTCTGTGGAATAAACATCAAATATCTCATCCACATCATAAACAGATGTACAAATATATCATCATTATACTATCTACCATTATACTATCTTGCCATTCTGAGTTCAAATCCCGCCGAGGTTAACTTTGCCTTTCATCCTTATGGGGTCGATAAAATAAAGTACCGGTAATACACTGGGTAATTGCTGGCCTTGTGCCAAAAAGGTAGAAACAATTATACTATCTACCTATGAGACCTGATGTAGTGGCCAAATGCAATACGTAGAATGTATAACCCTGAGAATAAATATATAAAGTTACAGTGATAAGAATATTTATATACAATACAAAACAGTAATGGTGCTGTGTTCCAATCAAAACCCCAATACATTTTAAACATAACAGGCATAGTGATACGGGAAAGAATGCATGCACAGTAGTGGAAATCAGCTGTCCAGCAAATTTCAATATAATCCTAGAGATTAAAAAAAGAGCATTCATGCTGAACTAATGAGGAATCTGTGGATCCATCCTTTAAATATGTTCCTGTGATCATTGGAACTCTGGTTATGTTACTAACCACTCCACTATAAATCTCGAGAGCCTGACAGAACCAGAAGGAAACGGATAATTAGGAAGCTGCAAATGCAGTCCATTACTGGGATTGTAAATATATGTAAACATATCAAAAATGTATTATGTAATAACTGAATATACACATGTATAGACGTAGACACATACACACGTGTATACATATAACTCAAAACATGCAGATTCACATATGCAATAACTTCCATACCAGTACACACGTGCACACAGACCCATACAGATATACATACGTATTTACCTATAGTCGATGTTGTCTAAATTCCAATGATGGAGTCTTCTTTCTATATTAGAAACCGGCTCCCTCTCTGTTGGTGAAAGTTTATAGAATAATGGTTTCTGATATTTATTGAGACTGATAATTTGCTTAGTAAGGATGAAACCACTCCGGAACTACCGACTCATACTTTTCTCCTCTAGTCAGATGTATTATTTACTATAACCCACTTTACACTAACCATTGTATCCAGTATCTATTTGCACAGCACCTTAGCTCTCTGGAATTCCCTTCCTGCATATGACTTTCTTGCTGTCTTTCACTTGCTATAGTTTAATCGATAGGGCTTGTACGCCTTCTATTTTAATGTCAAGGCTGAGGGGTCCAAGGTCCATGGAGACAGTCCGTTTCTTCAGACTATACTAATATAAAGAGTAAAAGTCGATTCTAGTTAATGTTTATTATACTATATTGTAATTATGAAAATGATATTTTCTCATCTTCTGTCTTAACACTTAAGACAGACGGAAGTTTCAAAATTAACCATTAGAGACTAATCTACCAAAATTGGGATGATTACATAATGCCTGAAGACTGAATCCCATGATGAGGAATGGCAGATCTAGCGGGTATCGTTCGCTGTACTCCAGGAAAACGCTTTCGCCAACATATGCTGTTAAACAAAGAATGTAGAATTTTTCTCTTACTATTTCTCTCCTCTTTCTCTTTTTGTTTGTCTTTTAATTGGGTTAATACATAAACACTATCATTATTATTCACAGTGTCATTTCATCGTTACGGGTTCGATATAATAAACTATCAGTAACAAACTGAGATCGATTAAACTCACTTCCCCTTCCCTTCCAGTTGCTGGCCTTGTTCAAAACATAGATACAATTATTATTCATTATGCCAGGGCGTTATATTGGCAGACTAGTTAATGCATCGGACAAAATACTTTGTAGCATTTAGTTACAGCCAATTACGTTCAAATCCCGAAAGGTCAAACTTGCTTGCCATCTTTTCTACCCTATGAGAGAGAGAGAGAGAGAGAGAGAGAGAGGGGGAGAGAGAGAGAGAGAGAAATGGAGACAGGAAGAGAGAAAAGTGGTCACAGGAATAATATAAAAAATACTCTACATTCATATTTGTAAACTTTTCGTGAAGAGACGCATGCTTGGCGTCTATTGATTTTTAGATGACTACCATTTCCTATAGCAATGCCACAATAATCAATGTTGTTAAATAACTGTTTATACTCTTC
>OZ024740.1:282846784-282854284 GCA_964016885.1 Eledone cirrhosa
AAATAAGGTACTATTGATAATATAGTATATATTGATAATATAGTATATATTGATAATATAGTATATATCATAGAGTGTGCATTTCCTCACTTACCGGAAGTTGCCAGTCCAGTCGAGATCACAAAGTATGTTATGATGAACACCATCTCATCCATTCGCAGCAACCTCTGACCAGCGATTAATATCAAGAAGATGCTTCCTCACTCACGTCCAGCCTCTCAAAACGGCTACAGAGAGGACCAGACACCGCTTAATCACCTGAAGACAAGAGCCGGTGGGTGGGGAATCAAAAGCTGTTTTGTGGCTACAGGATTATCTCAGTCACCTACGAATCTGGAACAGTAAGCCCTACTATGAAACACTGACTTGTCACCACTCTACGAACCATAGATTTGCAATCTTGAATGAAAATGCAAAATGTTGTGGGGAGAGGTGCAGTGGAAAGCTGTTATATGACCACTAACAGGCGGACAGGATGTTTCATTGTTTGTAAATACATAACACCCATAATCGTATTTCTGATATTCTATAAAACTATTATATAATTGTTTCTACTTTAGGCACAAGGCCAGCAATTACCCAGTGCATTACTGGTACTTTATTTTATCGACCCCGTAAGGATGAAAGGCAAAGTCAACCTCGGCGGGATTTGAACTCAGATCGTAAAGGGACGTAACTATGCTGGAAAGCATTGCGTCCGACCCTCTACCGATACTGCCAATCCACCGCCGTTTATAAAACTATTATATAATAGTACATTACTATTATAATAATAAACTTCACTATGCTCACTACAAAAATGCGAGATACAATGAAATATACCTACTTATATCCACACAATCTTGCTCTGAGTGAAACAAGTTTCATCAAAAACACGACGTAGCTCCCACTGATATCGGTTGAACGAAAATCATATCACTAAAGGTCCATTTTATTTTTGTGTCGTTGCTGTAGCTGTTATTGTTGTTATTGCAGATGACGTAGCAATGGCGGTAGTCGTATCTATACTCACAGCCACCATCTCCACGTACGATATATGAGAAAGGAAGTGAAGGCTGGCGACTAAAATGATAATGGCGCCGTTGTGTCAGTCGCTGTTAATACCATTACGGTGGATGCAGTAATAGTGGTAGTGACTACTGCTGTTATTACTATTGTTGTTGCCGCCATAACTATGGTTGATTGACTTATTGATGACAGCAATTGTAGTAGTTGTTGTTATTGTAGTCGTCGTTCTCAACTCGAACCGTGCCATTACGGTAGTCAGTATCAGGTCTATCATATCGATAAAGACTTCGAGCCCACTTAATATGAAACATATGTTACGTTCGATATGGAATGAAAACATAACATGTACATACACAATAATTGTCTCTACTTTAGGCACAAGGCCAGCAAATACCCAGTGCATTACTGGTACTTTTATTTTATCGACCACGTAAGGATGAAAGGCAAAGTCAACCTCGGCGGGATTTGAACTCAGATCGTAAAGGGACGTAACTATGCTGGAAAGCATGGCGTCCGACCCTCTACCGATACTGCCAATCCACCGCCCTATATACATACACAATAATGATTACAAATATTCAACACACAAATGCCGCTTGATAAAATGAATTAGGAATGTCTACATTTGTCATTCGCAACTATCATTATATATACTATAAGGGCGGTGGATTGGCAGTATGGGTAGAGGGTCGGACGCCATGCTTTCCAGCATAGTTACGTCCCTTTACGATCTGAGTTCAAATCCCGCCGAGGTTGACTCTGCCTTTCATCCTTACGGGGTCGATGAAATAAAGTACCAGTAATGCACTGGATAATTGCTGGCCTTGTGCCTAAAGTAGAAACAATTATATATACTAGCAGAACCCCCCCCCCACCCCCCGGGTGGTTTTCTGCTAGCATATATTCTGCTAGTGTGTGTATTGATATTATACGATACGCAGGTATATATACATGTAGATATGATATATCAAATAAAATCGTAATTGACAATATACAAAGAAATTGAACGAAGACTGTGTTACATTTTCTTGTGTAATCAGTAACGTAATCCATGATACATTAAAAAAAGACGATATTATATTTAAACTGCATCAGGAAAAAATTAGTGACAGAAAATTAGTATGTTTATTCAAGCAATCGCCAACCCGAAGTGTTGACATTTCAGAAATTTTAAAGAAGTGAATCTTTAAATAAACAAAATATATTTAATCAACAGCCACGAAATTTAGATAAATTATGTAATATTCATTCATTATTTATTCAAAGTAATCCAACTTATTTTACTAATGGGATAAAAAATTATAATATATATATATATAACTATATATATATATATATATATATATATATATATATATATATATATATATATATATATATATATATATATATATATATATATATATATATATATATATATATATACTTAGGGTAAATATTGATGCAATTCAATTCAAGCACTCAACGTACTCATTCCACATAGGAGTGACGGAGTAAATATCGAATAAGGAAAAGCGAAGTAGTTTCAGATGTTCAAGTTTTTTAATAATAATGCTGTGATATATATTTCAATGGCGACAGTGTTCTGTGTGCCAGTGTCGCGACATCGCCAGACAGCTTGTTAGATAATAAGGTTATGTTTCCGAGGCAATCCAAATTGAATCGACATGGAAACGGACGAAGTGTGTGCTTTTGGGTTCTTCATCCGTTCCCCTGTGAGTACCAATTCACCCCCACCGGTCTGTGCAAGCGCAGGTCCAGAGGAAGTTGACCATTAACTACCGCAGATTTCAACGTAATTCGCTTAGTCATTTCCCCTCTCAGCCAAACAATGACCCATTCAGGCCGGTACCATACTTTACTGCTACCCATCCCGTCTGTCTGCGCAGACCAGTGGGGGTGAATTGGTACTCACAGGGGAACGGATGAAAAACCCAAAGGCACACACTTCGTCCGTTCCCATGTCGATTCAATTTGGATTGCCTCGGAAACATAACCTTATTATGTAACAAGCTGTCTGACGATGTCGCGACACTGGCACACAGAACGGTGTGGACACTGTCGCCATTGAAATATATATCACAGCATTATTATTAAAAGACTTGAACATCTGAAACTACTTCGCTTTTCTTATTTTCTCTCTCTCTCTCTCTCTCTCTCTCTCTCTCTCTCTCTCTCTCTCTCTCTCTCTCTTTCTCTATATATATATATATATAGTTAGGGAAGCAGAAGATTGCTTATTGTAATCCAGTTCGTGGTTAAGATAGTGAGTTTCATGGACGATTTCAACGTACGGTTAGGGGTAACTCCACATGTTTGTAAGAATCACGTTCAATCTTGGAGTATAAAGAATAAAAGAGAAAACACAGGTAAGCATTAAAAAAAGGATTTTATCCAGGTATATATGACCGTTTCATTGGCAAGTGCAACCTTATATTGCTATACTGCAAATAGCAGCCATTCAATAATAATTGTTGTTCACTTCCAAATTTTCAAAATAATGAATAAGTTACTCGTAAAAGCTTCTGAATATATTAAAAAACATTTTTTTGGAATTGTGTTTACTAGTATAGAGAGAGAGGAAGGGGAAGAAGAATTAAGAAGTAGAGGGACAAACGGAGTAGTATAGAGAGATAGGAGAAGGGGAGAGGAATTAGGAAGTAGAGTGACAAACGGAGAGTGAGGGAGGGGTAAAGATGGAAGGATTCTTCGATCAGTTTTGATTCGTAGACTTGATGTCGTCAATTTACAGTGTAGGGAGTTAAATTGTTTATAGTGGGAGGGATTGAGAGAGAGAGATAGAGAGAGATAAATATATATATAAATATAAATAAAGAAGGGGAGGAAAGAAAAAAAAGAAAAAAAAGAAAAAAAAAGAAAAAAAAAGAAAAAAAAAGAAAAAAAAAGAAAAGAAAAGATAGAAAAAAAGGGAGAGAAGAAAAGCAGAAATAGAAAAAAGAGAAAAGGAATGAAGGAGGAGGGAGGGACATAGGTATTGGTTATTGTTGGTAATTAAAGGGGTTAGATTCAATAAGAGGGTAGAAAGTCTAAGTATATGCAGTTTGTCATTTGGTAGTAAGAGGTTAAGGGTTCGATTTGTACATGTAGTGCGAACATTTTTCTTTGAGGCTATGGTTACAATAAATTGATCTTTCGATTTTATTGTTGAGTAACTTATTCTTCGAACTCAAAATGTGGAACAGCTCAAGGTCACATAACCGACAGCTTCTCATACCACTCCGATATGGGGGCGCGTTCGATAATTTTTTACACTTCAGGGTGTATTGATGGTTACTTTCCCTCAGTTGCCAGGTCTTGTTCGCAAGGGTAGTTACATAACGATGCTGGGAATGTCTCATTGCGTAACGGTGTGTATACCACCGAGCTTTAAATGTATTCCCAGTCGCTCCGATGTAATACCATTTCTGGTTGTCTGATTCTATTGTGCATTGGTAAACCAGGTTAGACTTCATACATTCATTATGCAATGGACAGGTTTCAGGTAGGCGGAAATTACAATTCTTGTCATGGGCAACTTAGGCATTATTGGTGAGCTGCGATGCCTGTACAAGTGTGTTACGTTTTGTTTGCCTATTAGTGGGTGGTTGTGTATTAGATATTCTGTTGTGTTTGATGGTAATTGTATCGTTATTGTTATACATTTGTGTTCCGGTGTTGTTACGTATCTTTTTAGCGTTAAGCATCTTAATGTGTGCCTCTATGTTTTGTGCCGTCGAGTAAGATAGTCTAATAGATTTTGTGTTAAGGATTTTGCTGTATCTATATGAATCTGGAAAGTGCTTATTTATTATTCTAAAGAAGGTAGAGGGTATATTGGTACTAATAGAGGTGTTAAATATGGGGTTATACCAAATATATTTTCTACTGCGTGACCTGTTTGATTTTGATGTTGTATTTCTATTTTCAGTAAAATGTGTAGTTCTATGCGTAAATGCGTGTGTGCGTGTGTTTCCGGAGTTTGTGTAATGCCTGTTCGTGTGTGCTTTGCGGAGGCTTTCATCTATATATTCTACTCTATCTAGGTGGCCTGCCTTGTCTAGTGCGTATTGTAGTACTCCGCATGTTCTTCGAAGATTTGTCGGTTAGACGAGAGGCGGGAGATCCTAAGGGATATGCTGCGTGGAACGGATTTAATTATGGAGAGTGGGTGGTTCGAATTACAGTTGATGTATGCTAAGTTTTCATTAATCTTGTGATAAGTCCCGTATTTAGGTTAAGCGTCGCGTCTAGAAAGTTAACTATTTTAGTGCTATATTCATACGTTATGCTAAGGCCTAGTTTCCCGAGAGTCTTTCTAATATTCTTTTATATATATATATATATATATTTAGGTTTGTTGGTTTACCACTGGATAGAACTGGTCATTCCGTATGGTCAATCTCCATGTAATATTATGGAGAGCACTCAACGTAATGCAACTCACCCGTCTTCGTTTGTGTAGTTGGTGGTGCGAGTACGGAGTTAATTATTATAAAATAACAGGAGGCTGGACTGGTGTAAATCCTTGAAAGGTTTATTATACTATGAACATTTCAATGACCGGATTCAGTATGAATTCGGTTACATCATCAGGTAATTCAAAATATAACAAAGGATTATAACAGATAAAATCTATGGTGCTGAAAATCAGAGGCAAGTGGGCGACCGACTATTTAGCAGCTTCTACCTCTGTCGGCCGCCCTCAATGCGACAGAGGTAGAAGCTGCTAAACTGTCGGTCACCCTCGCGTCTCTGATTTTCAGCACCATACATTTTATCTGTTATAATCCTTTGTTATATTTTGAATTACCTGATGATGTCACCGGATTCATACTGAACCCGGGCATCATAGTATAATAAACCTTTCAAGGATTTACACCAGTCCAGCCTCCTGTTATTTTATAATATATATATATATATATATATATATATTTGAAAAAATATGATCCCGACGGCAGAGCTCAATCTACTACCCTAAGTATTGAGTATTCTGGTGCGTTATGGTCCATTTGGTTCCTTACCACAACTCCTTCGTTATATATATATATATATATATATATATATATATAACGAAGGAAATGTGGTAAGGAACCAGGTGGACCATAACGCACCAAAGTACTCAATACTTAGGGTAGTAGAGTGGGTAATAGGAACGAGTAGGACCCCGACGGCTGAGCTCAAGCCGTTTCGACGGCTAATTCAGTCCAGAATTAGCCGTCGAAACGGCTTGAGCTCAGCCGTCGGGGTCCTACTCGTTCCTATATATATATATATTTATTCGCTCGCGTGACTATCGCTTGCATATAATAGTCGTCTCTTACTTTTCGCAAAAAACAAATCTGGAATGAATGTTCCAGATGTCTTGAGTTATCAAGATTTATGTTTCAAGCGATTATTCCATACATAAATTTTATGATATAGAAATGACTTTTTTCCGTGTTAGATCTATTATCGATATGTGTTTTGATGTACAATTCATACAAATACCAGGTTATAGATTTCTTAAATTTCGTTATCCATCATACACTATAATTAGTCTGATGTAAAGTATATCACAATTTCTATGTCTATATATTCTAGTCTATATGTATTTACTTCTCTATAATTACCTTGTACTTGATAATTACTATAATCTACTGTAAAATTATGGCAGCATTGACACAACGCTTCTTCTGTTTACTGTTCGGAGATGTAAAACGTCACAGCAGGGAACAGAACTATGTGCATATTATAACGGCCAGTTAGTTGTATTATACAATAATTATGAGTTGAAATTATAGTGTGTATATTTTATATTGCATATAATATAGTGTGATATTTTATTGTGTATATAATATAGTGTGATAAGTGTGACGTATACGTAAAAAACGCAATGGTAAATATTTATGAGCTTTGAGGTCTTATTCAACGTTTTGTTATCTAGCAGGATGTAAAATCAATATTATTTGTATAATTTCTTCTTTTGTTTTGTTCACTTGATATCATTAATGCTTCTGCTAACCATTCGATATTACGAATTTTTGTATGCATTCCAGCTCCATAAAATAGTATTATGGTTTAAATAATGCAACATTTTCCTGAAGGTACACGTTATATATATATATATATATATATATATATAACGAAGGAATTGTGGTAAGGAACCAGATGGACCATAACGCACCAAAGTACTCAATACTTAGGGTAGTAGAGTGGGTAATAGTAACAAGTATGACCCGACGACGGAGTTCAAGCTATAAATAGCCATCTAAATGGCTTGAGCTCTGCCGTCGGGGTCATACTTGTTCCTATATATATATATATATAAACATAAATTATCGAGATTCGCATTTCGGCCCACGAAATAACGAAAAACAACCTCCGAGATGTGAGGCAAGTGCTCAATGATGCAGATGAACCAGAGCTATAACAAACGTTAAAGGCCAAACACACTGAGACGATGGTTAAACAATCATTCGCATAGCCAAAAAAAAACGATCAAGTAATTCGGGT
>OZ024740.1:282856784-282884284 GCA_964016885.1 Eledone cirrhosa
GGGGTTGCCGGTTTAGTCGCCGAAGGCCCGACCATGCGACAGGTAGTACTGGGTTACATATTACCAGTAGCACTCAAGAGTGACCTGACATACCCGACATATATATACATACATGCATATATATATATATATATATATATATATATATATACATATATATATATAAAATAAAGTTAAATAAAAGTCAAATGATTAAAATTTAGCTTCGTTTATTACTGCTATATATATTTCAGTGACAGCCATCTTTGGCTGTGACCTCTTCAGGCAGTTTGAATTAGTATGGTATAGACAAGTACATATGTTGTTTAGGTGTATGATATTGTCAATGCTCTGATATGCCCAGTTCCTTGTTGAGTTGTTAATTCACTGGGGAACTGGAGTCAGTGCTCCAGCCTGCATACTGAGGTGTTGGTATACAACCAACATAAACTCAAAATCTATCTATATATATATATATATATATATTTGTTTAAGTTTGTTTGATAACTTCTAGTCGAGTGCTTTATTCGGTTTGAATAAGGGGATTCATTCCTTTATCTCAAATTAGAATACACCGCCTAAGCGGGGGTTACCACCTTTCGGACAAAACCATGTGTCTGTGGCGACCTTTAAAGTCACAGCATACCCGCTTTGGCTAAGAACGAAAGACTTGCTGAAGAAGTAAATCCTATGTTCTGTCGTCAAAAACCATTATATTGCAGACTCCTGCAATAGGAATTTGTCGATCATGGATTTGCAGAAACTTAGCGCTGTCGTTGCGTGCGATTTTGCGATCAATATTGTGGAAACACCATGTGGATTGTATATTTTACACCCAGCCTCAGCGTTATGTCCAGGTCAGTAAAAAATCTTTACCTGGGTCCTGTATTTTCGTTGCTCTGGTGATGCGGTCGGACTGCCGACTGCTATATCTAATTTGCTAAGCTGTCTGAACATAATGTTATACTCTGGGGTCTTACCTCATATGACTGCTAAAGCTACAAACCGAATAAGCATACACGCTAGCTTGGGCGTATACTAGAGCTTCGTCTATGCTGTACTAACATTTATATATAATATATATATATTTGGTTCGTTCATATAATATATATATATTTGGTTTTCCTGTTGTACGGATTGATCAACTAACACTTGTGTTCATAGGACTAAGCGTTCTACGTATTATACTTTCCAGATTATGCTATAATCACGCATATTCATGTACAACGAAGTACTGGTATAATAATGAAGAAAGGATTATGTAAGACTCTTAGATAATTTTTTTAATCGGGTCATTATTGTTATACATATTTCGATGGTATTAGTTATACAATAGATACGATCTCATTAGACAGCTATTATGTAATCTTTTATTTATAATGCGATATACCACAGGTGAATGTAAACGTTTAAGACCAGGAAAAAGAGGCGGCACAACTGCGATAATCATTGAGGAGGTCTCAGTACATGTGACGGAAGAACTTTGATAAACAAATATATAACGAACAATAAAGAGAAAGCGAAAATTACATGGTGCGTGTATTTTTTTTCTATTGGCAACATGGGAGATGGTAACATGAATGGACCTGTTATTTTGGTCTAAAAACACATTTTCAAAGTAAGCGCTGACCGTCCTTTCAACCTTTCTAATTTCTCATTCTTTCTTCTCATGCAGGACTAGTGTCCGAAACGTTAAGACCCTCTTCCTACTATTTCAAGCGTTAAACTAATATATTCCTTCCATATACTGTACTGTTTGTGTTGTTATTTCTGTTTACCTTTTACATACATACACGCACGCACACACACACACACACATATATATATATATATATATATATATATATATATATATATATATATATATGTGTATATATATGTATATATATATATACATATGTATATATATAGGTTTATATAAATGTGTAAATCTATCTCTTTTTACTCTCACATTTTCTGAATATCTTCCACTCGCTTATCCGTTCTGTCCTTCACTACAAAAGAGAGAAAGAGAGAAACAGACAATTCCACACCAAATGGCCAAATTACTTTCACATGAATACGGTCAAATAAATAAAATTGAATATCATATCAATTACTGTTTTATACATCAAAATAAAGGTTACTATTTCTTGACCGATGGAATAAGAAACAATATATATTTGTTGTTTGTGTTCGTTCTCTAATTTATGAGTATAAACTGGACACACACAGAGACAACGGCATTGCCAATATCTATTATGAAAGTAACAATATATTTTGGCAAATATTACAAAATATTTGGCCAATAAAATAGAATCGTTATGGATGTTCACTGGAGCGGCAAATACAGCACTTGTTCAATGCAAGACATCGGCATAAAGAATATTATTCATTTTGCTCAGAGTTGTTACTGGCCATGAAAGAAGCCTCCAGAAATTAGTGAAAAGTTGCAGCTGACCACCCATTAAATGACAGCAGTCCTAAATTTTATAGATTCAACATCATCGAAAGTATGCTATGTTTCTGTCAGATCTGAAAGAAACCATTTGAAAGGCAGAATTGTATTTTTGAATCTATTGAAAACATGCCTCGGGTGTGTCCTGGAAGATAAGATTCTTTGAAAATTCAGGAGGCACTTTTATTACAGACTACACATTACACATTACACATACGCAGAATTACTCTGTGTAAGTGTGTGTTTGTGTAATGTAGCATTGCAAACGTCATAATCGAAGACGGCTGTCTCCCGCAACTTTCTATAACACACTTTCCCTTTACTTTTAAAATCTCAATGAAAATTTTATCTCTTTTTTTATCTCTCCCCTCTCTTGACGAGTATCTCTCTCTTACTGTTCCTAGCTTCCTTCTGAAAGATTTCCACTCACATTCTTTCATCCCTCTGTCTCTTTCCCATCTCCTTTTCTATCATCTCTCTCCCCCTATTTCCTTTTTTACCCTCCCCTATTTCCTTATATACCCTCTCATTCTCTGTGTCCTTCTCTACAAAGTCTAGAAAGAGAGACAATTCTAAAACAAAATGGCCAGATGACTTGTTATGAATACGGGGAAAATCAATAGAATTGAATTTAATATATATTACTGTTCCATATATAATAAATACTACCATTACATATTCGTTGGAATAAGGAAAGTTAATATACAATTTTTGTGGATTTGCCCCACCCCACCTAGTACAGCCCAGAAACAAATAGAAATAACTTTCCTGTATATATACCACAACAGAAACACAAACCCTCCATCTCAATTCTACTTTTGAAAAAATCATAAGATCTGTGAAACCGGTAAAGTAAATAAATAATCCTAAAAGACTCCAGATGCATTTTCAATTTATTTTCCTTATATATATATATATATATATATATATATATATATATATATATATATATATATATATATATATATATATATATATATATATATATATATATAAACATATATATATATGTATTATGTATATACATAGGTACATACAAATATATATATATACATAAACACACACTCTCATATATATATGTATATAGGGTGGTGATGAGGGAGGGCAATAATTATTTGTGAAAAACAATAACTTATACAAAATCTTTAGAAGTTAAAAACAACCGTCAGCAAAATGTTGTTTGTAAAACAAGGGATGGATGTCAAGGGTAACTTACTCTTTTCATTAACATCTAAATTGAATCAGTGAATAAGAATTTGTGTAGGAGGCGACGCCGATGTATTGCTGTTGGAGGTGGTGGTGTGTAATTTTAGGCTCGGTCGAGTGGAGCAGATCAAAAAGTTTATATGTAGAAATGTTGGAATAAAAGCTGGAGAATAAAATTCCTGCTAAATAACATATCCATGAAATATATCCACCAGCTGATGTATCTCTCTCTCTCTCTCTCTCTCTCTCTCTCTCTCTCTCTCTCTCTCTCTCTCTCTCTCTCTATCTATCTATCTCTCTATCTCTCTCACTCTTTCTCTCTCTCTCTCTTTATATATATATATATATACACACTATGCTTATATCGAAGTAGTAGTTGCAATACAGCAGATACCAATCGAAACGCGAGTTTCTGACTCCGTTACTTCATTTTGATATATATATATATATATGTATGTATATAAATATAAATATATATATATATATATATATATATATATATATATATATATATATATATATATATATGTAGGAGGTGAGTTTTATTGTAGCACAATAAATCAATGCAAATATCGGATAAGTAGCACTCTACAGTTTGTAGGACTGGAGTATAAATATAAGATCAAAAGATGGTTAAAAGAGTTCCAAGTATTTTATTATGCGCATTTCAAAAACAAATGTCATCATGGCATGATATCTGCGTTCTCATCAGATAACATAGGGAGACATGATATGAAGCTTAAAAAACACTTGTGAGCAGTGAAGTTTTAAATCAACATATCATCCCATGATGATATTTGTTTTTGAAATGCGCATAATAAAATACTTGGAACTCTTTTAACCATCTTTTGATCTTATATTATATATATATATAGTAATAATAAAAAATGTGAAGACTAAAATCTAAAGAGGGCTCGATAAGGGTGAAAGCAGCGATTCTTTGCTTAAACTTTAATCAGTTATTTTAATATATATATATATATATATATATATATATATATATATATATATATATATATATATATATATATATATATATATATATATATATATATATATATATATATATATATATATATATATATATATATATATACTTGTGTATAATGGTAGCTACGGTGCTTCCATAGGCGGTATGCCAAAATTAGCACTCAATATTCATGGTGTAGAGTGTGGATAGTATTTTTTTTCCGAGCGTTGGATGAGTGCTTTCCGCCGACGAACAAGTACCACAAAATCTTCAACCGCCACACGGTGAAGTTTTCCTTCTCCACAGAACCTAACATGGCCGACTACATGGCTAAAACTAACGCGGTGAAGGTGGCGAACATTGACCGTCAACCGCGGCGACAGAATGGCCGTCTATCGAAGCGTGAGGGACCACCCGGGAACCGGCCCTCAAATGACAACCCGGCGCCCGAGGCGACAGGAAGGCCCGCGGAGGGTGATGTGGTCCAACGCCGAGAGGGAAATAGAGGCATAGGGGAGACCACAGTGTCGGCGGAACAACACCCTGGGAACCTTGAGAGGGCCATAACAGATCGAGGCCCGGACATCGGATGCGTAAGAACTGGCAACAGAACTTGTAACTGCAGAGCGGGCACCCAGTGCCCCCTGCAGGGAAAATGCCTGACGAAGGACCTGATATACAAGTGTGTGGTTACAACCCAAAATGCGCATCGCACCTACATCGGCGCAACATCCACGACCTTTAAATCGCTGATATATAATCACATGAATTCCTTCAGGGACCGTAACAAAAGGCACCTACTAGGTTAGTGGACCTGGTGTGGTACCTGAAAGACCAAGGCACTCCGTACGCCCTGGAATGGAGTATCGTTTAGCCATGCGAGGGCATATTCGGATGGAAGTAGAAAGTGCCGATTATGCCTACACGAGGCCATGGAGATAGTCAGACTGAAAGTGACGCCGTCAACATGAAGTCTGAAATTATCATGACCTGCAGACACCAGAGAAGATGCACATTTGCTGTTTGCTGCATGGAATCCTCCGGGTGGCACAGGCCAGTGCCATGGGACCGGGTACGCACAGACCCGAACGGCCCAACGGGATTAAGGGACCTGACGCCATGCCCTGATGACATTGTGCGACTCGTGTGGCAAACATAAGTAAACCAGGGTGCGCACCTGACCGAGCACGCAACATTGGGCAGGTACATCGCCTAGGCCGGGACCGGCTAACACGGGGTCCACGGTCGTCCGGTCCAATACCCCAGACATATAGAAGAGCACACCCCAGCCACGGTGGCATACGCCATGTTGACCGGGCCAAGCGTCCCCTTGAATGTGTACCCCGTAAATCGTGAATATATACTCTCCACATGTTCCACTTTGGAACAATTATTATTACTCTTATTATTGTTTTGTTATTGTTACTTGTTCCATGTACGGACCTAAGTTTGCACCTCATACTACCTGTGTGTAGTATATCGCATGGATACACGCACCTTCTCCTGTAACCCCCCCCCCGTTTTTTATTTACCCCTTTTGTATTTATCTATTTGTGAAGTTACATAAAATATTGTAAATTTATTTATTTTATTTTATTATCCTATTGTGTTTATATGTGTGTGTTTTTATGTGTAGACCTGTGCGTAGGTATATGTATGTGTGTGTGTATGTAGATATATATATATATATACGTGGGTGTGTATGGGGGTGTGTATGTATGCATGTGTACGTATATGCATGAGCTTATAGGCGTGTGTGCATGCATGTACATCTATGTACATATGTGGCTGAGTGTGTATATATATATATGTATATATATGTACGTATAGCTGCGTATGAGTATGTGTGTGTATGTGGGTGTGCGTATCTTTGTATATGTGGGTCTCTATATGTATGTGTATTTATGTGTGCATATATATGTATGTGTACATCTCACAGGAATGTGTACGGATGGATTATATATTCATTTTATTATTATTATTATTATGGTTTGGCAGTATCGGTAGAGGGTCGGACGCCATGCTTTGACGCATAGAGTTACGACCCTTGTCATTCTGAGTTCAAATCCCGCCGAGGTAAAACTTTGCCTTTCATCCTTACGGGGTCGATAAAATAAAGTACCAGTAATACACTGGGTTATTGCTGGCCTTGCACCAAAAGTATAAACAATTATTTTATCATATATCCATTGTATATATCTGTATATGTATGTATGGATATGTGTGCATGTATATATATATATGTGTATATTATATTGTATACTATATTCATATTTTATGTTATGTTATTTTACTGTTATTTTATGGTATGTTGTGTTTTTTATTATATATTGTATTTTTATTTTACGGTTTCGTTTATATATGTATATGTGGAAGCATGTGTGTGTAAGCAAATATGTGCATGTGTCTGCATGTGGCCGTCTGTGTGCGTATGTATATATATGTAAATGTATATATGTGTGCATGTATATATGTATGTATATATGTGAGTGTGCGTATGCATTTAGAGTTGTTTATATGTATATGTGTATGTATGTGTGTATGTAGTTATGTGTATGTATGTGTGTTTTGTATGTATGTGTATGTATATATATATATATGTATATACATATATATATATATATATATATATATATATATATATATATATATATATATATATATATATATTTATATATATATATGTATATAAGGTTGTGCGTAGGTATGTGTGCGCGCGTATGTGTGTGTATATGTGTATGTTTGCGTGGGTGTGTGTACACATATGGACATATGTGCGTATAAGTTTCTATGTGTATATGTGTGTATACATGTGTATGTATGTGTGCGTATGCATATATGTATATGTGTATCCGTGTATGTCTGCATGCGTGTGTATATATGTGTGTGTACATATACACACACACACATATACACACGCATGCATATATGTATACATATATGCATACGCACACATACATATACATGTATACACACACATACACATAGAAATTATACGCACATATGTCCATATGTGTACACACACCCACGCAAACATACACATATGTGTGTGTGTGTATATGTACACACACACATACAGATAAAAATATATATATATATGGTGTGAGTATCTGTCAGTGGGTGTGTGTGTGCGTGTGGTCGCGTACGTACACCCACATAGGACAGGGTTTGTCTATGTGTTTATATACGGGTTTATATAAACGTGTGTGTATACAGACGTGTACGTCTGCGCGTGTATGCGCGTTTGCGTGCGTGTCGGACCGGATGTATGGCGCGGTTTAGGCAAGCGCTAATAGGTTTGTGGCGGTCGGTATCTAGAAGTGGGTGTGCCTGGGTTTGTGGAAGAGAGAGGGAGTGTGTGCGTTGTATATATGTGCATGGGGGTATGTGTGTCTACAAAACTATGCGTACATATGTGTATGCACGCATGTGTCCGTGTCTGCCCGTGTGTGTGTATATGTGTGTGTGTGTATATGTGTGGGTACATACTCAGGAGTGTGAACAGTCGTGTGA
This sequence comes from Eledone cirrhosa, assembly GCA_964016885.1. Taxonomy (NCBI): domain Eukaryota; kingdom Metazoa; phylum Mollusca; class Cephalopoda; order Octopoda; family Eledonidae; genus Eledone; species Eledone cirrhosa. The sequence continues at coordinate 282,864,890 of OZ024740.1, forward strand.
GATAACGAACCCAGCATGACTCCATTGAAATGTGTCGGACGGAAAATGGCTGATGACCCGTGTAGCAGTAAATAGTGACCAGAACTTAAAGATGACGTAGAATAGCAACAGCCAATGGCATGACAAGAGTGAGAGATGTTTTTTTAAGGTGTTTTTTGACGATAACACCTCAGTGAAAAAATTTGCTCCGAACGAACTACCCATGTCTGAAGGAACCTGCAGCCGTACAATCAGCCAGACCCATACAGCCATCATGTCTCGAACTACCTGACGGCGAAACAATTGTAACACGCAATAAACTGAATCCAGATGCATCACTGATTTTTCGTTTTTCTATACTATATATATATATATATATATATATATATATATATGTCTGTGTGTGTGTGTCTTTGTCTGTATGCGTGCATGTGTGTGTGTGCTTGTGTGTCTTTGTGTGTATGTGTGTGTGCCTTAGTGTGTTTGTGTGTGTATATGTCGGTGCCTGTGAGTGTGCATCAATGGAACAAGCTGCTAGTGAAATAAACATATTCCACTAATATGGGCACCATTAGTAGAATTCTTAGGGAGATTCAACATGACACAGTTTTTGTTACTGCTACCGTAATTGTTTGAATTACAGCTACAATCCACCCGATGGGCTTTTGATCAGTTACCGTTTTGCCAATTTCATTTAGAATGCTTGGACCGACTCTTAGTATTTGACCAGGATGCAACGCAACGGGATCTAATCTGGAACTTCATGATGGCGAAGCGAACATCTTTCTCATTCGGCCTTGCTTATTCCACAAATTATCACCACCAACAACAGTTATAACAGTTGAATGTCACCTAGATTACAGTTAACATAAGTCATCGAAATATTTAAAGTAAGAAGAATCTGTTTGGAACAGAATGACGTTACTGAAACTTGGAAAAATAGATTAAAAGACGAAAACACGAAACACAAATAGAAAAGATAAAATGCTGAGTAAATTATTTTATTCTAATATAATTAGAAAATGGAAACGCCTTTGATCAGAATCATTGTTCACGAATTAATTAACTTCACTGTAATAAGCCTGATCGACAAGATAAAATTATTGTTGCATACAAAATAGGTTTCGATTTTGACGTCAACGATAACGTACGAAGAATGTCGAATGTTGTTGAAAACATATCTGAAAACAGTGTTTTATAAAAATGCGTTAACAAGGGGAGTGCTAAGCGCTGAGGAGTACCAACAGTATGAAACAGATTTCTGTCAGCTTATTTCCCTTTGTTTGCTGAAAAAAGAAGTGACATAGTCACTACTTTAAAGCAATAGCGTAAGGTCTTGAAAATGCTTTTAATTAAGCATACAGTGTATTACCAAATACACTATATATACATTCATATATACATCGCTATTTCAGAGCACTAATTCTAATTTTCAATTTTTTGGTGGATCTAATTTTTAAATTATATATATATATATATATTACTATGTATTTGTTCTGCAAGATTATTTATGTGATATCGTGTGTTTAAACCGATATTGTTATATATGGGGATTGTCATGTTGCCAATATTACCAATGGAAAGAAACACAAGCACCATATTATTTTCACATTTATCTTTATCTTTATTGTTCGTTGTTCATTCGTTTGTCAAAGTTCTTTCGTCACACATTATAAATAATGCCTATTTTTCCTTTGAAGCAATTCGAGAATGCTATGATTTTCGCCCCGAGTCAGTTTTGAGAAATGCTGACAAGGTCCAAAGCTATTTCAGCCGTTACACACAATCTTGTTTCAGACAAGGGCTATAATATTTAAGGGATCTCGGCGTTTTAAAAACAGTTGGATATGATTTTTAAAAAGGTTTGGTATGTTATTTCTAAAACCATGTAGAGACTACGTAGATGCCTCATTTATTGGCTGATTTACAAATAGTTGTCGCTCTTATTGTTTAACCCTAGGTCAATTATCCTGGCGCAGACATAAATAAAGGTGTGATTATCCCGTTTATTTAAGTGTATGTATAACAATCTTCTAAGCTGGCTGTCCTTCCTTTACTAAGATGGTAACGTGTGACTGGCTTCTGTTTGAAAATGATATATTTTTAATTCCATGGTGTTGCTTTCACTGTTTAATGTAATATACCAGAAATAACATATGGAACAGAGGCATTGTCGATGACTAAACATATGGAACATAAGGTTAGAAAAATGCAAAGATGTGTGGAAAAATTCATATTAGAAACCATTAAGAATACGGCAATTTTTCAATGGATAAGAGAGCAAACAAAATCACAAAAGACCATAAAAATATATTGAGAAGAGAAATTGAAAGTGGTTATGGCATATGTCATAAACATATGACAGCAGATGGACAAAGTTGCGTGTAAAAATGGAGAGAGAGGTAGGTGGGTTCACGTATTCGAGGATGAGAGAGAACAGATGGCATATATTTGGCGAGTCCTTCACTGTGCAGTCTACAAATAACATCTGAGATTATGTCGATGTAAATGACGTGATTCTAGGGAGATTTGCTTGCTGTTTCTTGCATGTTGAGATTCGCATTAGAGGTGGACCTTGTTCTATAAAGAAACGTGAGTATCCTCAATAAAATATTCTATGTTGAAAAGGTATAAGGGTAGATAAAAATGGACGGAGTGATTATGTTAGTTTAAAATTAATGAATAGAATTGGAAGGATTCGAATCGATATGAATTCCTTGAAACCAATCACTGCAAAACACATTGAACCATAAATAAAGTGGAAAGAATTAGAACATGATTGTTACATGTGTAGTCAGTATAAATAAACTGTTTTGTGCTGGAGGGTGTATACATCTAAGATGCTATTAATAATGGCTACAACAACAACAAACGGCACCATCCAAAACAACAATCACAACAACATCAATAATAAAAAAATAATCACAAGATAATAATGACAGCATAGCAGCAGCAACAACATATGATGATGATGATGATGATGATAACGATGAAGATGATGATGATGATGATGGCCAGCAAATAGCCAGTGTATTACTGGTACTTTATTTTATCGACCCCGTAAGGATGAAAGGCAAAGTTAACCTCGGCGGGATTGAACTTAGACCGTAAAGGGGCATAACTATTGTTGCAAAGCATGGCGTCCAGCCCTCTACCGATACTGCCAATCCACCGCGATGATGATAATAATAATAATAATTGTTTCTACTTTAGGCACAAGGCCAGCAATTACCCAGTACATTACTGGCACTTTATTTTAACGACCTCGTAATAATAATAATAATAATAATAATAATAATAATAATAATAATAATAATGATTTCTTTATTAACCACAAGGGTTTACATAAAGTAGACATTAAGGACAGTGCAGGACAATGCAGGACGGTACAAATGGGCATTTCTGCGTGTAAAAAACAAAAACAGAGGATGTAACAAAAAATAACAATGAAAAATTCCCCAATAGGAGGTAGACTTCGGAGGGACATTTGTGAAGAAAGCCCAGTAAAAGGCCACAATGACCCTGACCACCAAGGCAAGTGTCCTCTCCCAGTTTTCCACCTTTAATTTACAGACACATACTCAGAGAAGGCCCATTCATTCGGGCCATACTTGCTTCTCTCACCGATCTTTCAACAAAATGCTGGGAAGAGAGCACTTCCCTCTCTACCCTGATTTTCCTTTTCAAATGAAATTTGAAAAAGTTAATCAGGGCATCACCGAAGAGGTAAGTGCTCGTCTTCAGCCCTTTCAAACGTGTCCACCATACTATCTCTTTCGCCATGGCCACCAGACAGATAAAAACTGCCTGCCCTTCCCGGCTAAAGGAGGAGGGCGGGGCAATCCTCACGATGGACTCAGATGATAGCCGGATCCGTCCTAAACGCGACAGCAGGTGTTCGACATAAACCCACAAGTCAGCAATGCTCGGACACTGGACGAGTGCGTGCAGGACGGTTTCGTCGCCCTGTGCGCATCTCGGACATGCCCGGCTGACGGCACCTCCATGCCTGTAGAGTTTATCCCGAACTGGCAAAGCTCCCCGGTAGCACTGCCAGGCCAGGGATTTCTGGAAGTTGTCTATAGGCCCCGGCCCGAAAGTCCTTCCGAAGAGATTGGCTAGTTGATTTTCGTCGACGCCTAGAGTTTCTCCAAGTACGTCGTCGCTCTTCCGCTCCACTAATCCTATATAGAACGCCAAGGTGGAGTTTCCACCGATCACATTGCCCGATTGGTCGAGGGCTGTGAGCGCCTGAAGACATTCCAGTCTCCAAGCGCTCCCTCTCGGTCTTCGCTTGACCCAGGACTGCAGCTCCGTCAAGGAGACGAGCTGGGGAAAGACGTGTCTAGCAAACGGCGACCACACCTGATCACCGTCGAGGAAGAGGTGGAGATGTCGTAGCCTGAGCGCGTGTCTGCGCATCATCAGCCACGGCATTCCCAGCCCTCCACGTAGCGGGTGTTGACAGCAGATGGTCCGCCTGACCATCGGAGCGCGTCCCTTCCACAAAAAGCGAAAGAGCAAACGCTCCAGCGCAGTCAGGCGGGGCTTACGACAAGGTACGACGGTCAGGCGGTAGTAGATGACGGACGCGATGTACGCGTTAGCCACCTCCGCTCGACCTTTCAGGGATAGCTTCCTCTCCGCCCATTTCTGGGTGAGAGAAGACACCCTGCTCGTCACCTCGTCCCAGTTTTTGTCCGTCAGAAGATCCGGACCGAACCAGACCCCCTAGCAATTTAACCGGTCCGTCCGTCCAGCGCCCGACAACGCTGTTGGACGGCATCGAGCTGCCTCTCCAGGTGCCGAACTGCAGGCCCACTGACTTTTCTTGGTTGATCATGGCTCCTGTCACCGCTTCGTATTCTCTTAGTGTAGTGCCGATCGCCTCGATGTGTTTGGCGTTCGACACCACTACGGTGACATCGTCCGCATATGCTGACACGGATCTTCCGCATCCTAGTTCGCGCGGGATCCCCCTCAACGTCTCCAGTTTGTGCAGTAATGGCTCGAGAGTCAACACGTACAAGAGGGACGAGAGGGGACATCCTTGGCGGACCGAGTGCATGATGTTGAACGGTTCCGAAAGCTGACCGTTCACTCTCACCACAGAGCAGATGTCGCTGGCAGCGATCCAGCCTCTGAAGACGGGCCCAAAGCCAGCAGCCCCCAGGACTGCCACTAGGTAACGATGGTCAACCCTATCGAAAGCTTTCGACTGATCTAAATTGATCAAGGACCCTCCCGTGCCAGGTTCCCTAGCTACCCTCTCCACGATGTATCACATGAGGTGGAGGTTGTCGTGGATAGATCTGTCGGGAATGGCTGCGCCTCTCCCACAAGACCACCAACGACAAGCGCCAACCTCTTTGTTAGCACCTTGGCCAAAATCTTGAACTCTGTGTTTAGCAGAGTTATGGGCCTGAAATTATCTATGTTATCCCCCTTGTTCGGTTCCTTTCTCAGCAGCGCCATCGCTCCTCGGCTAACAGAGCTGGGAATTCTTCCGTTCTGTTGCCAGTTGCAGTAGACGTTCGCCAAGAGGCCTCCGAACAAGTCTGGCATCTGTACGTAAAGTTCATAGGGCAGACCATCCAAACAAGGCGATTTAACCCTTGTGCAACCAATCATTGCCTCCCGTACTTCAGCGGCCGTTATCGGATTTTCACAACACTCCGCCTCAGTGGCCGAGAGCCGCGGCTGTCCGTCGAGGTAGACAGTAAAGTCCATCCCTCGACCCGGCCCGCCGCTGCCCCCGAACAGCTGAGCGAAGTGTCGCTGAAAAGCTTCACACATTTGCCCGGGATCGAATAGCATGCGCCCGTCGTGGTCCACCAAAGACCGGATCGTGGCATTGTTGCCACGACGCGCCTCTGCCACTCGGGCCCATTGAACGGCTTTCATCCCCTCGTGTCTGAGAGCACGCACCCTAGCTCTGACAACGCAGCCTTCGTGCTTTGCATTGAAGAATTGGTCAAGGGCTAATTTCGCCGCAGTACGTCGGTCGCGATGCCTTTGCTAAGCGCCTCGTCTAATTGTCTACCTAGTTCTCCGTCTGCTCTATTTTTCTCTATTGCTAAGGCCTTAATAAACCTAATGGATTCTATTCTAATCGCTCTTTTCAGAGCAAACCACCATTTGTTGTTGACAATAATAATAATAATAATAATAATAATAATAATAATAATAATAATGATTTCTTTATTAACCACAAGGGTTTACATAAAGTAGACATTAAGGACAGTGCAGGACAATGCAGGACGGTACAAATGGGCATTTCTGCGTGTAAAAAAAACAAAAATAGAGGATGTAACAAAAATAACAATGAAAATAACAATGAAAAATTCCCCAATAGGGGGCAGACTTCGGAGGGACATTTGTGGAGAAAGCCCAGTAAAAAGCCACAATGACCCTGACCACCAAGGCAAGTGCCCTCTCCCAGTTTTCCACCTTTAATTTACAGATATATACTCAGAGTAGGCCCATTCACTCGGGCCATTCTTGCTTCTCTCACCCATCTTTCAACAAAATGCTGGGAAGAGAACACTTCCCTCTCTACTCTGATTTTCCTCTTCAAATGAAATTTGAAAAAGTCAATCAGAGCATCACCGAAGAGGTAAGTGCTCGTCTTCAGCCCTTTCAAACGTGTCCACCATACTATCTCTTTCGCCATGGCCACCAGACAGATAAAAACTGCCTGCCCTTCCCGGCTAAAGGAGGAGGGCGGGGCAATCCTCACGATGGACTCAGATGATAGCCGGATCCGTCCTAAACGCGACAGCAGGTGTTCGACATAAACCCACAAGTCAGCAATTTTCGGACACTGGACGAGTGCGTGCAGGACGGTTTCGTCGCCCTGCGCGCATCTCGGACATGCCCGTCTGACGGCACCTCCATGCCTGTAGAGTTTATCCCGAACTGGCAAGGCTCCTCGGTAGCACTGCCAGGCCAGAGATTTCTGGAAGTTGTCCATAGGCCCTGGCCCGAAAGTTCTTCCGAAGAGATTGGCTAGTTGATTTTCGTCGACGCCTAGAGTTTCCCCAAGTACGTCATCGCTCTTCCCCTCCACTAATCCTCTATAGAACGCCGAGGTGGAGTTTCCACCGATCACATTGCCCGATTGGTCGAGGGCTGTGAGCGCCTGAAGACATTCCAGTCTCCAGGCGCTCCCTCTCGGTCTTCGCTTGACCCAGGACTGCAGCTCCGTCAAGGAAACGAGCTGGGGAAACACGCGCCTAGCAAACGGCGACCACACCTGATCACCGTCGAGGAAGAGGTGGAGATGTCGTAGCCTGAGCGCGTGCCTGCGCATCATCAGCCACGGCATGCCCAGCCCTCCACGTAGCGGGTGTTGACAACAGATGGACCGCCTGACCATCGGAGCGCGTCCCTTCCACAAAAAGCGAAAGAGCAAACGCTCCAGCGCAGTCAGGCGAGGCTTAGGACAAGGTACGACGGTCAGACGGTAGCAGATGACGGACGCGATGTACGCGTTAGCCACCTCCGCTCGACCTTTCAGGGATAGCTTCCTCTCCGCCCATTTCTGGGTGAGAGAAGCCACACTGCTCGTCACCTCGTCCCAGTTTTTGTCCGTCTGGAGGTCCGGACCGAACCAGACCCCTAGCAATTTAACCGGTCCGTCCGTCCAGCATCCGACGACGCTGTTGGACGGCATGGACCTGCCTCTCCAGGTGCCGAGCTGCAGGCCCACTGACTTTTCCTGGTTGATCATTGCTCCTGTCACCGCTTCGTATTCTCTTAGTGTAGTGCCGATCGCCTCGATGTGTTTGGCGCTCGACACCACTACGGTGACATCGTCCGCATATGCTGACACTGATCTTCCGCATCCTAGTTCGCGCGGGACTCCCCTCAACGTCTCCAGTTTGTGCAGTAATGGCTCGAGAGTCAATACGTACAAGAGGGACGAGAGGGGACATCCTTGGCGGACCGAGCGCATGATGTTGAACGGTTCCGACAGGTGACCGTTCACTCTCACCACAGAGCAGATGTCGCTGTGCATGGCAGCGATCCAGCCTCTGAAGACGGGCCCAAAGCCAGCCGCCCTCAGGACTGCCGCTAGGTAACGATGGTCGACCCTATCGAAAGCTTTCGACTGATCTAAATTGATCAAGGACCCACCCGTGCCAGGTTCCCTAGCTACCCTCTCTACGATGTATCGCATGAGGTGGAGGTTGTCGTGGATGGATCTGTCGGGAATGGCGCATGTCTGCGCCTCTCCCACCAGACCACCAACGACAAGCGCCAACCTCTTTGCTAGCACCTTGGCCAAAATCTTAAACTCTGTGTTTAGCAGAGTTATGGGCCGGAAATTGTCTATGTTATCCCCCTTGTTCGGATCCTTTCTCAGCAGTGCCACCGCTCCTCGGCTCACAGAACTGGGAATTCTCCCGTTCTGTTGCCAGTTGCAGTAGACGTCCGCCAAGAGGCCTCCGAACAAGTCTGGCATCTGTACGTAAAGTTCATAGGGCAGACCATCCAAACCAGGCGATTTACCCCTTGTGCAGCCAGTCATTGCCTCCCGTACTTCAGCGGCTGTTATCGGCTTTTCGCAACACTTCGCCTCAGTGGCCGAGAGCCGCGGCAGTCCGTCGAGGTAGACACTAAAGTCCATCCCTCTACCCGGCCCCCCGCTGCCCCCGAACAGCTGAGCGAAGTGTCGCTGAAAAGCTTCACACATTTGCCCGGGATCGAGTAGCATGCGCCCGTCGTGGTCCACCAAAGACCGGATCGTGGCTTTGTTGCCACGACGCGCCTCCGCCACTCGGGCCCATTGAACGGCTTTCGTCCCCTCGTGTCTGAGAGCACGCACCCTAGCTCTGACAACGCAGCCTTCGTGCTTTGCATTGAAGAATTGGTCAAGGGCCAATTTCGCCGCAAGCACGTCGGTCGCAATGCCTTTGCTAAGCGCCTCGTCTAATTTTCTAACTAGTTCTCCCTCTGCTCTATTTTTCTCTATTGCTAAAGCCTTACTAAACCTAATCGATTCTATTCTAATCGCTCTTTTCAGAGCAAACCACCACTTGTTGTTGACGATGGCCCCCGTCAACGCCCGCTTAACTAGTTCGCTAATCCGGTCTCTGTAGGCCTTGCGCGCTGGTAAGGACGCGTTTAGCTTCCAGTAGCCGGGTCCTCGTCTATGCAGCCTATCTAAGTCAAGCACACAGGTCACGAATTTGTGGTCCGTGTAGCTGACTATCTTGAATTGTGGACAGCCTATGCTAGACCTATCTATTTCCCTACAAAATACTCTATCTAGATATGATCTGGATGACCCTATGCGGTATGTCCAAGTCCACATTGGCACATTCGGGAAATCCAATCGGTACCTGTCAGACAGTTCAAAACGCCTGAGCAGGTTGGTGAGGCTCTTGCACCCACCACCCCTATCCGCTAATCCCACACAGTCCCAGCGTGCATCTAAGATCCCGTTCCAGTCGCCCACTAACACTAAAGAGCGGGACGTTCCAAGAAAGGTCTCCAGACGCCGGAAGAAATCAGGCCGCCCTGCTCCTGTCGGGGCATAGACGGCCACTAGCCTGAAAGCTTGCCCGTCTCCGCTGGTCACGTCCAGCACCACCAGCTTACCCTCTGGGTCCAGGAAGATGGCCCGTATGGCGAGATCCAAACCTCTCCGAAAAAGCACAGCAACTCCTCCACCCGATCCAGGACGGCTGGGAGATGCGTACACATCGTAGCCGCCGAAGATCGGTGCGAAGGCTCGTGCTTCGGAGATTCTGGTCTCGCTGATGGCCACTACATCTATGTTTAGTGACCTGAGGTCGTTGAGCAGGTGACCCTGCTTCCATGACGACCCCAAGCCACGCGCATTTATGCTGCCTATTCTGAGTGAGGTCATGTTTAAAATAGAGTGGAAAAGATGGGAAAGACCACTTACCGTACTTTTGGTAGAGGAGGGATGGTTTTTACATCCCTTTTCACTTGATCGTCTGGTGAAGGGACCGTTGAATCGTCCCTTCGGCTGCTCGTCGGCTCTTCTAAGAGAATGTCTGAATATACTCTTCGATTGATGGTTCCTCCTAGGTCCCTGAAATCACCAACTGCGTTGGGGAATTTCGTTTTAATGTTTGTGTATTGTTTCTGTGCTATTTTTAGCAGTCTTATGTTAGTTGGCGTTTTGATTGGTGCTGGTATTATGTAGTCCTGTTGTGAAATGTCTGTGTGTTCAATTATGTAAGTCATTAGTTTCTTGTGTGTGTTTATTGCCGTGCATTTGTTTTTCTGGGGGTGGGGTGTGGTTCTGCTATTTTCTTGTCGTTGTTGCTGGGTGTGTGTGTTTTGTTGTTGTGTTTGCGATGTTGGTGCTTGTGGTGGTGGTGTTGAAGGTGTTGTTGGCGGTGGGGTTGTCGCCGGTGGTGATGGTGGTGCTGGTGTGGGTGGTGATGGTGTTGGTGGTGTTGCTGCTGTGGGTCTCTTTGCAGTAGACTTTACCCTTTTCTCATTTCTTTCCTCCCTTTTCAAAGGCGACGATGCGCTGCTTCTGCGTTTGTGCCTTCTTACGACCTTTTGCCATCTCTCTCCCACCTCACACTCCATGTCTGATTCTGTGAGGTCGGGGAGGGGTACCAGCTCCACTCTTTCACTTGTTGTTGTTGGTGATGTTTGCACTGGAGTCTCTGTTGCAGCTGCATTTGGTATTGCTGTTGTTGTTGTTAATATTTCCACTGCTGCTGCTGTTTTTGATTTCCGTGGAGTGGGTATGGGTGCCACGGACCTATCGTTCCTGGTTGCCGCTTGTCCTGTTGCTGGTAGCCGTGGAGCCGGTTTCGGAAGGAGGGGGGTTTTCTCCTTTCTCAGGGTCTTCTCGTTGCAGAAGGCCCTGAGGTGAGTCTTCGATCCACAGCGAAAGCATTTCGGGCGTTTGCCCTCAACACTTATGGGCAGTTGAGTGCCGTTATCGAAGTCTATCACATCTGGGATAGCTTCGATGCACTCCTGGTTGGTTTGGATTAGCATCTCAATGGAGGAGCCGACCCAATCTTCTCTTACTTTTTTCTGTACTTGCAGTACAGTTGTTTTGTCCTCGATTCCGACGAGGACAGACGCGGCCAGCCAAGAAGGGGTCATTCCGGGGGGGACGTGGGTCAGTTTGACCCTCACAATTTTTTGCCCGCAGTAGGAGGGCACCAACACCATTTCCTCGCTCCTTAGGGTCACTACTGATTGGGCCTTTGCCTCCTGGGGTGTGGCAAAAAGTACGTCTATGGTGGCATATTTTTTGCCTCGGGTGATGTGCGTTTTCCGCTGCCACACAGACCCCAAGGCTTTTTGTATTTGGGCCTCTGTGGCTCTTTCCACCCTACGGGATTTTGTACTTACTGTACGGTACGTGACCGTACAGTGCTCTTGGGTTTCGAAAAATTTTTCCGCTGCCTTGCAGATTGCTCGGTGTCCGTTCTTTGTCACCATCTTCTTCGCTTCCTCTAATTCCTCATTTGTTATGAGGATTGTTTCCAAGTTTTTCGCAATACCTGCAAATGAGATTGGTTTTTCTCTGCTGTTGTTGTTGTCGTCAGAGCTGCTGGTACTTTTGTTGTTGCTGCAGGTACTACGACTACTGCCTCCGCCGCTGTTGCTGTGGTTGTTGTTGGTGTTGCTGCTGCTAATGCTGTTGTTGTTTATGCTGCTGGTGATGCTGTTGCGGCTGCTACTGTTGTTTTCATTGTCACTGTTGCTGTTGTTATTACGGCTGCTACTGCTATTATTCCTGACGTCAGACGAATGAACTGGGTTTTCGTATTTCCCGCACACCTGTTTCGTCGCTGTCGTCGTCGTCGTGGAGAAACCTTGCACGCTTTGCACGAGACTTTTCTTTTCTTTCGTCACTTGCGAAAGAGAAGGGAGGGAGAGAGACACATTTAAAGAAGGGAGGGAGAGAGACAATCTTCTCTCTGCTGTAGTGATGATTGAGGAAGAAGAAGACGGAATGAGTGGGAGTGACGTATGAAATTTCTTTTTCGTAGCCATGTTGTTTTTTGTTTAAAATGAAATTTTGGGTACAAAACCCCAATAACTGGTTATTTAACCCCGAAGGGCCAAATAACGGACAGAAAGACCCCTCTCACGAGGAGGAGGGTGTCTTTATCAACAATTTGGTTCAAGTTTTAAACAATTTACAATTGTTTTAACGGTTAAAAATTACTATACCTTACAGAGCCGAGCCTCCGTCAACCATGGCATTCAATAATAATAATAATAATAATAATAAAAGAGCAATATTAAGAACGGAATTGAATGCAAGGAATAGGATCGATGCCATAAACACGCTTGCCATACCAGTAGTAACCTACAGTTACAATGTCCTCAACTGGTCAAGCACAGAGATCCGTAGGCTCGATACAAAAATTCGAAAATTCTTAACCATGCACAGAATGAATCACCCTAAGGCAGATATAGATAGAATATATCTCCCTAGGAAAGAAGGAGGACGTGGGTTAATCCAGTTAGACATTGCGTTGAAAACTGCAACAATTGGATTATCTACATATCTAAGGGAATCACATGATTGGATGATCAAACTCGTTTTGAAACACGAAAGCATCAAAAGATCATATTCCATTACAAAAGATGCACAAAGATACAGTAATGGACTACAAATTTCAGAAGTCCCATTTACTGCTGAAATGGAAAACACAGAAAAAGCAAAGCAGGTAAAAGTAACTGCAAAGAAAGAACTGCTACAGAAACTGGCTAAGAAATGGCAAGAAAAGCCTCTGTATGGAAAATACCAAGAAAGAGCTAACAATCCTGATGTTGACAAAACTTTAACCCATCAGTGGTTGGCATCCTCTGGACTGAAATCGGAGACTGAAGGACTGATTATATCGGCACAAGATCAGTGTCTGCCAACAAAAAATTACCAAGCCAACATAATAAAAAATGGGTGCAGCCCATTATGCCGCGTATGCAAAAAACAACCAGAGACCATTGACCATATAATTTCAATGTGCAGTCCTATAGCTCCAACCGAATACCTAAACAGGCATGACAGAGCTGCACAATACATACATTGGATAATGTGTAAGCATTTTGACCTGCCCCATCAAAAGAATTGGTGGGAGCATCAACCACCTCCCATACTTGAAAAAGATCACATCTCAATCTTGTGGAACTTTAGCATCCAAACGGACCGAAAAATAGATGCAAACAGACCTGATATAATATTGAAAGACTTTCAAAAGAGGGTATGCCTGCTAATTGATATGTCTGTTCCAATAGACAAGAATGTATCTATAAAAACATTTGAAAAATTGAGCAAGTATAAGGACCTGGAGATAGAAATTGGAAAAATGTGGAAATTGAGAACTAAAACAATACCAGTGGTTGTAGGCGCTCTGGGAATGATACGTAAGGGGTCTAATGATTACTTATCCTAAATCCCAGGAAACCCGCGTATAGGAGAAATACAAAAGATAGTACTAATGGGAACTGCCCATATACTAAGGAAGATTCTGTCAATATAAGTACATCACAAGTCTAAACACTAAAGATGCATGTGTGAATATGTATGTTCTTTCTTGAACATGGCGGACCTTGTTGTCTCTTGAGGTCACTGGTTGTGACTTGGTGATAACTCGTATGAACATAAAGCAAGATAAATGCAACTGTAATAATAATAATAATAGTAATAATACATTCAAACACTACATTACAATGAAACTTATGCTTATTCATTTTTGGGGTTTTTTCTGCCTGTTTGTTTGTTTGTTTGTTTGGGTTCGTCTACAGCGTGATAATGCCACACAAAAGTCACGTGGAGTAACGAAACCACCGGAGACAAGTAATTCACCGGTGGTTATGTAACCATACATTCGCCAATCCTCCATAAGAGTGTTTAAATGTCGAACCTAAACAGTTCGAATAACGGTGAAATCGAGACTAGAATGTCATCTGACAGACTCTCACCCAACAGGTGCTCCCTGGCTCAGCAGCAGGGACCTGGCTGTCAACCAAATACTGCTGGTGTCGTAGGAAGAAGAAGAAGGAAAGGGACCAGAACCAACTGGACGAAAGAATTGAATAGAACTGTTATGCAATGTTACCTGAAAAGTAACCCCAAGGAGAAAGGCTATAGGAAAAGGATGCATAACATCTCTGGAACGAGATTGGTCCATTTAAATTAGATGAACAAAAACTGGCCGGACAGGCTCGGGTAATAAGAACTAATGGGTGGATAAGCGAGCTGGAACTGGAGGAACTGGGCAGAGAGATTAGCTTGGAGATGGAGGGTGGAGTATGCCAGGCAAACGAGCCAGTGGGAAATGAAGGTGAAGAGGTCGAGAGAACGGAGGAACCATCCGAAACAGACAATGATCTGAATGCTGAGATAAATAATACCTGGAACAGAGATACGGCCACTGAGGAGATGAATGCTGACGGGCTAGGACAAGATTTGGTAGATATCCTAAACTTAGTGGTAGATGAATTGAACAATGATAGTGGGAGACCTATGAACCTAAGATTTGTAGAGAGGAAAAAGTTAAAAGAAACAACAGCTAATGTAAACAAAGTCATCCCATACCTTGAGGCGAGGAGCCTTCACCAGTGCAACAATATCCTCAAAGCAACAGCAAATACGGTGAGGAAACTACTTGGTATAAAAGCGAGAGGAAACAACAGACAAGAAAGAGTAGAGCCTTGGTGGAAGAAACGACTGAGTGGTCAAATCAGGGAAATGAGAAATGACATTGGAAAGCTTGAGTCCCTACTGATTGGGACACTAAAAAACATAGACACTAAAAATAGAGTGGAAATAAAGTACAAAACTAGGAGGAAAAAGCTAAATATTATCATAGAGGAACTGAAGCAACGCATTGTAGCAAAGAGTGCAAAAATCAGGCGATACGAGAACAGAGTCAGCCAGTATAGACAGAACCGCATGTTCGACAACAACCAGAAGATGCTCTTTGGACAGCTTGAAGGGAAAGAAAGAGGCAACGACTTGATCCCTGAGGGGGGACAAACTAATACATTCTGGAGAGGAATATGGGAGCAGGATGTTAAACATAATGACCAGGCAGTGTGGATTGAGACAGTACAGAAGGAGATCAGTGAACAGGCACGCCAACAAACTGATTTGAGTATCACAGTTGAAACTCTTAAGGGGCGGGCCAAAAAACTAACCAACTGGAAATCACCTGGCCCAGATGGTGTGCAGGGGTATTGGATTAAAAATATAACATCCCTCCAGCCGAAACTGACAACCATGTTCAATGACTGCTTGATGTCAGGTGAGGTACCAGAGTGGTTAACAAAAGATACCACAGTTCTGATAATGAAAGACCGAATCAAGGGTAATGATGTTACCAACTATAGACTTATCACATGTCTGTCCGTAATGTGGAAACTGTTGACAAGCATTATGTCTGAGGAAATCTACCATCACCTCCACACAAACAACTTGTTACCGGACGAACAGAAAGGATGCCGAAAGAAGTCACGTGGTACAAAGGACCAGTTACTTATTGATAAGATGGTAATGAGGAATTGAAAGAGGAGACACACTGGTCTTGCCATGGGATGGATAGACTACAAAAAGGCATTTGACATGGTGCCTCATTCTTGGATCACCAAAAGCCTGGAGATCTTCAAGGTGGCAGATAACATCAGGCAGTTGTTGGGCAAAAGTATGAAGTCCTGGGAAACAGAGTTAACATCAACTGGAGAATCCTTGGGAAGCGTGAAGATCAAGAGAGGTATCTTCCAGGGGGATAGTCTGTCCCCTCTGTTGTTTGTCCATGCCCTGATGCCCCTGACCAGTGTACTGCGAAAAGTGAGAGCAGGATACAGGTTGGGAAAGGGAGGGCTTACCATCAATCGCCTCCTCTTCATGGACGATCTTAAGCTCTTCGGGAAGAGTGAGAAGGAGTTGGATGTGCTTGTTGACACTCACTGTCCGTATTTTCAGCAATGATATATGTATGCAATTTGGTATTAGTAAGTGTGGAGTCATTGTGATGAGGAGGGGTAAGTTGAGCAGATGTAACGGAATCCAGATACCAACAGGTGAGATGATAAAGGAAATTGACTCTGAGGAAGGATACAAGTATTTGGGCGTTCTGGAGGCTGATGACATCAAGAACAAAAAAATGAAGGAATTGATAAGAACTGAATACCTTCGGAGAGTAAGGAGCGTATTAAAGTCACATCTGAACAGTAGGAATACCATAAGTGCAGTAAATTCCCGAGCTGTGTCTATTATTAGGTATAGTGTGGGAATTCTGAGATGGAATGTTGCTGAACAAAAAGAAATGGATAGGAAGACTAGGAAGCTATTGACTATCTACAATATGTTCCACAAGAGGAGTGATGTCGATAGACTCTACTTAAGGAGATCTGAGGGTGGAAGAGGTCTTATCAGCATAGAGGACTGTGTTCAGATGGAGAAAAACAACCTACACAAATACGTGACTGATAGTAAGGAGCCAATGCTCAGAACTGTACTGAAGGAGGGGACAATAGGCCAGGGGATGTCCAAGGAGGAAATAACATCAAGGAGTATGAGTAGCCTTCAGGGAAAATCCTTTCATAGTACCTTCTTTGAGAAAACTGAATTCAGAGATCCACAGACATGGAACTGGTTGAAAAGAGGAGACCTTAAAAAGGCTACAGAAGGAATGTTAAGGGCTGCGCAGGAGCAGGCCCTCAAAACGAAGTGGTTGAAACACCACATTTACAAGGAGGAGGCTAGCCCACTGTGCAGGATCTGTGGAGAGAGAAAGGAGACTGTGGCTCACATTGTATCCGAGTGTAAACACCTAGCCCAGACTCACTATAAGGGCTGGAGACATGATGTGATGGGCAGGGTGATCCACTGGCACCTATGCAAAGTAAACAATTTACCACATTCTGAGAAGTGGTATAAGCATAAGCCAGAGGCGGTGATAGAAAACGATCAGGTGAAGGTGCTGTGGGATTTTAGGATACAGACGGACAAGAAACTGGAACACAATAGACCTGACCTGGTGGTTTGGGACAAATAAAAAAGATCGTGCCTGATTGTGGATGTGGCCTGCCCATTCGACACGAGAGTGCAAGAGAAGGAGAGGGAGAAAATTAACCGATACCAGGACTTAAAGTGGGAGGTAAAAAGGATTTGGAACTGCCATGAAGTCAAAGTGATCCCGATTGTCATAGGCGAACTAGGGACTATCTCAAAAGGTTTCCAGGGATGGTTAAAGAAAATTGGCCCCTTCACGCTTTTTGGAACGCTTCAAAAGGCATGCTTGCTGGGAACAGCCATAACCCTCCGATACGTCCTGAATATCTGAGGCTGCAGGTAGTGGCTTGATATTCATCTCAACAAACTTTCCAGTTAACTAACATCAATGACTGAGACTCAAAGAGTAATAACAATAATAATAATAATACAAGTATTTGGGTGTTCTGGAGGCTGATGACATCAAGAACTAAAAAAATGAAGGAATTGATAAGATCTGAATACATTTGGAGAGTAAGGAGCGTAGTAAAATCACTTCTGAACAGTAGGAATGCCATAAGTGCAGTAAATTCCCGAGCTGTGTCTATTATTAGGTACAGTGCGGGAATTCTGAGATGGAATGTTGCTGAACAAAAAGAAATGGATAGGAAGTCTAGGAAGCTATTGACTATCTACAACATGTTCCACAAGAGGAGTGATGTCGATAGACTCTACTTAAGGAGATTTGAAGGTGGAAGAGGTCTTATCAGCATAGAGGACTTTTTTCAGATGGAGAAAAACAACCTACACAAATACGTGACTGATAGTAAGGAGCCAATGCTCAGAATTGTACTGAATGAGAGGACAATAGACCAGGGGATGTCAAAGGAGGAAATAACAACATGGAGAAAGAGCAGCCTTCATGAAAAATCCCTTCATAGTACCTTCTTTGAGAAAACTGAATTCAGAGATCCACAGACATGGAACTGGTTGAAAAGAGGAGACCTTAAAAATGCTACAGAAGGAATGTTAATGGCTGCGCAAGAGCAGACCCTCAAAACGAAGTGGTTGAAACACCATATTTACAAGGAGGAGGCTAGCCCACTGTGCAGGATCTGTGAAGAAAGAGAGGAGTCTGTGGCTCACATTGTATCCGAGTGTAAACACCTAGCCCAGACTCACTATAAGGGCTGGAGACATGATGTGATGGGCAGGGTGATCCACGGGCACCTATGCAAAGTAAACAATTTACCACACTCTGAGAAGTGGTATGAGCATAAGCCAGAGTCGGTGATAGAAAACGATCAGGTGAAGGTGCTGTGGGATTTTGGGATACAGACGGACAAGAAACTGGAACACAATAGACCTGACCTGGTGGTTTGGGACAAGGAAAAAAGATCGTGCCTGATTGTGGATGTGGCTTGCCCATTCGACACAAGAGTGCAAGAAAAGGAGAGGGAGAGAATTAACCGATACCAGGACTTAAAGTGGGAAGTAAAAAGGATTTGGAACTGCCATGAAGTCAAAGTGGTCCCGATTGTCATAGGCGCACTAGGTACTATCTCAAAAAGTTCCCAGGGATGGTTAAAGAAAATTGGCCCCCTCACGCTTTTTGGAACGCTTCAAAAGGCATGCTTGCTGGGAACAGCCATAACCCTCCGATACGTCCTGAATATCTGAGGATGCAGGTAGTGGCTTGATATTCATTTCAACAAACTTTCCAGTTAACAAACATCAATGACTGAGACTCAAAGAACAATAATAATAATAATAATTGTTTCTACTTTTGGCACAAGGTCAGCAATTACCCAATGCATTACTGGTACTTTATTCTATCGACCCCGGAAGGATGAAAAGCAAAGTTAACAATAATAATAATAATAATAATAATAATAATAATAATAATAGCAACCTGTATACGGTAGCTCGACTCGTTAAAAGTGCGAAAGTCGGCTGAAAAGTTCATAGGCAGACTTTGAAGGAATGATGCTAGAGCTGTGAAATCTTGCACGAATTAATTTTCAACTTTTTTTAATAACTGCAATATTTATTTCCAGGGACTATGTTGAAAAATAACACTCATTAGATCATTCTACGAGAATACCTTGGACAGCCTATGAAGTTTTCAGCCGATCCACGTAGTTATCCTTAACTAGACCACCCCTGACCCGTTGGGTCACGTTCATTTCAAAATAATTTTTAAATAATTAAAATATACATAGACATGTATATAATGTGAAATCAACTGGCCCATATATATACGTGTGTTTATGTATATATATATATATATATATATGTGTGTGTGTATGTGTGTGGGTGTATGTGCATGTGTGTGTGTGTATATATATGTGGGTGTATGTGATCTATATACACTAATCATAGACACACACACACACACACATATATATATATATATATATACACACACACTCATACATATATACACAGCAACACCACCA
>OZ024740.1:282889284-282900512 GCA_964016885.1 Eledone cirrhosa
TTAGTTTGTTCTCTCTTGTTAATAACTAATATTGGAACATATTAAAATCTTTCTATCTGGAATTCTCTGTGAACGTCTCTCTCTCTGTTTGTCTGTCTGCTTCTCTCTCTTTCTCTCTCTCTTTCTCTCTCTCTCTCTCTCTCTCTCTCTCTCTCTCTCTCTCTGTCTATCTCTCTTTCATGTGTTTCTTACTCTTTCTCTCTTTTTCTCATCATCCTAACACATCAGTCCCTCTCTTCCATCCGTGGCTTATCCCCCTCTCTCTCTCTCTATCTATCTATCTATCTCTCTCTCTCTCTCTATCTATCTAACTATTTATCTATCTATTACTGTATTACTGTGTTGTCCCTCTTTTCATTCGGTTTCTCTCTTCTCTCTTTCTATCTCCCCTCTGTCTCTCAGCCCTTCCCTCTCCCCTGTCTTATTCTGAACTCCCTTTCCTCTCTGTCCGCCTGTTATCCCACCCTTGTCCCAGTTCGTCACACACACACACACACACACACACACACACACACACACATATATATATACACACAATTCGTGTAAATCCCGTATCTATATAACCCTGGT
Source organism: Eledone cirrhosa (assembly GCA_964016885.1). Taxonomy (NCBI): domain Eukaryota; kingdom Metazoa; phylum Mollusca; class Cephalopoda; order Octopoda; family Eledonidae; genus Eledone; species Eledone cirrhosa. Next base: position 282,889,855 of record OZ024740.1, read on the forward strand.
ATCCGTCTTACATGATTCCACTAATTTTATAACCTATCCTTCCATCTTCTTTATAGCTTTTCTTTATTTTTCTTCCACCACTCTATCTATTTACAACACGTGCACACACACACACACACACACACACACATATATTCCTATATAAATCCATTAGCAACTAAATCCTTATATTTATCTACTCCTTATGCAATTCCATTTATTTTTCTACTAATCCACCCACGTTTTCTCTATTTATCTTATTCGGTCACTTCCCCTCTTTAATATAAACACTTATCTAATCTTTACCAGTCACTTAACCTCAGATTATGTCATCAGTTTTCTTAAGCGCCTTTACAACCTCTCTTTCTCTGTCTCTCAACCCATAAATCACTTCACACTACTTTCGATATATCTATGTCTGTATTCTGTATGTGTGTCTGTCTATTTACCTATTTATTTCCTTCTATCGCGCGGTCCATCCGACAAGGGTGCCCTCTCTCCTCCCTTCTGTATGTAATGACTCTAGAGCCACTGCTGCGGAAAGGGGTGTCGGCCTATGCCGATGACGTAACAGTAATGGTGTCGACGGCCTCGGAAATCGGGGCGATCGGCACCTTACTGGAGGAGTACAAAAGGTTTACAGGGGCTAAGCTGAACCGGGACAAGTCGATCGGTTTGCAACTCGGCACGTGGAGGGGAAAATCGATGCCCTCCGATGGCGTCGTCGGGCGCTGGACGGAGGGCCCGGGGAAGTTGCTCGGGGTCTGGTTCGGACCAGACCTCCAGGTGGAGAAAAACTGGGGTGAGGTAACGAACAGGGTGTTTGCACTGACCCAGAAGTGGGCCGAGTGCAAACTGTCCCTGAAAATCGGGCGGAGGTGGCGAACACTTATATAGCGTCCGTCATCTACTACCGCCTGACCGTCGTGCCTTGCCCAAGAGAAACGCTCGCCAAAATGGAGCGCGCACTCTTCCAATTCCTTTGGAAGAAGCGGGCTCCTATGGTGAGGAGATCCATCTGCTCTCAACACCCTTCGAAAGGAGGGCTGGGGATGCCGTGGCTGATGATGCGTAAACACGCATTAAGGCTACGGCACCTCCAGGTATTCCTAACCGGTCAACTGGTGTGGGCCCCGTTTGTGAGGCAAGCCTATCCCAGACTCGTCTCGCTCACCGAGCTGCAGTCCTGGGTCAAGCAAAGACCGAGAAAAATGGGCGCCTGGCACACCGAGTGTGCCCAGGCGCTCACGGCTCTCAGGCAGGCGGACCCGGCTGTCAGTGGAGAATCCACCTCGTCATTCTATAGAGGGCTGGTGGTTAGCAGGTGCGACGACGCCCTCGGAGAAGCCCTAGGGATGGAGGAAAACGAACTGGCCAACCTGTTCGGTAGGACATTCAGCCCGGGACCTATGGATAACTTCCAGAGGTACCCGGCCTGGCAGTACTACCGAGGGGCTCTTCCCGTTCGAGAAAAGCTCTACAGACACGGGCACCCGGGTAGGGACCCCTCGAAAAAGATCTGTCCCAGATGCGTGTGCGACGAGGAAACCGTTCCACACGCATTGGTACACTGCTCGGGCATTGCCGATCTGTGGGGCTATGTCACGGGTGGAACCGATCCGGTTGACCACCGAGTCTATTGTAACGATGAAGACCCCCCCCCCCCTCCTCAAAAACGAAGGAGAAGCGGTGTTTCTGTGCGTAATAGCCATGGTGAAAGAGGTTGTATGGTGGACGGGTCTGAAAGGACTGAGGTCAGACACCTTTCTCTCTGGCCAATAACGGGTCCGTTTCTTCCGATATCATTTCGGAAGAAGGAACAGAATGGAGAGAGAGGTACTGCACCCCAGCCGTTTTTATGAAAGATGGGTGAAAGTGCCGAGAATGGCCCGTGTGAATGGGCCTTCACTCTACATCAAACTGTGGGTGAGAAAGATGAAAGATCAAGGGAGCACCCTCTCGCTGTGCTCCTGAGGAGAAGGGTTGCACACTTTTTTCGGGTGTGTGTGCGACCTCACTAGACGCCTCCTCCCTATTGATGATTTTGTTATTCGATTTATTTTTGTTATATTTTATATTTTTATATTTTGTTATTGCCTCCTCCTTATTGAGGATGCCGTTTCATGTAAAGTCCCCCCCCCATTCTACTTGTCCCACTCTTTGATGCCCTGGTGGCAAATAAAAAGAAAGTTACCCATTTATTTCCTTCTATATTTCTTTCTTTATATCACTCCTCTCTCTCTCTCTCTCTCTCTCTCTCTCTCTCTCTCCCTCTCTATCTCTCACTCCTCTCTCTCTCTTTCTCCCCTCTCTCTCTTTCTCCCCCCCCCCCTCTCTCTCTCTCTCTCTCTCTCTCTCTCTCTCTATATATATATATATATATATATATATATATATATATATATACACACATATATATATACATGCGGTACAAGTATACATATATATATTTATTTTGATTCTCAATTAGGTCTACATAGGTTGTAATGTTCACCCGTGTTTAGATTTAATTTTGCATCAAGAAAATATATTATCTTTGTTTTTTATTTATTGCAACTTCTAAATAAAATTATTTGAAAATGCTAATTATCGTCTCTCTGGGTTCGTATATTTTATGTTTATGTTATGGAATATAACGAAGAAATCTTCTCTTTTTTTCAGTGCGTTTAAAATGCATAATGCAAACTAATTGGAAGACCTGCGTAGCTACTTATAGATGCGTCGAAAATTTAATAATCTTTGATTCATAAACTAGAATGAAGAGTTCCTTGAATTCATTATGATCTTGTTATCATTGCCAATCTAGTATTGGATTGGTAGTATCGGAGGAGCGATGGACAACACACTTTTCAGTATAGAGCTATGTTCCTTTACGTTCTGAATTCAAATCTCACGAGCTTAGCTTTGCCTTTCATCCTTACGGTGTCGATAAAATTAAGTATCAATAATACACTGGGCTCTGTTCATAGAGACGTTGCATCTGTTGTGTATGCAAGCGATTTCATTAGAAATGTATCCTCTTTTAGAGCTATTGGGAAAGGCAGATTTGTAGTGTATGAAAAGGCTTCCAAATACCAAACTTATTTCCTTATCGTATTTGTGAATATTCAAACTCTACTTCGGTATTGAGTACTTTTTCTCACGTCAGTCAATAATGCATGGATATATATATATATATACGATATTAAACAAATGGAAACTATACTTATAAAACCATATTTATTTCGTTATATATATTTCTGGGATATCATATTAAAAATATGGTATGCCTTCCTCAGACAAAATACAATACATAAGCTGTTTTATAAATAATTATTGACATACCTTATAATAATGCAACTTCCATTTAAAAAGTTGATTTGGTAGTGAAACTGTTATGACAGTTATATAGAAAGAAAAACGAAGATGAGAAGAAGAAGATGAAGAGATGTATGTAAATAAAAAAGAAGAAGTTGAAGAGATGTATGTAAAAAAAAACAACAGAGCGAGATAGAGAGACAAGGAGATATGGGAGAGAGAAATACATTGAGGAAGTGAAAAAACATAGTAAGCAGCTTTTGGACAGATGATCATCGTATATGTGAGAGGTTAAGGAGGGAAGGGATACAGTTAAACTAGCCGACACATAAATCACGTCCAGTGTATAGGAGAACAAGAAAGAAAGATGATATATTTAAAATATATTAAAAATATATTATGTCTCATCCATTTGAATTATCAATTTTTATGAATTAGGTATTATAATGTAAATATCAGTATTCATGAATGAGACACATATCCATAATGTGTGAAAAAAAAATGACCACATGCTTAGTTTAAAAATTCATAGGTCTATAAGCAAAATCTGAGACAAAACTTCAAACATAAGTATATATGCATTCTCGTGAAAAAAGAAAAAGAGAAAAGAGAAGGTTATCTCAAATTCAAGTTGATAAATATAGACACACATGTGAACCTACGTGATATGCTGCACAGATTCTTATATTTCATGAAAAACTTCATTGCGTTACAAAAGATTCCACCCTACATACTTTTACATACATATATACATATATATAGACATAAAATATATAAGATATACATTAACATTTAAAATAACATTCCAGCCTCACTTGCATGATTATCGATCAAGCATAGAGTAGACAACAGATATCAATATTAAAAATTAAAAACGCCAAGAATATCTTCGTCACGCCACAGAGTATCTAGGGACGCAGGAGAACATAGTATGCCACGCATATCGGTCACATAAAATCAGAATCAAAAGCAAACAAAACCAAAATTGTTCACCAAGCCTTATTTAGCAGAAATCATTCAAAACTTATTCTACAAATGCTTTTATATTTATTATAGAAGTTTATCCAGCTTAAAAATGTATTCAAAAGATTGGGAACAACGCCAATTTTAGGGTAGTTTATTTAATCTCATTAATTATATATTCATGCAGAAAGGTTTTAAAAAAATTGAAGGAATCGAAAGATTTATCGCCAAGTTTCATAAATAGTTAAATATCTTAAGTAAATATACTACATTTTATACTACATTTTAAATTTATATTTATATTTAAAAGTTGAGTTCAATCTATGTCTGCAGCAGCTGAATAAATTGGTTCGTAAATTAAGGGAATTTTTAGATTTTAGTATAAAGAATATCTCCTCCGCGCAGAGGTCACATGTCTCAGGAGAGGAATTAAAAGGAATCCCTTTTGAGACTATATTCCAAACCATCGAATATCCAACTTTATCATGCTTAAGTTGCCAGAGTAACCCTGACAGCGATGTTGAAGATTTTTTATTTGGATCCGTGAAAGAATTTTTGTGATTATTATAGCGATTATTATAGCGAAGTTTAAATTCTGTAGAATAAGTTTTGAATGATTTCTGCTAAATAAGGCTTGGTGAACAATTTTGGTTTTGTTTGCTTTTGATTCTGATTTTATGTGACCGATATGCGTGGCATACTATGTTCTCCTGCGTCCCTAGATACTCTGTGGCGTGACGAAGATATTCTTGGCGTTTTTAATTTTTAATATTGATATCTGTTGTCTACTCTATGCTTGATCGATAATCATGCAAGTGAGGCTGGAATGTTATTTTAAATGTTAATGTATATCTTATATATTTTATGTCTATATATATGTATATATGTATGTAAAAGTATGTAGGGTGGAATCTTTTGTAACGCAATGAAGTTTTTCATGAAATATAAGAATCTGTGCAGCATATCACGTAGGTTCACATGTGTGTCTATATTTATCAACTTGAATTTGAGATAACCTTCTCTTTTCTCTTTTTCTTTTTTCACGAGAATGCATATATACTTATGTTTGAAGTTTTGTCTCAGATTTTGCTTATAGACCTATGAATTTTTAAACTAAGCATGTGGTCATTTTTTTTTTCACACATTATGGATATGTGTCTCATTCATGAATACTGATATTTACATTATAATACCTAATTCATAAAAATTGATAATTCAAATGGATGAGACATAATATATTTTTAATATATTTTAAATATATCATCTTTCTTTCTTGTTCTCCTATACACTGGACGTGATTTATGTGTCGGCTAGTTTAACTGTATCCCTTCCCTCCTTAACCTCTCACATATACGATGATCATCTGTCCAAAAGCTGCTTACTATGTTTTTTCACTTCCTCAATGTATTTCTCTCTCCCATATCTCCTTGTCTCTCTATCTCGCTCTGTTGTTTTTCTTTACATACATCTCTTCAACTTCTTCTTTTTTATTTACATACATCTCTTCATCTTCTTCTTCTCATCTTCGTTTTTCTTTCTATATAACTGTCATAACAGTTTCACTACCAAATCAACTTTTTAAATGGAAGTTGCATTATTATAAGGTATGTCAATAATTATTTATAAAACAGCTTATGTATTGTATTTTGTCTGAGGAAGGCATACCATATTTTTAATATGATATCCCAGAAATATATATAACGAAATAAATATGGTTTTATAAATATAGTTTCCATTTGTTTAATATCGTAAACCTACTCCAGAAACTGTTGAGTGCTTTTATATCAGTTATAAAATATTTACTCGTTGTAACCCAACAATCTTAAATAAAACTTTTGCATATATATATATATATATATATATATATATATATATATATATATGTGTGTGTGTGTGTGTGTGTGTGTGTGCAACGTACATATATGTATATATATGTATATGTATATATGTATATATATATAGAGAGAGAGAGGGGGGGTAGGATAGAGAGGAGATAGAGTATTAAAAGTTTTGATACTTCTGTTATGGAATACGGTAATTCACAAACACTAATAGAGTAAAGCCATTACAGAGTCTATTATTTCGCTCTTTCCATAAATTATATATTTAAGAATATTTATTGATAGGAAAATATGGATAGGAAAACATGCATTTAATAAAACAAATATAATATGTCAGAGAATAATCATAAAATAAATATGTTAGGCCTTCACTGTGTGAGACTATGAATCATTCTGTTTGCAGTCGGTGCTATTTTACGTCTCTTGTCTCACGTCCCTTGTCTTTCGTATTTGTAGTCTCTTTATGCCTCGGGTCCGATTGTTTAGGCAAATGAAGATGTTTATAAACAACTGTTGAAACATATGTCAATCTACAGGCACACACACACAGATATATACATACATACATACACACACATACATACAGACACACACACATACATACAGACACACATACATACATTCACACATACACATATATACAAATACAAACGGATACACACACAAGCACACACACATACATACAGCCAGGACATAAGGTAAAATACACAACAGACTGTCAATACCATTATATGTGTTAAGATGTTTAGTTTAGATACATGGTGCCAACAAATGATAACGTTTTCAGTGGCTTCCAGGATAGTCATATACTGAGATATAGTTAGATATATAGTTACATGTGTAGTTAGATATATAAGTTTCTTTTATTTGCCACTAGGGCATCAAAAGTGGGACAAGTACAAAGGGGGGAGTTTACACAAAAAGGCGTCCTCAATAAGGAGGAGGCAATAACAAAATATAAAAATAAAATAAGATATAACAAAAAATAAAATTTTTAACAAAATCCTCAATAGAGAGGAGGCGCCTTGGGGGGTCGCACACACCCCCGAAAAAGTGTGCAACCCTTTTCCTCAGGAGCACAGAGAGGGGGTGCTCCCTCGTTCCTTCCTCTTTTCCACCTACAGGCTTATGTAAAGAGAAGGCCCATTCACACGGGCCATTCTCGCCACTTTCACCCACCTTTCATAAAAACGACTGGGGTGCAGCACCTCTCTCTCCATCCTGATCCTTCTTCCGAAATGATATCGGAAGAAACGGACCAGTTGTTGGCCAGAGAGAAAGGCGCCCGACCTCAGTCCTTTCAGACGCGTCCACCATACAACCTCTTTCGCCATGGCTATTACGCACAGAAACACCGCCTCTGCTTCATCTTTGAAGGGGGGAGGCGGCTTGATCATTACAATAGACTCGGTGGTCAACCGGATCGGTCCCACCCTTGACAGCAGTTGTTCGACATAGCCCCACAGATCGGCTACGCCCGAGCAGTGTACCAATGCGTGTGCAACGGTTTCCTCGTCGCACACGCATCTGGGACAGATCTTTTTGGCGGGGTCCCTACCCGGGCGCCCGTGTCTGTAGAGCCTTTCTCGAACGGGTAAAGCCCCTCGGTAGCACTGCCAGGCCAGGGACTTCTGGAAGTTGTCCATAGGTCCCGGGCTGAATGTCCTACCGAACAGGCTGGCCAGTTCGTCCTCCTCCATGTCTAGGGCTTCTCCGAGGGCGTCGTCGCACCTGCTGCGTACCAGCCCTCTATAGAATGTTGCGGTGGAGTCTCCACTGATAACCGGATCCGCCTGCCAGAGGGCGGTGAGCGCCTGGGCACACTCAGTGTGCCAGGCGCCCAGTTTTCTCGGTCTCTGCTTGACCCAGGATTGCAGTTCGGTGAGTGAGACGAGTCTGGGAAAGGTTCGTCTCACAAACGGGGCCCACACCGGTTGTCCGGTGAGGAATACGTAGAGGTGCCGTAGCCTTAATGCGTGTTTACGCATCATTAGCCACGGCATCCCCAGCCCTCCTTTCGAAGGGTGTTGACAGCAGATGGATCTCCTCACCATAGGAGCCCGCCCCTTCCAAAGGAATTGGAAGAGCGCGCGCTCCATCTTGGTGAGGGTTTCCTTGGGCAGGGCACTACGGTCAGGCGGTAGTAGATGACGGACGCTATATAAGTGTTCGCCACCTCCGCCCGACCTTTCAGGGATAGTTTGCAACTGGCCCACTTCTGGGTCAGTGCAAACACCCTGTTCGTAACCTCCGCCCAGTTTTTCTCCACCTGGAGGTCCGGTCCGAACCAGACCCCGAGCAACTTCACCGGGCCCTCCGTCCAGCGTCCGACGACGCCATCGGAGGGCATCGGTCTGCCCCTCCACGTGCCGAGTTGCAAACCGATCGACTTGTCCCGGTTCAGCTTAGCCCCTGTGAACTTTTCGTACTCCTCCAGTAAGGTGCCGACCGCCTCGATTTCGGAGGCCGTCGACACCATTACTGTCACATCATCGGCGTAGGCTGACACCGCTTTCCGCAATCCCGGTTCCAAAGGGATGCCCTGCAACAACTCCAACTTCCGCAGTAGTGGCTCGAGAGTCAACACATACAGAAGGGAGGAGAGAGGGCACCCTTGTCGGATGGACCGCGCGATTTTGAACGGCTCCGAGAGGTAGCCGTTCACCTTGACCCTAGAGCAGATGCGGCTGCTGTGCATAGCAGTGATCCAGCCCCTGAAAACGGGTCCGAAGCCTGCCGCCGCTAGCACCGCATCCAGGTAACCATGGTCGACCCTATCGAACGCCTTAGATTGATCCAAGTTGATCAGAGCCCCACCAAAGCCGGGTTCGTTCCCAACCCTCTCTATGATGTATCGCATGAGGTGGAGGTTGTCATGGATGGACCTGGACGGGATAGCGCATGTCTGCGCATCTCCCACCAGGTTGCCCACGACAAGCGCCAACCTCTTTGCTAGCACCTTGGCCAAAATCTGTAACTCTGTATTTAGCAGAGTTATGGGCCTGAAGTTACTTATTTCGTCCCCCTTGTTCTCGTCCTTCCTCACTAGCGTGACTACGCCCTTGGTCACAGTACAGGGAATTCTCCCGTTCTGTTGCCAGTTGCAGTAGACCGCCTCGAGGAGATCGGGGAACAAGTCCGGCATAGCTAGATATAATTCGTAAGGAAGACCATCGAGACCCGGGGATTTGCGTTTGCCGCATTGGCCCAGCACGTCCTCTATCTCAGCGGCCGAAATCGGCTCCTCGCAAGACTTCGCTCCCTGTCCGAGAGGCGCGGCAGGCCGTCGAGGTATGGACCGAAGTCCACGTTTCCAACCGGCTCCCCGCCCCTCCCGAACAGTCGGGCAAAGTGCCTTTGAAAGGCCTCACACATCTGCTTAGGCTCAAGAATCGCCCGTCCATCCAGGTCTCGCAAAGACCGGATGGTGGATTTAGTTCCACTGTTGGCCTCTGTCACGCGGGCCCAGCTAACAGCTTTGGCCCCCCTCGTTCCCTAGAGCACGTATTTTACTTCGGACAACGCAGCCTTCGTGCTTCGCGTCGAAAAACTGGCTCAAAGCCGTTCTCGACGCTAGCACTCTGGCCACGTCGCCGCTTCTAATTGCCTCTTCTACTCTATCTATTAGCTCCCTTTCCTTCCTATTCTTATCCGCAGCTAGAACCTTACTAAATTCAATCGAGACTACTCTAATCTCTCTCTTTAGAGATACCCACCACCTGCTGTTGACGATCGCTCCAGTCAACCGTTCCTTAACTAACGTACTAATCCGATTCCTGTAGGCTCTACTTGCGGCAAGGACAAGTTGAGCTTCCAGTAACCGGGGCCCTGTCTATGCGTTCTATCAAGGTTGACCATGCAGGTCACCAACTTGTGGTCTGAATAGCCAACCATGAGCATTTCTGGACAACTTAAAAAGTCCCTGTCCTTATTTCTAACTAAAAATCTATCTAGGTACGATCTAGATGATCCGCTGCGATTTGACCAAGACCAGGTTGGCACCGTCGGAAAATCTAGTCGAAATCTATCGGCCAGGTCAAATCGGCCGAGTAACCCCTTGAGGCTGTTGCACCCCTCTCTATCGGGACATGCCCCTGCATAGTCCCAACGTGCATCCAGGATACCATTCCAATCCCCCACTAAAAGCAGGGAACGGGACGTCCCTAGAAAAGACTCCAGACGCTGGAAAAAGTCGGGCCGCTCTGTCCCAAAAGGGGCATATGCGGCTATCAGCCTAAAGGCTCTACCTTCACCACTGCCAAGGTCCAGCACCACCAGTCGACCCCCTGGGTCCAAGTGAACTATCTGTGTTGCAAGGCCCATATGTTTTTTGCAGCAGAGTTAGATATATAGTTAGATATAATTAGTGACTTATCTAAAGTGATTTGTAACTTTATCCTATCATACAGAGAAAGGTGCAAAGTAAATAGAATCCTGCCATTATCGTATTTATATATAGAGATCCAGTTAAATAAATAAAAACTCTTATAACTTTAACCTATAATACAGAGAAAGGAAATAGAATTATTCGTATATTTATCCGAGTGACATTAACCCATTATCCTGTTCAAATAGGGG
>OZ024740.1:282900712-282935712 GCA_964016885.1 Eledone cirrhosa
CACCTCATATCCCTCTCCTCCACCCTTCTCCCCCATCCTTCTTCTTCTTCTTCTTCTTCTTCTTCTTCAGCCCCCACGAAATATGAACATCAAATATGGAAGACAACTATTTTCAGTCCCCCACCCCCACCACCCCCACCCCCGCCACCACCACCACCACCACCACCACCACCACCACCACCACCACCACCACCACCACCACCACCACCACCACCACCACCACCACCACCACCACCACCTCCACCACCACCTCCACCACCACCACCATCACCACCACACCACAGCAACATTCTAAATGGAAATAACAAGAAGAACAGATATGAGTCTTTTCATACACTGATCAACACTTCCACATAGACCAAAACAGAGACACGTGCACACACACACTCACACACACACATACAAACATGCACGTTTCTATACACCAACGTCTACACACATGCATATACATACAAGGCAGCACACATGTAAAGGATAACACACACACACACACAGATCTACACACTAAGACTAATACACATATATACACACTTCCATATACATATATCAACAGACATTGACACACAGTCCCACACACTAACACTAATACACATATATACACACTTCTATATACATATATCAACAGACATTGACACACAGTCCCACACACTAACACTAATACACATATATACACACTTCCATATACATATATCAACAGACATTGCCACACATATCTACACACGACACAAACACACAGTCCCACACACGACACAAACACACGCCCACCAAAGCCTTCTATCTCTTTCAGCCGTGTCCACGTTAGATTGTGTTAAATTTAATTATAAAACTAACTTTAAACGTGATAAGACGCTACAGGTACCTTTATTGAGGGGGGGGGGGGGGGGGGCTAGGGTGTCGGAGTTTGCCACAAAGGTGGGGTAAAAATCGACACTATCAGATTGGGCGTGGTTGGGTGAGTGACTTATTGAAGTTTTCTGTTTGTTTGTATGAGTATATATATATATATATATATATATGTATATATATACAAACACATATATATATATGTATGTGTGTGTGTGTGCGTGTGCGTGTGTGTGTTTGTGTGTGCGTTTGTATATATATGTTATATATATATACATATATATATATATATATACATATATATATATACATACGTTATATATATATATATACATACGTTATATATATATATATACATACAAACATATATATATATATATATATATATATATATATATATATATATATATATGTATATATGTGTGTGTGTGTGTGTGCGTTTGTATATAGGTGTGTGTATGAGTATATGTGTGTGTATGTGTTTGTGCGTGTGAATCTATGCAGCAGATACACATGTACATACATCTATACATACTCACAAACATCACACAAACTCACACAAACTCACACACACACACACACACACACACACACACATAAATACATATATATATACAATCAAATTCTAAAATACACACACATACACACAAGTTTGCGCGCTGTTTTCAAGGTTTTCTTATCGTAGTTCGGGGCAGGGATCTCGCTGTTGTTGTTGTTGTGCTTGTTGTGCTGTTGTAAACTGCTGTGATAGCATATTACACGTTCAACCCTATTTCACCTTTTTCCTTGTTAACCTCCTCCACAGCACTTCAAACCCCTTCTCAGTTCTTCCCTCCCCTGCTTGCACTACATCCAAGACTTGCCGCCAGAGGGCCAGCCCGGCTAAAAGGAACAATTCTTTCAACACACTTGATTTAATTAAGAAACAACAAACAAAACAAATATCTAAAATTAAATGAAATACAATTATGAAAATAATATTTTTTATAAAACATTGAAATAATAATAATAATAATAGTGATAATAGTGATAATAACTGTTTCTACTTTTGGCACAAGGCCAGCAAATATCCCAGTGTATTACCGGATGATCATGGTGATGATGATGATGATGATGGTCGTGATGATGGTGATGGTGATGGTGATGATGAGGATGGCGGTGGTGGGGATTAAGGATGGTATGTGATGATGGCGATGATGATAAGGATGATGATGATGATGATGATGTTGACGATGTGACGATGATGATGGTGATGATGTTGATGATGATGTTGTTGATGGTGGTGGTGGTGGTGGTTGTGATGATGGTGGCGATGGTGATGATGGTGATGATGATGATGATAATGATGGTGATGATGATTATGATGTGGCGATGATGATGATGATGATGATGATGATGGGGTGGTGGTGATGAGGTTGAGGATGATTATGGTGAAGATGATGATGATGATGATGATGATGATGATGATGTGACGATGATGATGATGATGATGATGACGATGACGATGACGATGATGATGATGATGATGATGATGACGACGACGATGATGATGATGACGATGATGATGAGGAAGATGGTGGCGGCGGTGGTGATGATGATGATGATGATGATGATGTTTTTGACGATGATGAGGTTGATGATGATGATAATTAAAGGTCCGCCATATTAGACATCAGAAGAACGGTTCAGTTGAATCCAATAAACAACAAGAAGGACAACAACAACAACAACAACACTAGTAACGACAACAACAGCAACAACAACAGCAACAACAACAACAACACCAATAATAATAACAACAACAACAACACCAGTAACGACAACAGCAACAACTACAACAACAATAACAAAAACAACAACAATCACAACAACAACAATAATAATAACAACAACACCAGTAACGACAAAAGCAACAACAACAATAACAAAAACAACACCAACAACAACAACAATAATAACAACAACAACACCAGTAAAGCAACGGCAACAACAACAACAACAATAAGAAGAAGAAAAACAAGAAGCATAACAGTAACTATAGTTATAATAATAACATCAAAGATGGAATTTGATTGATTGTATTATTGGTGGTGGTGCATGAATGGTGTGTGAGGGGCTGTGTGGCCTGGTATAGGGTGGTCTAAGGTTATGTAGGGTGGTGTATAGTGGTGTAGGTTTGTGTATAGTAGGGTAGGATGGTGTACAGTGGTGTAGGTTTGTGTATAGTAGGGTAGGATGGTGTATAGTGGTGTAGGTTTGTGTATAGTAAGGTAGGGTGGTGCATAGTGGTGTAGGTTTGTGTATAGTAGGGTAGGATGGTGTATAGTGGTGTAGGTTTGTGTATAGTAAGGTAAGGTGGTGCATAGTGGTGTAGGTTTGTGTATAGTAGGGTAGGATGGTGTATAGTGGTGTAGGTTTGTGTATAGTAGGGTAGGATGGTGTACAGTGGTGTAGGTTTGCGTATAGTAGGGTAGGATGGTGTATAGTGGTGAAGGTTTGTGTATAGTAGGGTAGGATGGTGTACAGTGGTGTAGGTTGGTGTATAGTAGGGTAGGATGGTGTACAGTGGTGTAGGTTTGTGTATAGTAGGGTAGGATAGTGTACAGTGGTGTAGGTTTGTGTATAGTGGGGTAGGATGGTGTATAGTGGTGTAGGTTTGTGTATAGTAGGGTAGGATGGTGTACAGTGGTGTAGGGTGGTGTATAGTAGGGTAGGATGGTGTATAGTGGTGTAGGTTTGTGTATAGTAGGGTAGGATGGTGTACAGTGGTGTAGGTTTGTGTATAGTAGGGTAGGATGGTGTACAGTGGTGTAGGTTTGTGTATAGTGGGGTAGGATGGTGTACAGTGGTGTAGGTTTGTGTATAGTAGGGTAGGATGGTGTACAGTGGTGTAGGGTGGTGTATAGTAGGGTAGGATGGTGTACAGTGGTGTAGGTTTGTGTATAGTAGGGTAGGATAGTGTACAGTGGTGTAGGTTTGTGTATAGTAGGGTAGGATGGTGTACAGTGGTGTAGGTTTGTGTATAGTGGGGTAGGATAGTGTACAGTGGTGTAGGTTTGTGTATAGTAGGGTAGGATGGTGTATAGTGGTGTAGGTTTGTGTATAGTAGGGTAGGATGGTGTACAGTGGTGTAGGTTTGTGTATAGTGGGGTAGGATGGTGTATAGTGGTGTAGGTTTGTGTATAGTAGGGTAGGATGGTGTATAGTGGTGTAGGTTTGTGTATAGTAGGGTAGCATGGTGTATAGTGCTGTAGGTTTGTGTATAGTAGGGTAGGATGGTGTACAGCGGTGTAGGTTTGTGTATAGTAGGGTAGGATGGTGTACAGTGGTGTAGGTTTGTGTATAGTAGGGTAGGATGGTGTACAGCGGTGTAGGTTTGTGTATAGTAGGGTAGGATGGTGTACAGTGGTGTAGGTTTGTGTATAGTAGGGTAGGATGGTGTATAGTGGTATAGGTTTGTGTATAGTAGGGTAGGATGGTGTACAGTGGTGTAGGTTCGTGTATAGTAGTGTAGGATGGTGTACAGTGGTGTAGGTTTGTGTATAGTAGGGTAGGATGGTGTACAGTGGTGTAGGTTTGTGTATAGTAGGGTAGGATGGTGTATAGTGGTGTAGGTTTGTGTATAGTAGGGTAGAATGGTGTACAGTGGTGTAGGTTTGTGTATAGTAGGGTAGGATGGTGTACAGTGGTGTAGGTTTGTGTATAGTAGGGTAGGATGGTGTAAAGTGGTGTAGGTTTGTGTATAGTAGGGTAGGATGGTGTATAGTGGTGTAGGTTTGTGTATAGTAGGGTAGAATGGTGTACAGCGGTGTAGGTTTGTGTATAGTAGGGTAGGATGGTGTACAGTGGTGTAGGTTTGTGTATAGTAGGGTAGGATGGTGTAAAGTGGTGTAGGTTTGTGTATAGTAGGGTAGGATGGTGTATAGTGGTGTAGGTTTGTGTATAGTAGGGTAGAATGGTGTACAGTGGTGTAGGTTTGTGTATAGTAGGGTAGGATGGTGTACAGTGGTGTAGGTTTGTGTATAGTAGGGTAGGATGGTGTACAGTGGTGTAGGTTTGTGTATAGTAGGGTAGGATGGTGTACAGTGGTGTAGGTTTGTGTATAGTAGGGTAGGATGGTGTACAGCGGTGTAGGTTTGTGTATAGTAGGGTAGGATGGTGTACAGTGGTGTAGGTTTGTGTATAGTAGGGTAGGATGGTGTACAGCGGTGTAGGTTTGTGTATAGTAGTGTAGGATGGTGTACAGTGGTGTAGGTTTGTGTATAGTAGGGTAGGATGGTGTACAGTGGTGTAGGTTCGTGTATAGTAGGGTAGGATGGTGTACAGTGGTGTAGGTTTGTGTATAGTAGGGTAGGATGGTGTACAGTGGTGTAGGTTTGTGTATAGTAGGGTAGGATGGTGTACAGTGGTGTAGGTTCGTGTATATTAGGGTAGGATGGTGTATAGTGGTGTAGGTTTGTGTATAGTAGGGTAGGATGGTGTACAGTGGTGTAGGTTTGTGTATAGTAGGGTAGGATGGTGTACAGTGGTGTAGGGTGGTGTATAGTAGGGTAGGATGGTGTACAGTGGTGTAGGCTGGTGTATAGTAGGGTGGGATGGTGTACAGTGGTGTAGGGTGGTGTATAGTAGGGTAGGATGGTGTATAGTGGTGTAGGTTTGTATATAGTAAGGTAGGATGGTGTACAGTGGTGTAGGTTTGTGTATAGTAGGGTAGGATGGTGTACAGTGGTGTAGGTTTGTGTATAGTAGGGTAGGATGGTGTATAGTGGTGTAGGTTTGTATATAGTAAGGTAGGATGGTGTACAGTGGTGTAGGATTGTGTATAGTAAGGTAGGATGGTGTACAGTGGTGTAGGTTTGTGTATAGTAGGGTGGGATGGTGTATAGTGGTGTAGGTTTGTGTATAGTAGGGTAGGATGGTGTACAGTGGTGTAGGTTTGTGTATAGTAGGGTGGGATGGTGTATAGTGGTGTAGGTTTGTGTATAGTAGGGTAGGATGGTGTACAGTGGTGTAGGTTTGTGTATAGTAGGGTAGGATGGTGTACAGTGGTGTAGGGTGGTGTATACTAGGGTAGGATGGTGTACAGTGGTGTAGGCTGGTGTATAGTAGGGTAGGATGGTGTACAGTGGTGTAGGCTGGTGTATAGTAGGGTAGGATGGTGTACAGTGGTGTATGGTGGTGTATAGTAGGGTAGGATGGTGTATAGTGGTGTAGGTTTGTGTATAGTAGGGTAGGATGGTGTATAGTGGTGTAGGTTTGTGTATAGTAGGGTAGGATGGTGTACAGTGGTGTAGATTTGTGTATAGTAGGGTAGGATGGTGTATAGTGGTGTAGGTTTGTGTATAGTAGGGTAGGATGGTGTATAGTGGTGTAGGTTTGTGTATAGTAGGGTAGGATGGTGTACAGTGGTGTAGGTTTGTGTATAGTAGGGTAGGATGGTGTACAGTGGTGTAGATTTGTGTATAGTAGGGTAGGATGGTGTATAGTGGTGTAGGTTTGTGTATAGTAAGGTAGGATGGTGTACAGTGGTGTAGGTTTGTGTATAGTAGGGTAGGATGGTGTACAGAGGTGTAGGTTTGTGTATAGTAGGGTAGGATGGTGTACAGTGGTGTAGGTTTGTGTATAGTAGGGTAGGATGGTGTACAGTGGTGTAGGGTGGTGTATAGTAGGGTAGGATGGTGTACAGTGGTGTAGGCTGGTGTATAGTAGGGTAGGATAGTGTACAGTGGTGTAGGCTGGTGTATAGTAGGGTAGGATGGTGTACAGTGGTGTAGGCTGGTGTATAGTAAGGTAGGATGGTGTACAGTGGTGTAGGGTGGTGTATAGTAGGGTAGGATGGTGTACAGTGGTGTAGGTTTGTGTATAGTAGGGTAGGATGGTGTACAGTGGTGTAGGTTTGTGTATAGTAGGGCAGGATGGTGTACAGTGGTGTAGGTTTGTGTATAGTAGGGTAGGATGGTGTACAGTGGTGTAGGCTGGTGTATAGTAGGGTAGGATGGTGTACAGTGGTGTAGGGTGGTGTATAGTAGGGTAGGATGGTGTACAGTGGTGTAGGTTTGTGTATAGTAGGGCAGGATGGTGTACAGTGGTGTAGGTTTGTGTATAGTAGGGTAGGATGGTGTACAGTGGTGTAGGGTGGTGTATAGTAGGGTAGGATGGTGTACAGTGGTGTAGGTTTGTGTATAGTGGGGTAGGGTGGTGTACAGTGGTGTAGGGTGGTGTATAGTAGGGTAGGATGGTGTACAGTGGTGTAGGTTTGTGTATAGTAGGGTAGGATGGTGTACAGTGGTGTATGGTGGTGTATAGTAGGGTAGGATGGTGTACAGTGGTGTAGGTTTGTGTATAGTAGGGTAGGATGGTGTACAGTGGTGTAGGTTTGTGTATAGTAGGGTAGGATGGTGTATAGTGGTGTAGGTTTGTGTATAGTAGGGTAGGATGGTGTACAGTGGTGTAGGTTTGTGTATAGTAGGGTAGGATGGTGTTCAGTGGTGTAGGTTTGTGTATAGTAGGGTAGGATGGTGTACAGTGGTGTAGGCTGGTGTATAGTAGGGTAGGATGGTGTACAGTGGTGTAGGCTGGTGTATAGTAGGGTAGGATGGTGTATAGTGGTGTAGGTTTGTGTATAGTAGGGTAGGATGGTGTACAGTGGTGAAGGTTTGTGTATAGTAGGGTAGGATGGTGTACAGTGGTGTAGGTTTGTGTATAGTAGGGTAGGATGGTGTACAGTGGTGTAGGTTTGTGTATAGTAGGGTAGGATGGTGTTCAGTGGTGTAGGCTGGTGTATAGTAGGGTAGGATGGTGTACAGTGGTGTAGGTTTGTGTATAGTAGGGTAGGATGGTGTACAGTGGTGTAGGCTGGTGTATAGTAGGGTAGGATGGTGTACAGTGGTGTAGGCTGGTGTATAGTAGGGTAGGATGGTGTACAGTGGTGTAGGTTTGTGTATAGTAGGGTAGGATGGTGTACAGTGGTGTAGGCTGGTGTATAGTAGGGTAGGATGGTGTACAGTGGTGTAGGCTGGTGTATAGTAGGGTAGGATGGTGTACAGTGGTGTAGGTTTGTGTATAGTAGGGTAGGATGGTGTACAGTGGTGTAGGTTTGTGTATAGTAGGGTAGGATGGTGTAAAGTGGTGTAGGCTGGTGTATAGTAGGGTAGGATGGTGTACAGTGGTGTAGGCTGGTGTATAGTAGGGTAGCATGGTGTACAGTGGTGTAGGTTTGTGTATAGTAGGGTAGGATGGTGTATAGTGGTGTAGGTTTGTGTATAGTAGGGTAGGATGGTGTACAGTGGTGTAGGCTGGGGTATAGTAGGGTAGGATGGTGTACAGCGGTGTAGGTTTGTGTATAGTACGGTAGGATGGTGTACAGTGGTGTAGGCTGGGGTATAGTAGGGTAGGATGGTGTATAGTGGTGTAGGCTGGGGTATAGTAGGGTAGGATGGTGTACAGCGGTGTAGGTTTGTGTATAGTAGGGCAGGATGGTGTACAGTGGTGTAGGCTGGGGTATAGTAGGGTAGGATGGTGTATAGTGGTGTAGGTTTGTGTATAGTAGGGCAGGATGGTGTACAGTGGTGTAGGCTGGGGTATAGTAGGGTAGGATGGTGTATAGTGGTGTAGGTTTGTGTATAGTAGGGTAGGATGGTGTATAGTGGTGTAGGTTTGTGTATAGTAGGGTAGGATGGTGTACAGTGGTGTAGGTTTGTGTATAGTAGGGCAGGATGGTGTACAGTGGTGTAGGCTGGGGTATAGTAGGGTAGGATGGTGTACAGTGGTGTAGGATTGTGTATAGTAGGGCAGGATGGTGTACAGTGGTGTAGGCTGGGGTATAGTAGGGTAGGATGGTGTACAGTGGTGTAGGTTTGTGTATAGTAGGGTAGGATGGTGTACAGTGGTGTAGGTTTGTGTATAGTAGGGTAGGATGGTGTACAGTGGTGTAGGTTTGTGTATAGTAGGGTAGGATGGTGTACAGTGGTGTAGGTTTGTGTATAGTAGGGCAGGATGGTGTACAGTGGTGTAGGTTTGTGTATAGTAAGGTAGGATGGTGTACAGTGGTGTAGGTTTGTATATAGTAGGGTAGGATGGTGTACAGTGGTGTAGGTTTGTGTATAGTAGGGCAGGATGGTGTACAGTGGTGTATGCTGGGGTATAGTAGGGTAGGATGGTGTACAGTGGTGTAGGTTTGTGTATAGTAGGGTAGGATGGTGTACAGTGGTGTAGGTTTGTGTATAGTAGGGCAGGATGGTGTACAGTGGTGTATGCTGGGGTATAGTAGGGTAGGATGGTGTACAGTGGTGTAGGTTTGTGTATAGTAGGGTAGGATGGTGTACAGTGGTGTAGGTTTGTGTATAGTAGGGCAGGATGGTGTACAGTGGTGTATGCTGGGGTATAGTAGGGTAGGATGGTGTACAGTGGTGTAGGTTTGTGTATAGTAGGGTAGGATGGTGTACAGTGGTGTAGGTTTGTGTATAGTAGGGCAGGATGGTGTACAGTGGTGTAGGTTTGTGTATAGTAGGGCAGGATGGTGTACAGTGGTGTAGGCTGGTGTATAGTAGGGTAGGATGTGTACAGTGGTGTAGGTTTGTGTATAGTAGGGTAGGATGGTGTACAGTGGTGTAGGTTTGTGTATAGTAGGGTAGGATGGTGTACAGTGGTGTAGGTTTGTGTATAGTAGGGTAGGATGGTGTACAGTGGTGTAGGTTTGTGTATAGTAGGGTAGGATGGTGTACAGTGGTGTAGGTTTGTGTATAGTAGGGTAGGATGGTGTACAGTGGTGTAGGCTGGTGTATAGTAGGGTAGGATGGTGTTCAGTGGTGTAGGTTTGTGTATAGTAAGGTAGGATGGTGTACAGTGGTGTAGGTTTGTGTATAGTAGGGTAGGATGGTGTACAGTGGTGTAGGTTTGTGTATAGTAGGGTAGGATGGTGTACAGTGGTGTAGGTTTGTGTATAGTAGGGTAGGATGGTGTACAGTGGTGTAGGCTGGGGTATAGTAGGGTAGGATGGTGTACAGCGGTGTAGGTTTGTGTATAGTAGGGCAGGATGGTGTACAGTGGTGTAGGCTGGGGTATAGTAGGGTAGGATGGTGTGTACAGTGGTGTAGGTTGTGTATAGTAGGGTAGGATGGTGTACAGTGGTGGAGGTTTGTGTATAGTAGGGTAGGATGTGTACAGTGGTGTAGGTTTGTGTATAGTAGGGTAGGATGGTGTACAGTGCTGTAGGTTTGTGTATAGTAGGGTAGGATGGTGTACAGCGGTGTAGGTTTGTGTATAGTAGGGTAGGATGGTGTACAGTGGTGTAGGTTTGTGTATAGTAGGGTAGGATGGTGTACAGCGGTGTAGGTTTGTGTATAGTAGGGTAGGATGGTGTACAGTGGTGTAGGTTTGTGTATAGTAGGGTAGGATGGTGTATAGTGGTGTAGGTTTGTGTATAGTAGGGTAGGATGGTGTACAGTGGTGTAGGTTCGTGTATAGTAGGGTAGGATGGTGTATAGTGGTATAGGTTTGTGTATAGTAGGGTAGGATGGTGTACAGTGGTGTAGGTTCGTGTATAGTAGTGTAGGATGGTGTACAGTGGTGTAGGTTTGTGTATAGTAGGGTAGGATGGTGTACAGTGGTGTAGGTTTGTGTATAGTAGGGTAGGATGGTGTATAGTGGTGTATGTTTGTGTATAGTAGGGTAGAATGGTGTACAGTGGTGTAGGTTTGTGTATAGTAGGGTAGGATGGTGTACAGTGGTGTAGGTTTGTGTATAGTAGGGTAGGATGGTGTAAAGTGGTGTAGGTTTGTGTATAGTAGGGTAGGATGGTGTATAGTGGTGTAGGTTTGTGTATAGTAGGGTAGAATGGTGTACAGCGGTGTAGGTTTGTGTATAGTAGGGTAGGATGGTGTACAGTGGTGTAGGTTTGTGTATAGTAGGGTAGGATGGTGTAAAGTGGTGTAGGTTTGTGTATAGTAGGGTAGGATGGTGTATAGTGGTGTAGGTTTGTGTATAGTAGGGTAGAATGGTGTACAGTGGTGTAGGTTTGTGTATAGTAGGGTAGGATGGTGTACAGTGGTGTAGGTTTGTGTATAGTAGGGTAGGATGGTGTACAGTGGTGTAGGTTTGTGTATAGTAGGGTAGGATGGTGTACAGTGGTGTAGGTTTGTGTATAGTAGGGTAGGATGGTGTACAGCGGTGTAGGTTTGTGTATAGTAGGGTAGGATGGTGTACAGTGGTGTAGGTTTGTGTATAGTAGGGTAGGATGGTGTACAGCGGTGTAGGTTTGTGTATAGTAGTGTAGGATGGTGTACAGTGGTGTAGGTTTGTGTATAGTAGGGTAGGATGGTGTACAGTGGTGTAAGGTTCGTGTATAGTAGGGTAGGATGGTGTACAGTGGTGTAGGTTTGTGTATAGTAGGGTAGGATGGTGTACAGTGGTGTAGGTTTGTGTATAGTAGGGTAGGATGGTGTACAGTGGTGTAGGTTCGTGTATATTAGGGTAGGATGGTGTATAGTGGTGTAGGTTTGTGTATAGTAGGGTAGGATGGTGTACAGTGGTGTAGGTTTGTGTATAGTAGGGTAGGATGGTGTACAGTGGTGTAGGGTGGTGTATAGTAGGGTAGGATGGTGTACAGTGGTGTAGGCTGGTGTATAGTAGGGTGGGATGGTGTACAGTGGTGTAGGGTGGTGTATAGTAGGGTAGGATGGTGTATAGTGGTGTAGGTTTGTATATAGTAAGGTAGGATGGTGTACAGTGGTGTAGGTTTGTGTATAGTAGGGTAGGATGGTGTACAGTGGTGTAGGTTTGTGTATAGTAGGGTAGGATGGTGTATAGTGGTGTAGGTTTGTATATAGTAAGGTAGGATGGTGTACAGTGGTGTAGGATTGTGTATAGTAAGGTAGGATGGTGTACAGTGGTGTAGGTTTGTGTATAGTAGGGTGGGATGGTGTATAGTGGTGTAGGTTTGTGTATAGTAGGGTAGGATGGTGTACAGTGGTGTAGGTTTGTGTATAGTAGGGTGGGATGGTGTATAGTGGTGTAGGTTTGTGTATAGTAGGGTAGGATGGTGTACAGTGGTGTAGGTTTGTGTATAGTAGGGTAGGATGGTGTACAGTGGTGTAGGGTGGTGTATACTAGGGTAGGATGGTGTACAGTGGTGTAGGCTGGTGTATAGTAGGGTAGGATGGTGTACAGTGGTGTAGGCTGGTGTATAGTAGGGTAGGATGGTGTACAGTGGTGTATGGTGGTGTATAGTAGGGTAGGATGGTGTATAGTGGTGTAGGTTTGTGTATAGTAGGGTAGGATGGTGTATAGTGGTGTAGGTTTGTGTATAGTAGGGTAGGATGGTGTACAGTGGTGTAGATTTGTGTATAGTAGGGTAGGATGGTGTATAGTGGTGTAGGTTTGTGTATAGTAGGGTAGGATGGTGTATAGTGGTGTAGGTTTGTGTATAGTAGGGTAGGATGGTGTACAGTGGTGTAGGTTTGTGTATAGTAGGGTAGGATGGTGTACAGTGGTGTAGATTTGTGTATAGTAGGGTAGGATGGTGTATAGTGGTGTAGGTTTGTGTATAGTAAGGTAGGATGGTGTACAGTGGTGTAGGTTTGTGTATAGTAGGGTAGGATGGTGTACAGAGGTGTAGGTTTGTGTATAGTAGGGTAGGATGGTGTACAGTGGTGTAGGTTTGTGTATAGTAGGGTAGGATGGTGTACAGTGGTGTAGGGTGGTGTATAGTAGGGTAGGATGGTGTACAGTGGTGTAGGCTGGTGTATAGTAGGGTAGGATAGTGTACAGTGGTGTAGGCTGGTGTATAGTAGGGTAGGATGGTGTACAGTGGTGTAGGCTGGTGTATAGTAAGGTAGGATGGTGTACAGTGGTGTAGGGTGGTGTATAGTAGGGTAGGATGGTGTACAGTGGTGTAGGTTTGTGTATAGTAGGGTAGGATGGTGTACAGTGGTGTAGGTTTGTGTATAGTAGGGCAGGATGGTGTACAGTGGTGTAGGTTTGTGTATAGTAGGGTAGGATGGTGTACAGTGGTGTAGGCTGGTGTATAGTAGGGTAGGATGGTGTACAGTGGTGTAGGGTGGTGTATAGTAGGGTAGGATGGTGTACAGTGGTGTAGGTTTGTGTATAGTAGGGCAGGATGGTGTACAGTGGTGTAGGTTTGTGTATAGTAGGGTAGGATGGTGTACAGTGGTGTAGGGTGGTGTATAGTAGGGTAGGATGGTGTACAGTGGTGTAGGTTTGTGTATAGTGGGGTAGGATGGTGTACAGTGGTGTAGGGTGGTGTATAGTAGGGTAGGATGGTGTACAGTGGTGTAGGTTTGTGTATAGTAGGGTAGGATGGTGTACAGTGGTGTATGGTGGTGTATAGTAGGGTAGGATGGTGTACAGTGGTGTAGGTTTGTGTATAGTAGGGTAGGATGGTGTACAGTGGTGTAGGTTTGTGTATAGTAGGGTAGGATGGTGTATAGTGGTGTAGGTTTGTGTATAGTAGGGTAGGATGGTGTACAGTGGTGTAGGTTTGTGTATAGTAGGGTAGGATGGTGTTCAGTGGTGTAGGTTTGTGTATAGTAGGGTAGGATGGTGTACAGTGGTGTAGGCTGGTGTATAGTAGGGTAGGATGGTGTACAGTGGTGTAGGCTGGTGTATAGTAGGGTAGGATGGTGTACAGTGGTGTAGGCTGGTGTATAGTAGGGTAGGATGGTGTATAGTGGTGTAGGTTTGTGTATAGTAGGGTAGGATGGTGTACAGTGGTGAAGGTTTGTGTATAGTAGGGTAGGATGGTGTACAGTGGTGTAGGTTTGTGTATAGTAGGGTAGGATGGTGTACAGTGGTGTAGGTTTGTGTATAGTAGGGTAGGATGGTGTTCAGTGGTGTAGGCTGGTGTATAGTAGGGTAGGATGGTGTACAGTGGTGTAGGTTTGTGTATAGTAGGGTAGGATGGTGTACAGTGGTGTAGGCTGGTGTATAGTAGGGTAGGATGGTGTACAGTGGTGTAGGCTGGTGTATAGTAGTGTAGGATGGTGTACAGTGGTGTAGGTTTGTGTATAGTAGGGTAGGATGGTGTACAGTGGTGTAGGTTTGTGTATAGTAGGGTAGGATGGTGTAAAGTGGTGTAGGCTGGTGTATAGTAGGGTAGGATGGTGTACAGTGGTGTAGGCTGGTGTATAGTAGGGTAGGATGGTGTACAGTGGTGTAGGTTTGTGTATAGTAGGGTAGGATGGTGTATAGTGGTGTAGGTTTGTGTATAGTAGGGTAGGATGGTGTACAGTGGTGTAGGCTGGGGTATAGTAGGGTAGGATGGTGTACAGCGGTGTAGGTTTGTGTATAGTAGGGTAGGATGGTGTACAGTGGTGTAGGCTGGGGTATAGTAGGGTAGGATGGTGTATAGTGGTGTAGGCTGGGGTATAGTAGGGTAGGATGGTGTACAGCGGTGTAGGTTTGTGTATAGTAGGGCAGGATGGTGTACAGTGGTGTAGGCTGGGGTATAGTAGGGTAGGATGGTGTATAGTGGTGTAGGTTTGTGTATAGTAGGGCAGGATGGTGTACAGTGGTGTAGGCTGGGGTATAGTAGGGTAGGATGGTGTATAGTGGTGTAGGTTTGTGTATAGTAGGGTAGGATGGTGTATAGTGGTGTAGGTTTGTGTATAGTAGGGTAGGATGGTGTACAGTGGTGTAGGTTTGTGTATAGTAGGGCAGGATGGTGTACAGTGGTGTAGGCTGGGGTATAGTAGGGTAGGATGGTGTACAGTGGTGTAGGATTGTGTATAGTAGGGCAGGATGGTGTACAGTGGTGTAGGTTTGTGTATAGTAGGGTGGGATGGTGTATAGTGGTGTAGGTTTGTGTATAGTAGGGTAGGATGGTGTACAGTGGTGTAGGTTTGTGTATAGTAGGGTGGGATGGTGTATAGTGGTGTAGGTTTGTGTATAGTAGGGTAGGATGGTGTACAGTGGTGTAGGTTTGTGTATAGTAGGGTAGGATGGTGTACAGTGGTGTAGGGTGGTGTATACTAGGGTAGGATGGTGTACAGTGGTGTAGGCTGGTGTATAGTAGGGTAGGATGGTGTACAGTGGTGTAGGCTGGTGTATAGTAGGGTAGGATGGTGTACAGTGGTGTATGGTGGTGTATAGTAGGGTAGGATGGTGTATAGTGGTGTAGGTTTGTGTATAGTAGGGTAGGATGGTGTACAGTGGTGTAGGTTTGTGTATAGTAGGGCAGGATGGTGTACAGTGGTGTAGGTTTGTGTATAGTAGGGTAGGATGGTGTACAGTGGTGTAGGTTTGTGTATAGTAGGGCAGGATGGTGTACAGTGGTGTATGCTGGGGTATAGTAGGGTAGGATGGTGTACAGTGGTGTAGGTTTGTGTATAGTAGGGTAGGATGGTGTACAGTGGTGTAGGTTTGTGTATAGTAGGGCAGGATGGTGTACAGTGGTGTATGCTGGGGTATAGTAGGGTAGGATGGTGTACAGTGGTGTAGGTTTGTGTATAGTAGGGTAGGATGGTGTACAGTGGTGTAGGTTTGTGTATAGTAGGGCAGGATGGTGTACAGTGGTGTAGGTTTGTGTATAGTAGGGCAGGATGGTGTACAGTGGTGTAGGCTGGTGTATAGTAGGGTAGGATGGTGTACAGTGGTGTAGGTTTGTGTATAGTAGGGTAGGATGGTGTACAGTGGTGTAGGTTTGTGTATAGTAGGGTAGGATGGTGTACAGTGGTGTAGGTTTGTGTATAGTAGGGTAGGATGGTGTACAGTGGTGTAGGTTTGTGTATAGTAGGGTAGGATGGTGTACAGTGGTGTAGGTTTGTGTATAGTAGGGTAGGATGGTGTACAGTGGTGTAGGCTGGTGTATAGTAGGGTAGGATGGTGTTCAGTGGTGTAGGTTTGTGTATAGTAAGGTAGGATGGTGTACAGTGGTGTAGGTTTGTGTATAGTAGGGTAGGATGGTGTACAGTGGTGTAGGTTTGTGTATAGTAGGGTAGGATGGTGTACAGTGGTGTAGGTTTGTGTATAGTAGGGTAGGATGGTGTACAGTGGTGTAGGCTGGGGTATAGTAGGGTAGGATGGTGTACAGCGGTGTAGGTTTGTGTATAGTAGGGCAGGATGGTGTACAGTGGTGTAGGCTGGGGTATAGTAGGGTAGGATGGTGTACAGTGGTGTAGGTTTGTGTATAGTAGGGTAGGATGGTGTACAGTGGTGTAGGTTTGTGTATAGTAGGGTAGGATGGTGTACAGTGGTGTAGGTTTGTGTATAGTAGGGTAGGATGGTGTATAGTGCTGTAGGTTTGTGTATAGTAGGGTAGGATGGTGTACAGCGGTGTAGGTTTGTGTATAGTAGGGTAGGATGGTGTACAGTGGTGTAGGTTTGTGTATAGTAGGGTAGGATGGTGTACAGCGGTGTAGGTTTGTGTATAGTAGGGTAGGATGGTGTACAGTGGTGTAGGTTTGTGTATAGTAGGGTAGGATGGTGTATAGTGGTATAGGTTTGTGTATAGTAGGGTAGGATGGTGTACAGTGGTGTAGGTTCGTGTATAGTAGGGTAGGATGGTGTATAGTGGTATAGGTTTGTGTATAGTAGGGTAGGATGGTGTACAGTGGTGTAGGTTCGTGTATAGTAGTGTAGGATGGTGTACAGTGGTGTAGGTTTGTGTATAGTAGGGTAGGATGGTGTACAGTGGTGTAGGTTTGTGTATAGTAGGGTAGGATGGTGTATAGTGGTGTATGTTTGTGTATAGTAGGGTAGAATGGTGTACAGTGGTGTAGGTTTGTGTATAGTAGGGTAGGATGGTGTACAGTGGTGTAGGTTTGTGTATAGTAGGGTAGGATGGTGTAAAGTGGTGTAGGTTTGTGTATAGTAGGGTAGGATGGTGTATAGTGGTGTAGGTTTGTGTATAGTAGGGTAGAATGGTGTACAGCGGTGTAGGTTTGTGTATAGTAGGGTAGGATGGTGTACAGTGGTGTAGGTTTGTGTATAGTAGGGTAGGATGGTGTAAAGTGGTGTAGGTTTGTGTATAGTAGGGTAGGATGGTGTATAGTGGTGTAGGTTTGTGTATAGTAGGGTAGAATGGTGTACAGTGGTGTAGGTTTGTGTATAGTAGGGTAGGATGGTGTACAGTGGTGTAGGTTTGTGTATAGTAGGGTAGGATGGTGTACAGTGGTGTAGGTTTGTGTATAGTAGGGTAGGATGGTGTACAGTGGTGTAGGTTTGTGTATAGTAGGGTAGGATGGTGTACAGCGGTGTAGGTTTGTGTATAGTAGGGTAGGATGGTGTACAGTGGTGTAGGTTTGTGTATAGTAGGGTAGGATGGTGTACAGCGGTGTAGGTTTGTGTATAGTAGTGTAGGATGGTGTACAGTGGTGTAGGTTTGTGTATAGTAGGGTAGGATGGTGTACAGTGGTGTAGGTTCGTGTATAGTAGGGTAGGATGGTGTACAGTGGTGTAGGTTTGTGTATAGTAGGGTAGGATGGTGTACAGTGGTGTAGGTTTGTGTATAGTAGGGTAGGATGGTGTACAGTGGTGTAGGTTCGTGTATATTAGGGTAGGATGGTGTATAGTGGTGTAGGTTTGTGTATAGTAGGGTAGGATGGTGTACAGTGGTGTAGGTTTGTGTATAGTAGGGTAGGATGGTGTACAGTGGTGTAGGGTGGTGTATAGTAGGGTAGGATGGTGTACAGTGGTGTAGGCTGGTGTATAGTAGGGTGGGATGGTGTACAGTGGTGTAGGGTGGTGTATAGTAGGGTAGGATGGTGTATAGTGGTGTAGGTTTGTATATAGTAAGGTAGGATGGTGTACAGTGGTGTAGGTTTGTGTATAGTAGGGTAGGATGGTGTACAGTGGTGTAGGTTTGTGTATAGTAGGGTAGGATGGTGTATAGTGGTGTAGGTTTGTATATAGTAAGGTAGGATGGTGTACAGTGGTGTAGGATTGTGTATAGTAAGGTAGGATGGTGTACAGTGGTGTAGGTTTGTGTATAGTAGGGTGGGATGGTGTATAGTGGTGTAGGTTTGTGTATAGTAGGGTAGGATGGTGTACAGTGGTGTAGGTTTGTGTATAGTAGGGTGGGATGGTGTATAGTGGTGTAGGTTTGTGTATAGTAGGGTAGGATGGTGTACAGTGGTGTAGGTTTGTGTATAGTAGGGTAGGATGGTGTACAGTGGTGTAGGGTGGTGTATACTAGGGTAGGATGGTGTACAGTGGTGTAGGCTGGTGTATAGTAGGGTAGGATGGTGTACAGTGGTGTAGGCTGGTGTATAGTAGGGTAGGATGGTGTACAGTGGTGTATGGTGGTGTATAGTAGGGTAGGATGGTGTATAGTGGTGTAGGTTTGTGTATAGTAGGGTAGGATGGTGTATAGTGGTGTAGGTTTGTGTATAGTAGGGTAGGATGGTGTACAGTGGTGTAGATTTGTGTATAGTAGGGTAGGATGGTGTATAGTGGTGTAGGTTTGTGTATAGTAGGGTAGGATGGTGTATAGTGGTGTAGGTTTGTGTATAGTAGGGTAGGATGGTGTACAGTGGTGTAGGTTTGTGTATAGTAGGGTAGGATGGTGTACAGTGGTGTAGATTTGTGTATAGTAGGGTAGGATGGTGTATAGTGGTGTAGGTTTGTGTATAGTAAGGTAGGATGGTGTACAGTGGTGTAGGTTTGTGTATAGTAGGGTAGGATGGTGTACAGAGGTGTAGGTTTGTGTATAGTAGGGTAGGATGGTGTACAGTGGTGTAGGTTTGTGTATAGTAGGGTAGGATGGTGTACAGTGGTGTAGGGTGGTGTATAGTAGGGTAGGATGGTGTACAGTGGTGTAGGCTGGTGTATAGTAGGGTAGGATAGTGTACAGTGGTGTAGGCTGGTGTATAGTAGGGTAGGATGGTGTACAGTGGTGTAGGCTGGTGTATAGTAAGGTAGGATGGTGTACAGTGGTGTAGGGTGGTGTATAGTAGGGTAGGATGGTGTACAGTGGTGTAGGTTTGTGTATAGTAGGGTAGGATGGTGTACAGTGGTGTAGGTTTGTGTATAGTAGGGCAGGATGGTGTACAGTGGTGTAGGTTTGTGTATAGTAGGGTAGGATGGTGTACAGTGGTGTAGGCTGGTGTATAGTAGGGTAGGATGGTGTACAGTGGTGTAGGGTGGTGTATAGTAGGGTAGGATGGTGTACAGTGGTGTAGGTTTGTGTATAGTAGGGCAGGATGGTGTACAGTGGTGTAGGTTTGTGTATAGTAGGGTAGGATGGTGTACAGTGGTGTAGGGTGGTGTATAGTAGGGTAGGATGGTGTACAGTGGTGTAGGTTTGTGTATAGTGGGGTAGGATGGTGTACAGTGGTGTAGGGTGGTGTATAGTAGGGTAGGATGGTGTACAGTGGTGTAGGTTTGTGTATAGTAGGGTAGGATGGTGTACAGTGGTGTATGGTGGTGTATAGTAGGGTAGGATGGTGTACAGTGGTGTAGGTTTGTGTATAGTAGGGTAGGATGGTGTACAGTGGTGTAGGTTTGTGTATAGTAGGGTAGGATGGTGTATAGTGGTGTAGGTTTGTGTATAGTAGGGTAGGATGGTGTACAGTGGTGTAGGTTTGTGTATAGTAGGGTAGGATGGTGTTCAGTGGTGTAGGTTTGTGTATAGTAGGGTAGGATGGTGTACAGTGGTGTAGGCTGGTGTATAGTAGGGTAGGATGGTGTACAGTGGTGTAGGCTGGTGTATAGTAGGGTAGGATGGTGTACAGTGGTGTAGGCTGGTGTATAGTAGGGTAGGATGGTGTATAGTGGTGTAGGTTTGTGTATAGTAGGGTAGGATGGTGTACAGTGGTGAAGGTTTGTGTATAGTAGGGTAGGATGGTGTACAGTGGTGTAGGTTTGTGTATAGTAGGGTAGGATGGTGTACAGTGGTGTAGGTTTGTGTATAGTAGGGTAGGATGGTGTTCAGTGGTGTAGGCTGGTGTATAGTAGGGTAGGATGGTGTACAGTGGTGTAGGTTTGTGTATAGTAGGGTAGGATGGTGTACAGTGGTGTAGGCTGGTGTATAGTAGGGTAGGATGGTGTACAGTGGTGTAGGCTGGTGTATAGTAGTGTAGGATGGTGTACAGTGGTGTAGGTTTGTGTATAGTAGGGTAGGATGGTGTACAGTGGTGTAGGTTTGTGTATAGTAGGGTAGGATGGTGTAAAGTGGTGTAGGCTGGTGTATAGTAGGGTAGGATGGTGTACAGTGGTGTAGGCTGGTGTATAGTAGGGTAGGATGGTGTACAGTGGTGTAGGTTTGTGTATAGTAGGGTAGGATGGTGTATAGTGGTGTAGGTTTGTGTATAGTAGGGTAGGATGGTGTACAGTGGTGTAGGCTGGGGTATAGTAGGGTAGGATGGTGTACAGCGGTGTAGGTTTGTGTATAGTAGGGTAGGATGGTGTACAGTGGTGTAGGCTGGGGTATAGTAGGGTAGGATGGTGTATAGTGGTGTAGGCTGGGGTATAGTAGGGTAGGATGGTGTACAGCGGTGTAGGTTTGTGTATAGTAGGGCAGGATGGTGTACAGTGGTGTAGGCTGGGGTATAGTAGGGTAGGATGGTGTATAGTGGTGTAGGTTTGTGTATAGTAGGGCAGGATGGTGTACAGTGGTGTAGGCTGGGGTATAGTAGGGTAGGATGGTGTATAGTGGTGTAGGTTTGTGTATAGTAGGGTAGGATGGTGTATAGTGGTGTAGGTTTGTGTATAGTAGGGTAGGATGGTGTACAGTGGTGTAGGTTTGTGTATAGTAGGGCAGGATGGTGTACAGTGGTGTAGGCTGGGGTATAGTAGGGTAGGATGGTGTACAGTGGTGTAGGATTGTGTATAGTAGGGCAGGATGGTGTACAGTGGTGTAGGCTGGGGTATAGTAGGGTAGGATGGTGTACAGTGGTGTAGGTTTGTGTATAGTAGGGTAGGATGGTGTACAGTGGTGTAGGTTTGTGTATAGTAGGGTAGGATGGTGTACAGTGGTGTAGGTTTGTGTATAGTAGGGTAGGATGGTGTACAGTGGTGTAGGTTTGTGTATAGTAGGGCAGGATGGTGTACAGTGGTGTAGGTTTGTGTATAGTAGGGCAGGATGGTGTACAGTGGTGTAGGCTGGGGTATAGTAGGGTAGGATGGTGTACAGTGGTGTAGGTTTGTGTATAGTAGGGTAGGATGGTGTACAGTGGTGTAGGTTTGTGTATAGTAGGGCAGGATGGTGTACAGTGGTGTAGGTTTGTGTATAGTAGGGCAGGATGGTGTACAGTGGTGTAGGCTGGTGTATAGTAGGGTAGGATGGTGTACAGTGGTGTAGGTTTGTGTATAGTAGGGTAGGATGGTGTACAGTGGTGTAGGTTTGTGTATAGTAGGGTAGGATGGTGTACAGTGGTGTAGGTTTGTGTATAGTAGGGTAGGATGGTGTACAGTGGTGTAGGTTTGTGTATAGTAGGGTAGGATGGTGTACAGTGGTGTAGGTTTGTGTATAGTAGGGTAGGATGGTGTACAGTGGTGTAGGCTGGTGTATAGTAGGGTAGGATGGTGTTCAGTGGTGTAGGTTTGTGTATAGTAAGGTAGGATGGTGTACAGTGGTGTAGGTTTGTGTATAGTAGGGTAGGATGGTGTACAGTGGTGTAGGTTTGTGTATAGTAGGGTAGGATGGTGTACAGTGGTGTAGGTTTGTGTATAGTAGGGTAGGATGGTGTACAGTGGTGTAGGCTGGGGTATAGTAGGGTAGGATGGTGTACAGCGGTGTAGGTTTGTGTATAGTAGGGCAGGATGGTGTACAGTGGTGTAGGCTGGGGTATAGTAGGGTAGGATGGTGTACAGTGGTGTAGGTTTGTGTATAGTAGGGTAGGATGGTGTACAGTGGTGTAGGTTTGTGTATAGTAGGGTAGGATGGTGTACAGTGGTGTAGGCTGGTGTATAGTAGGGTAGGATGGTGTACAGTGGTGTAGGTTTGTGTATAGTAGGGTAGGATGGTGTACAGTGGTGTAGGCTGGTGTATAGTAGGGTAGGATGGTGTACAGTGGTGTAGGTTTGTGTATAGTAGGGTAGGATGGTGTACAGTGGTGTAGGTTTGTGTATAGTAGGGTAGGATGGTGTACAGTGGTGTAGGTTTGTGTATAATAGGGTAGGATGGTGTACAGTGGTGTAGGTTTGTGTATAGTAGGGTAGGATGGTGTACAGTGGTGTAGGTTTGTGTATAGTAGGGTAGGATGGTGTACAGTGGTGTAGGTTTGTGTATAGTAGGGTAGGATGGTGTACAGTGGTGTAGGTTTGTGTATAGTAGGGTAGGATGGTGTACAGTGGTGTAGGTTTGTGTATAGTAGGGTAGGATGGTGTACAGTGGTGTAGGTTTGTGTATAGTAAGGTAGGATGGTGTACAGTGGTGTAGGGTGGTGTATAGTAGGGTAGGATGGTGTACAGTGGTGTAGGCTGGTGTATAGTAGGGTAGGATGGTGTACAGTGGTGTAGGTTTGTGTATAGTAAGGTAGGATGGTGTACAGTGGTGTAGGCTGGTGTATAGTAGGGTAGGATGGTGTACAGTGGTGTAGGTTTGTGTATAGTAAGGTAGGATTGTGTACAGTGGTGTAGGCTGGTGTATAGTAGGGTAGGATGGTGTACAGTGGTGTAGGTTTGTGTATAGTAGGGTAGGATGGTGTACAGTGGTGTAGGGTGGTGTATAGTAGGGTAGGATGGTGTACAGTGGTGTAGGTTTGTGTATAGTAGGGTAGGATGGTGTACAGTGGTGTAGGGTGGTGTATAGTAAGGTAGGATGGTGTACAGTGGTGTAGGTTTGTGTATAGTAAGGTAGGATGGTGTACAGTGGTGTAGGTTTGTGTATAGTAAGGTAGGATGGTGTATAGTGGTGTAGGTTTGTGTATAGTAGGGTAGGATGGTGTATAGTGGTGTAGGTTTGTGTATAGTAAGGTAGGATGGTGTACAGTGGTGTAGGTTTGTGTATAGTAAGGTAGGATGGTGTACAGTGGTGTAGGTTTGTGTATAGTAGGGTAGGATGGTGTACAGTGGTGTAGGTTTGTGTATAGTAGGGTAGGATGGCGTATAGTGGTGTAGGTTTGTGTATAGTAGGGTAGGATGGTGTATAGTGGTGTAGGTTTGTGTATAGTAGGGTAGGATGGCGTATAGTGGTGTAGGTTTGTGTATAGTAGGGTAGGATGGTGTACAGTGGTGTAGGTTTGTGTATAGTAGTGTAGGATGGTGTACAGTGGTGTAGGTTTGTGTACAGTAGGGTAGGATGGTGTACAGTGGTGTAGGTTTGTGTATAGTAAGGTAGGATGGTGTACAGTGGTGTAGGCTGGTGTATAGTAGGGTAGGATGGTGTATAGTGGTGTAGGTTTGTGTATAGTAGGGTAGGATGGTGTACAGTGGTGTAGGTTTGTATATAGTAGGGTAGGATGGTGTATAGTGGTGTAGGTTTGTGTATAGTAGGGTAGGATGGTGTACAGTGGTGTAAGTTTGTATATAGTAGGGTAGGATGGTGTATAGTGGTGTAGGTTTGTGTATAGTAGGGTAGGATGGTGTACAGTGGTGTAGGTTTGTGTACAGTAGGGTAGGATGGTGTACAGTGGTGTAGGTTTGTGTATAGTAAGGTAGGATGGTGTACAGTGGTGTAGGCTGGTGTATAGTAGGGTAGGATGGTGTATAGTGGTGTAGGTTTGTGTATAGTAGGGTAGGATGGTGTACAGTGGTGTAGGTTTGTGTATAGTAGGGTAGGATGGTGTACAGTGGTGTAGGTTTGTGTATAGTAGGGTAGGATGGTGTATAGTGGTGTAGGGTGGTGTATAGTAGGGTAGGATGGTGTACAGTGGTGTAGGTTTGTGTATAGTAGGGTAGGATGGTGTATAGTGGTGTAGGGTGGTGTATAGTAGGGTAGGATGGTGTACAGCGGTGTAGGTTTGTGTATAGTAGGGTAGGATGGTGTACAGTGGTGTAGGCTGGGGTATAGTAGGGTAGGATGGTGTATAGTGGTGTAGAAAGATATGAAATAAAATGAGTTTAAAAATACCTGAAATTTGTAGCTAACTTTATTTTGGTGTAGAAATGATGATGCGGTGGTGGTGTTGTTTGTGGTTGGTTGTGGTGGTGGTGGCGGTGTTTGTCTTTGTTTGTGGTGGTGGTGGTGTTTGTGGTTGGTTGTGGTTGTGGTGGTGTTGTTTGTGGTTGGTTGTGATGGTGGTGGTGTTTGTGGTTGGTTGTGGTTGGTTGTGGTGTTGGTGGTGTTTGTGATTGGTGGTGGTGGTGGTGGTGGTGTTTGTCGTTGGTTGTGGTGGTGGTGTTTATGGTTGGTTGTGGTGGTGGTGGTGTTTGTGGTTGGTTGTTGTGGTGGTGGTCGTGTTTGTGGTTGGTTGTGGTGGTGTTGGTGTCTGTGGTTGGTTGTTGTGGTGGTGGTGTTTGTGGTTGGTTGTGGTGGTGGTGTTGTTTTTGGTTGGTTGTGGTGGTGGTGGTGTTTGTGGTTGGTTGTGGTGGTGGTGGTGGTGTCTGTCGTTGGTTGTGGTGGTGGTGGTGGTGGTGTTTGTGGTTGGTGGTGGTGGTGGTGTTTGTGGTTGGTTGTGGTGGTGGTGGTGGTGGTGGTGTTTGTGGTTGGTTGTGGTGGTGGTGGTGTTTGTGGTTGGTTGTGGTGGTGGTGGTGGTGTTTGTGGTCGTTTGTGGTGTTGGTGGTGTTTGTGGTTGATTGTGCTGGTGGTGCTGTTTGTGGTTGGTTGTGGTGGTGGTGGTGGTGTTAGTGGTTGGCTGTGGTGGTGGTGGTGGTGGTGGTGGTGTTTGTGGTTGGTTGTGGTGGTGGTGGTGTTTGTGGTTGGTTGTGGTGGTGGTGTTGTTTATTGTTGGTTGTGGTGGTGCCGGTGGTGGTGTTTGTAGTTGGTTGTGGTGGTGGTGGTGTTTGTGGTAGGTTGTGGTGGTGGTGGTGTTTGTGGTTGGTTGTGGTGGTGGTGGTGTTTGTGGTTGGTTGTGGTGGTGGTGTTGTTTGTGGTTGGTTGTGGTGGTGTTGTTTGTGGCTGGTTGTGATGGTGGTGGTGTTGTTTGTGGTTGGTTGTGGTGGTGGTGGTGTTGTTTGTGGTTGGTTGTGGTTGTGGTTGTGGTGGTGGTGGTGATTTTGGTTGGTTGTGGTGGTGGTGGAGTTTGTGGTTGGTTGTGGTGGTGGTGGTGGTGGTGTTTGTCGTTGGTTGCGGTGGTGATGGTGTTTGTGTTTGGTTGTGGTGGTGGTGGTGTTTGTGGTTGGTTGTGGTGGTGGTGATGTTTGTGGTTGGTTGTGGTGGTGGTGGTGGTGTTTGTCGTTGGTTGTGGTGGTGGTAGTGCTGTTTGTCGTTGGTTGTGGTGGTGGTGGTAGTGTTTGTCGTTGGTTGCGGTGGTGGTGGTGGTGTTTGTGGTTGGTTGTGGTGGTGGTGGTGGTGTTTGTGGTTGGTTGTGGTGGTGGTGTTGTTTATTGTTGGTTGTGGTGGTGGCGGTGGTGGTGTTTGTAGTTGGTTGTGGTGGTGGTGGTGTTTGTGGTAGGTTGTGGTGGTGGTGGTGTTTGTGGTTGGTTGTGGTGGTGGTGGTGTTTGTGGTTGGTTGTGGTGGTGGTGTTGTTTGTGGTTGGTTGTGGTGGTGTTGTTTGTGGCTGGTTGTGATGGTGGTGGTGTTGTTTGTGGTTGGTTGTGGTGGTGGTGGTGTTGTTTGTGGTTGGTTGTGGTTGTGGTTGTGGTGGTGGTGGTGATTTTGGTTGGTTGTGGTGGTGGTGGAGTTTGTGGTTGGTTGTGGTGGTGGTGGTGGTGGTGTTTGTCGTTGGTTGCGGTGGTGATGGTGTTTGTGTTTGGTTGTGGTGGTGGTGGTGTTTGTGGTTGGTTGTGGTGGTGGTGATGTTTGTGGTTGGTTGTGGTGGTGGTGGTGGTGTTTGTCGTTGGTTGTGGTGGTGGTAGTGTTGTTTGTCGTTGGTTGTGGTGGTGGTGGTATTGTTTGTCGTTGGTTGCGGTGGTGGTGGTGGTGTTTGTGGTTGGTTGTGGTGGTGGTGGTGGTGTTTGTGGTTGGTTGCGGTGGTGTTGGTGTTTGTGGTTGGATGTGGTGGTGGTGGTGGTGGTTGTCGTTGGTTGTGGTGATGGTGGTGCTGTTTGTCGTTTGTTGTGGTGGTGGTGGTGGTGGTGTTTG
This sequence comes from Eledone cirrhosa, assembly GCA_964016885.1. NCBI lineage: Eukaryota > Metazoa > Mollusca > Cephalopoda > Octopoda > Eledonidae > Eledone > Eledone cirrhosa. The sequence continues at coordinate 282,926,636 of OZ024740.1, forward strand.
TGGTTGGATGTGGTGGTGGTGGTGGTGTTTGTCGTTGGTTGTGGTGATGGTGGTGGTGTTTGTCGTTGGTTGTGGTGGTGGTGGTGGTGGCGTTTGTGGTTGGATGTGGTGGTGTTGGTGGTGTTTGTGGTTGGATGTGGTGGTGATGGTGGTGGTGGTGTTTGTGTTCGGTTGTGGTGGTGGTGGTGGTGTCTGTCGATGGTTGTGGTTGTGGTGGTGGTGTTTGTCGTTGGTTGTGGTGGTGGTGGTGGTGTTTGTGTTTGGTCGTGGTGGTGGTGATGTTTGTGGTTGGTTGTGGTGGTGGTGGTGTTTGTGGTTGGTTGTGGTGGTGGTGGTGTTTGTGGTTGGTTGTGCTGGTTGTGATAGTGTTGTTTGTGGTGGCGGTGGTGGTGGTGGTGGTGGTGGTGGTGGCTTTAGTGGGCGTGTTGGTTGTGTTGATGGTGTTAGTGGGAGTTTTGGTTGTGATGGTGGTGGTGGTGGTGGTGGTGGTGGTGGTGGTGGTGGTGGAGTTGATGCAGGTACTGCTGCTTATAGTAGTATTAGTAGTGATGTTCTTCGTGTTTGTTAATGGTGGTGTTGCTGCGGGTGTTGGTGGTGTGATTGGTGAGGATGTTGGTAATAATGTTGTTGTTGGAAAGGGAAACGCTGGTGCTGTTGTTGGTGAAGGTGTTGGTGTTGATGCTGGCCTTAGTGGTGAGTGATATTGGAGCGTGTGTTTGTGCTGTTTATGATGGTGGTGGTAGTGATGGTGCGAACTGTAGTATTGTTGGTTTCAAAATGTGTTGTGGTAGAGTCCCGCACTGTTGTATATCTAACTTGGTGTTAGGGGGCGATTTTGCATGTATTCGCAGGACTGTAAGGATGGGACTTTGGTGTGGTAACGAACTGTGTCATTCAAACTTCAATAAGGTCTTTTATTTTTTTAGTATTTTTCTTTCGTTTAAAACTATGATCTGTGTACAAACTTTTATGATGATAAGTAAGTTGCTTTTATGTTATTTGTAGTTTCCTGGTATTTGTGTTGATATTGGGAATATAGATAGTTTATGATGACTTTATGGTTTATGTTAAGTGTTGTGGTTGATTGTATTTCATCTGCTCTGCTGTTCTGGTAAGAAGAGAAACTGTGGAATTGGTAGGTGCTACGTCAGGTTTGTTGTTATGAAAGCCGGGTTCTTTGGGATGGCTTCTTAATGATTAGAGCATTGGGCTTCCAATCGTGAGGTGAGTTCCATTTTCGGACCGGGTGATGTGTTGTGTCCTTAAGCAAGATACATTATTTCACGTCACTCCAGTTTACTCAGCTGTAGAAATGAGCTGCGACGTCACTGGTGCCAAGCTGTATAGGCTATTGCCATTCCCTTGGACAACATTGGTGACGTGGAGAGGGTAGACTGGTATGCATGGGCAACTGCTGGCCTTCCACAATCACACACCTTGCCCGGACTTGTGCCTTGGAGGGAACATTTTAAGCTCCCTTGGTAATTCGTCACTGAAGGGGATCTTTGATCTTTGATACAGAGTTAGAGTAACGTCTGGAGAATAATAAGAGAATTGGATTGAGACGTCATCTGTGTATATCTTGAAAAACTGTGGGACGGTCATGTAGGTGCCGATTTAAAAGAGTGTGTTAGAAAATAGTGAATGTGGTGTACTTTTGTATACCACATAAGCTCGTTAAACAAACCGATAACCAGAGTTTTGTGTTATTTCGTATGGAAATGCTGTACATTTGTATAGGCTGTGTTGTGTATTTGCAAAGGTTTGTTGATATTATTTACACCAGAAGTCGGCAACTTCTTTGCCTCCACGGGCCGGATCGAGTATTAATGATGGATAGCGGGCCGGACGAAGGCCGTAAAAGAATAATTATGGAAAATTACACAAGTTAAAATTCAACCACGAGTGTTGACTATACTTAAATATAATTTGTATTAACCACATATGAATGTTGCAATGAAAAAACATCATGTAACAGCAGGCCTTTTATTGTATTCGAACGTCTCGTCTCTCATATTACAATAAACTTAAATTTTAAATAAACAAGTCATTGGGAATCAGTTCTCGCGGACCGGTCAAAATCCTTTCGTGGACCGTAGCTTGGCGACCCCTGATTTACACCATTACATCAATTTCTTATAAATATTTTGAGTAGTGTGAATTTTTGTGTGGGACTGTAGTATTGCATGTGTTGATTATGGGGGGGGGGAGCTGTAAATGGTGGTAGTATCGGTGTGAGTGTGTGTGTGAGTGTGTGTGTGTGCTTGTGTTTGTTTTGAAGTGGTGGGATTGAAAATAGTGTGGTGGGTGTTTGTAATGAAATTAAACAAATGATGGAGAGAAAACTAATTACTGACGGTGATGAAGGTTCTATTGGTGACGGCAGTGAGGGATGATGCTGTTGACGATGATGGGCCAACCAAACCGATCCTAATATTCTCCTCTTTACTGAGAGGATAAAATAATACAGCGATGTCTTTGGATAATGATTCCCTCAATGACAATGAGAAATGTTCAATACTCTCACATGCACATATACATACAAACATACATACATACATAATACATACATATATACATACACATATACATACATACATACACGTATACATACATATATATATATATACATATATATAATTTATGTATATTATATATATATATATATATATATATATTATATATACATATTATATATATATATACACACATATATACACACATATACAACATACATACATAATACATACATATATACATACACATATACATACATACACATATACATACATATATATATATATATATATATATATATATATACATATATATGTAATTTATGTATATAATATATATATATATATATATATATTATATATGTATGTACATATATATATACACACATATACATACAAACTTACATACATAATACATACATATATACACACACATATACATACATACACATATACATACATACATACATACATATATACATATATACATATATATAATATATGTATATAATATATATATATATATATATATATATATTTATATTATATATATATATACACACAATCCTCCAACACACACACACATATATATATAGCCTCTGTGTGTGTGTGTGTGTGTAGGTGTGTATGTATGGTATGTGTGTGCGATACAGAAAGATAATTAGCTTTTTTGTCATCTTGGATATTTTGAGTTTCAAGTTTCAATTAAGGAATCTTTGTTTAGGAGAGCATGGTTATATCAGAACATTTAGAATTATGTATATTGTTCTTTGCTGTGATGAAGGAGGGGGAGGGGGGATTACACGTGTAGAAAAAATAATATAAATTATTCAATTAATGAATGATATTAATTACCATATTACTCTATCAATGATATTTTTAAAAAAAACATAAACATATCAACAGGTTATTTACTGCAAATCATAATAATTTTACATTATGAAATATATGAAAGGATTTATAAAAAATGCAAAACATAATGTTCACTAATAGAAAGCAATTGTATTTTTTTTAAATACCCACATAGTATGAATACATACAAACACACATACAAAGCCATATATACATACAAATATACACACAAAGCCATATATATATGTATGTCAATATTTATTTATAAAACTGATCTATATAATATTTTATCTGATGAAAGCACACCATAATTTAACTTGGTGCCCTTGAAAAATTTTTAATGAAATAAATCTGGTTTTATAAATATAGTTTCCATTTGTTAATATCGTATATATATATATATATATATATATATATATATATATATATATATATATATATATATATACAGGGTGTCCCCATAAATTGTATACACACTTTGATTACCTCTACAAGCAATATTTATTAGAATGTTGTATTTATATGTATATATATATATATATATATATATATATATATATATATATAAATATATAAATATATAGGAACGAGTAGGACCCCGACGGCTGAGCTCAAGCCGTCGAAACGGCTTGAGCTCAGCCGTCGGGGTCCTATTCGTTCCTATTACCCACTCTACTACCCTTCGTTATATATATATATATATATATATATATATATATATATATATATATATATATACAACAAGCGTTGAGTGAGAGCGAACTTGAGCATTTTAAAGAAACATCAAAGTGGTTTGATTATGAAAAGTATAAGTCGGGCATGTAAACCCTGAATTCGGAAAAAGTTTGTACAGCACAGCCAGTGGTACTCACATCCTCACCTGCAATATACCGTTATTCCGTGCTTACTATTAACACCACACCGTGGAGGCACGTGGCATAGTGGTAAGAGGGTTGGACTTACGATCATAATGTCGTGGGCTAGATTCCTGGGTTGCGTGTTGTGTTCTTGAGCAAAACACTTAATTTCACGTTGCTCCAGTATACTCAGCTGAAAATGAGTACCAGCAATAGCTGGAGGTTTAACCCTGCGATGGACTGGCGTCCTGTTCAGGGGGGAGTCTTGTACTCTCAGCCGCTTCACGCCATGAAACCGGGATAAGCACCGGCCAAATGAGCCTTCTGGCTTCAGACAGACTTTAGACTATTAACACCAAAGCGAGACCGAAAACGTTTTCCGTTATATTAAATATCACATCACTGGCTGTAAATATAAACAATCTATTTTGAGCATCGTTGAGCGATTCAGGGTTTATATGTCCATCTTATAAGACTACTCGTATTTTTCATGGTCAAACAGTATTAATCTTTCAAATTTTTAACGATTTTAAAAATAGATTACGTTCGTTTACTGCCGGAAATATAAGGCTTAATATGAGGGAAAATTTGTCGGTGTTACTTTGGTATAAATGGTAAACACGTCTTAACGGTATATTGCAGGTTTGGGCTCGATTTCGACGAGTGGAGGTATACAAAGTTTGTTTCCGTACTCACAGCTCACAGTATATATACCCAACATATGAGACTATTTTTCATGGTCAAACAACGTTGATGTTTCCTTAAAAAATTAAAATACAATTTATTTGGCTCTCATCTTGAACTTTTGCAATTGGGATGAATTATAAACAAAATTTCCAAACTGGCTCCACACAAAAATCTTTGGATATCGCTATCTTCTCTTGGTATCAGTTGCTGGACAATGACGCCTAAGCCATTTATTAACATAGTAATCTGTTTTCCCAAAGTAATTAGAGAAAGATGAAGTTTAATAAATATGAGATTGCTTACATGATTGATTAACAGACAGATCTCGTTTCTGTCATGATAAGTTCCGTACTAGTAAAGCCTCGGTCACAATCAAAGGAGATGCAGGCGATATTTTTTTTTTTAGCATCCGATTAAATGCTACAAATCCAGTGGAATATGTCACCTACTGCTGTGTAGAAATTCTCTTTCATTTTGAAAATATCAGTTTAAAACGTTTGGAAAGGGGCTGTATCAAGCTTTACAAATATCCCGTATAACTCAACTGGTCGCTTATCGACTTCTACAAGACTTAACTCAGGAATTATATTTCGTAGAAAGTTTGAAGTATCTAGTCGCGATCTTGTTGATTCATGAGAAAAAATTGGCGTGAACAGCCGTTTTTATTTTCTTTTTGATATCGTTCATGATATTTATGACCAATCGATTGGGATTGATTAAAATTAACTTGATGTTATCTGTCAGTATAACGAATGCAAATTCCATCTCCTAAATCGCACTTTCTCTTCTAATACATTTTTGCTCTTGCATTTTTTCATTGAATCTAAATATCGTAGGCTGTGGTGAATTATCTTGTCTGCATAAACTGTTGAAATAAGGAATGATCTCGGTATCAATACAGCCGGACAATGCAAGATCAAGCTACAGCAGGAATGATCTGCAACAATACAGATTATTCCTAATCGCTTCTTCATTACTGGAAAAATAAAGATACTTCTTCTTCTTCTTCTTCTTCTTCTTCGCCCACTTATTTCCGAGAAGGTCGTGTAGGAAAAGTCCTCAAACAATCCTTCCAGTAGGACCTGTCAGAAGCAACCGTTTCCAACTATTCCGGCTGGATCTCCAAGCGAGACTAGCCAACCACATAAATATCATCCAACCAGCCTGCTCGGTTGGTTTTACCTGTGAAATCTGTCCAAGGATTCTTTCCTTAAACAATCTAACCACATGCTCATAGTATGGGTATATTTTTGTGCATCTATCTCACGCCTCCAATAGGCTTGTTTTTAGTCTTCATCCGCCTGTTTCCTCTTGTGTCGGTAACAACCCATCATAGCACACTATCGTGGTGTGTGTTGCTAGTTCTCTTTTTATCCCACACTTTATCAACCTTAGTTTTGCCTCTCAATTCTCTCTTCACTATGTCAATAGCTTGCTAGTCAACATGCCCAGCAACTCTTACTCATATGCAGATGATACCCCTATCATGTGCTAGGCCACAGTGTTACTGAAGATCTCTCATGACCAACGCACATCCTTAATATTTCTGCTGTTCCTTACGTTGATATCATAGAATATATCCTGTTAGTTGGCATAAAGTTAATATGCATGTTCTACCTTATAGACATGTTGCCTCCCTCATCTATTATTATTATTATTATTACTTCTATTATTATTGGTCGCCGAGAAGAGAAGGCGTACTTTTAGAGGCTCTGTGAGATTGTAAATTTAAGTTGTTTTCTTATTTATTGTATTTGCTTTTTTCTGCAAAGGGTTCGTAGGATTCCCCTCTGTGCCCTGTAAAAGAGATACCTTATAATATTTAGGCCTTCCTTTATTTGTTTTTACTTAATTCTTTTTAATGGACGAGACGTGATCACCCACCCCATCCCCGCCCCCAGCATTAAGTCTGCCCTCTCGAGACAGCGACTGAAAAGTTGAGAGGAGGGACATCACCACAACAAGAAGCACCATTGTGAACATAGAAAAAGTAACAATTACAAACATAACATTCAACAACAAACTGAACAACACCAACAACAACATGACCAACGAAAACGACAACTGCACCAAGAACAACACCTACACCAAGTGCAACAGCGAAAATAACAAAACCAACAACAAGAGCCTCTCGAATAAGAGTGAAAGCAGCAACTACAACAACACCAACAACAACGACAACACCAACATAAACAACAATTTGACCAGTAACAGCAACACAGACAAGGACAAGAACTCTTACGTTGCTGCAGCAGCCAAAAAAGCCAGGCTTTAGCATGACCTTTACACAAAAATGAGAGAAAGTTCTCCCAGGCATGGAATCTGTAAGCTCATTAAACCAGAGCAAATCTGGGACAACTTAACTGTCTCGACAGAGGCTATAGCAGCGGTGGAGAAGAGAAGTGTGGTCTTTAGTTGCATCTTAGTTAAGACTAAAAAGTGACAAATACTCCCCCGGCAGAAGTCGAACTTGTACTGAGGTGCATCAGAGACGATACAGATACATAGCGAGAGGTTGACATCCGGCACCATCTCAGTGCTGTTTAATTCAGAAGCCCTCGCAATACTCAGTGACCCCTTGTGAACCAGCAAGGTCATTATGTTACCGTCCCACAAGAGAAAAAGAACTGGTAAAGTCCGCATTCCCAATATTACACGGAGGGGGAGATATTTGGAACGCGTTCATGTCGCGTGACAGAAGATTCACTTCTGGTACGAATATCACCTGACTCCTACAAAGGGATTAGTGAGAGCTTTCCTCGGGATGTGGGAACTCCGAATATAAAACCCACTTCAAGTCTTTTAAAGTGGTTTCCAAAGGAAATCACACCAACCAGGTAGGTCAAACCACCCGACCTTCACAAGCTCCTGGGAAGTAAGTAAACCTTCCCTAGCTTGCCAGCATGGCCATCCTAAGAGTAGGATGTTTAAATGTCCTTGGCTTGCAGTCGTCTTGCAAGCTGGGTCACCTGCTGAACGACCTCAGGTCACTAAATATGGATGTGATTGTCGTCAGCAAGACCAGGATTTCCGACACCCGTGCACTAGCCTCCATTTTCGATGATTAATAGATGTTCGCAACACTTAGTCGGTTGGGATTGGGAGGTGGAGTGGCAGTGTTGTTTAGAAAAGGCCTGGATCTCCAGGTAAGGTTGATCTTCCGTGACTCGGACGGTAAGTTGGTGGTCCTGGACGAGAAAACTAGCGAAGGCAGTGCCTTTAGATAGGTGCCCGTCTACGCTCCTACCGGGGCCGGACGGTCGGACTTCTTTAGGCACCTGGAAGCCTTCTGGGAATGTCTCACCCTTTACTGTTAGCGGGGGACTGGAACAGCATTTTAAACCCACACTTGGATTTTATAGAAGTAGCTGATAGGAGCAGAGGTGTGCAAAAGCCTCAAGTACCTTATCAGCCAGTTCCAACTCTTTGATAGGTACCGACTAGATTTCCCTAATACGCCAGTTTGGACCTGGACCAGTCGCTTAGATTCATCTACATCGTATATAGATAGATTTTTAATTAGGTCAATAGATAAGAATAGTATATGTTGTCCACACTTTCAAACGGTCACCTATTCAGATCACAGGTTTGTGATCTGTATGGTCGACATAGATAAGACATGCCGGTTAGGACCTGGATACTGGAAGCTGAACATATCGTCTCCGGCACGTAAGGCTTACGAGGACAGGGTCAATGATTCTCCGATATCCTCAAAGCGTTCTACAGTAACTGGCAGCAGAAAGGGAGTATTCCCAGTTCTGTGAGCCAGGTTATAGTGACGCTGATAAAGAAAGACGAGAATAAGAGGATTATGTTTGATAATTTCAGGCCCATAACTCTGCTAATAATTTCTTTAAGATTTTGGTCAAGGTATTAACGAAGAGGTTGGCACTTGTCGAGGATTTATAAGGGGAGTCTGGATCTAGCTGTTGAAACGGCAAGAGCTTAGCCGTCGGAGTCCCGACTCTTAATATATCCATATTCTACTACCCCAAGTAGCGAGTAATCCATCCTGATTTGCACACACACACACTTATATATATATAAGTGATCTGACGATTTGATCGGGTATGGGCTGTAATGTAATTAAGGTCGAGTGACGTAACTTCTAACGATCAGCGGCTTTTAGACTCACCTGATTAAAGAAACAATTGTTAATACTCTA
>OZ024740.1:282940712-282943212 GCA_964016885.1 Eledone cirrhosa
GCTGTTATTGTTTTTGTTGCTGTTGTTGCAAAGGTTATTGCTCTTGTGCTATTATTCCTGTCGTTGATGTTGTTGCTATTGCTGTTATGCTATTTCTATTCCGCTTGTTTTTATTGTTGTTGTTGTTGTTGTTGTTGTTGTTGTCTTTGCTAGTACTGCTACTACCTACAATAAAGGTTTGACATGCAGATTACTTGACTTAGTTGTTGGTGATATTGCTGTTGTTGTTGTTGCTATTTTTTGTAATATCTGTGTGTGTATAGTTGATGGTGTTGCTGTTAATGTTGTCGTATTGTTAATGTTATTGATGTTGTTGTTGATGTTATCAGAGTTGTTACTGGAGCTATACTTAGCTTGTCAAAAACAACTTCCAGCACAACACCTCAGAGAATTGCCTTTACATTCTTCAGGTTGCAAGGAAAGACTAATCGATTGATGCACATCTCCTTCTTACATGCCACCTCTTCACATCATTTCTCTGATAGATTTATCAACGTCTTTGATGTGAGAACTAGGGGAATACTGAAAAGAGGGCACTATCATGGATAAGATGATGATGGGGGGGGGGGAATAGTTTGAGGTGGTGGTGATTCAGGTGGTGGTGGTGCTGGTGGTGCTGGTGCTGGTAATAGTGGTGATATTGGTGGCGGTGTCGATGGTTGTGGCGATGATGTTAGTAACGGTGTTGATGGTGGTTGTTGAGGTGGAGGATGAGGTGGAGGTGGAGGTGGAGGTGTTGGTGATGGAGGTGGTGGTGGTGGTGCTGGTAATAGTGGTGATGTTGGTGGTGGTGTCGATGGTTGTGGCGATGATGTTAGTAACGGTGTTGATGGTGGTTGTTGAGGTGGAGGATGAGGTGGAGGTGGAGGTGGTGGTGGTGGTGATGGAGGTGGTAATGCAGGTGGTGTTGATGGTGGTGCTGGTGCTGGTAATTGTGGTGATATTGGTGGTGGTCGTAGAAGAGGAGGTGGTGGTGGAGGTGGTGGTGATGTAGGTGGTGGTGCTGGTGCTGGTAATAGTGGTGATGTTGGTGATGGTGTCGATGGTTGTGGCGATGATGTTAGTAACGGTGTTGATGGTGGTTGTTGGGGTGGAGGATGAGGTGGAGGTGGAGGTGGAGGTGGAGGTGGTGGTGATGGAGGTGGTAATGCAGGTGGTGTTGGTGATGTTGGTGGTAGTGCTGGTGCTGGTAATTGTGGTGATATTGGTGGTGGGGAGGATGAGGTGGAGGTGGTGGTGGTGGTGGTGGTGCTGGTAATAGTGGTGATATTGGTGGTGGTGTTGATGGTTGTGGTGGTAATAGTGGTGATATTGGTGGTGGTGTTGATGGTTGTGGTGCTGCTGGTGGAGGAGAAGGGGATGGGGATGGTGCAGAGGGGGGGGGGGGGGGAGTGGTGGTGCTGGTGTTGGTAATATAGTGGTGATATTGTTGGTGGTTTTGATGGTTGTGGTGATGATGTTAGTGTCGGTGTTGATGGTGATTGTGATCATAGTGATGGGTTATAATTGTTTCTACTTTTGGCACAAGGTCAGCAATTACCCCAGTACATTACTGGTATTTTATTTTATCGACCCCGTAAGGAGGAAAGGCAAAGTTAACCTCGGCGGGATTTGAACTCAGATTATAAAGGGAGGTAATTCTATGCAGGAAAGCATGGCGTCCGTCCCTCTGCCGATACTGCCAATCCACCACCCTCGTGATGGGTAATAATGATGATAATACTGATAACGATATTGATACTGATTACGATGATAGTGACGACGAATATGATGGTGATGATGATGATGAAAATGAGAAGGTGGAAGAGAACAATAGTGTTGATGATGACAATGATAATGAAAATGCTTATGATGATGACGATAACATATAAAGGACAGGACGATGGAAAATAAAAAAAAACTGAAGTGATGAAAATAGCAATCTGCTTTAATAAGAACAACAGGAATAAAGAGAGGACGATAAAAAATAAGAATATGGCAAAGATGTTTAATTGAAGAGAGCTGATGAGAGATGAGGATGATGATGAAGGTGAAAAGAAGTAAAGAACGAAAAGACCGAATCGATTAGAAAATAAGATAGTAGCCGCAGTGAAAATAACAAAAAAAAAAAAATAACAATAATAACAAAAATAGAAAATGAAGATGGAGAAAAAGAAACAGAAAAAAATAATAACAAACAAGAGAACTGAAGTAGATTTTACTGCTGCAACTACTGATGATGAGTTTTGTAATAAGGATGGTGGTAGTAGTGGTGGTGGTGGTGGTGGTTGGGGGTGGTTGGGGGTGATCGTTGTGATGATATTGATGGTAATGATGATGACTATGATGATATTGATGGGCACATTGAATAACAACAGCAACAACCAACAATAATAACACCACTACTACTACTACTACTACCACTACTACTACTACTACTACTACCAGCAACTTGGGGAGAGGGGAAAATCGATTAAATCGACCCCAGTGCATTACTGGTGCTTTATCTTATCGACGCATT
>OZ024740.1:282953212-282955712 GCA_964016885.1 Eledone cirrhosa
ATCCGCGCAAAGAGTATTGGCAGCAGATGTACCACCTAACCTGGACTGGGACAAGGCACGTCGAGACGGAAGCGACATTACGCATTCGTCACTTCCAACCGACTTTTCGGGGATAGATTCTCTCAGTCCATTTCTGTGGCGGAGTGAACATCATGCTTGTCAACTCGACAGAGTTCGATCACGAAGCCCTGCAACGACTCCAGTTTCCGCAGTAAAGGCTTGGGAATCGGCACGTACAAAAGTGAACGGAGGGGGCGTCATTGACGGATGGAGCACGTGCTCTGAATCGGTTCCGGAAAGTGACCATTTAGACTAACCACAGTATGTGCTGCAGTGCTTTGCACCGATTCAATTTCCGATGACAGGAACGAAACCGGCTGCTTTGAGTTTACACTTCAGATATCGATAATCGACCCTATCGAATGCCTTCGATTCATCTTAATTTATCAGAATCCTGATCTCTTTATGATGTATCACATGAGATAGAGGTTGTTATGTATAAAAATGGTCGGAAATGTTCACGTTCGTGCTTTCCCTACATGACCTTTGACGAAAAGCTCCAACCTTGTTGCTAACACATTGACCACTCTTAACCTCTGTGTTCATGACAGATATGGAGTGGAAATTATCGATAACTATCTCTACTATCCTCATCCTACTATCAGTGTTACTACACTACACCCCTACTTAGAGTGTTGGGAATACCCCCCCCCCCTCTTTATGTTGTTGTTTGGTCTAGTCAGCTTTAACGAAATCGGAGAACAAGCCAGAAATGTCTACGTAAAGGTATTAAGGGAGATAATCGAAACCAGGTAATTTGAGCACCGTACAGTCGCTTAGGGCATCCCGTATCTAAGCTGCTGTTGTCAGTTTTTCGAAGCACTCTGCCAATATGCCCGTACCCACGTATGTCCCGAGAAAACTGCAAGGCTAGGGACTTCTGGACGTTATCGATGGTCCCTGGGCCTAAAGTTCTCCTGAAATGATTGACTAGTTGATTGTCGCTGAGGCCCAACGTTTCCCGTAGAACGTCGTCGCTTTTGCCCGCTAATAACCCTCGATAGATTTCCGAGGTGAAGTTTCCCCCGATCGTACTGCCCAACTGACAGAAGGCTGTGATGTAATCACTGGATGAGATTTCTGTCTTCAAGTGCTCCTTCTACTTTGTTTGAACCAGGACTGCAGTACCGTCAAGAAGATGAGCTGAGTAAACAAGTGTCTAGCGAACAGCACCAACAGTCAACAGTCACTGAAGAGGTCTTGACAGTGAATAGTTCAGTGGAATCTGTCCCTTCCACAAAAAGTGAAAGAGTAATCGTTTCAATGCAGTCAGACGTGAACCAGAACATAGCACGATGGTCAGGTGGTTGTAGATAAGGAACGCGATGTATGCGTTTGCCACCTCTGCCCGACCTTTCAGAGATTGCATCCTCTCGGCCAACTTTTGGGTGAGAGATGCAACCCTGCTCGTTTGCTCGTCCCAGCATTTGTCCATCTGGAGGTCCAGACCAAACCAGTCCCTTAAAAATTTAAGTTCAGCTCGACATCACTGTTAGATGGCATGGATCTGCCTCTCCAGGTGCCAAGCTGCAGGCTCACAGACATTTCGTGGTTAACCTTTGCTCCTGTTACCGCTTCGTACTCCTTGAGTGCGGTGCCGATCATCCCAAATTAATTGACACGTAGCTTTCACATCCTAGTTCCTGGGAGAGCCCCTCACTTTAATGTAGTAGTTACATACAATAAGGACGAGAGGGGACAGCCTTGTTGGACTGAGCGCATGTGGTTGTACAGTTTCTAGAGGTGACCATTCTCTCTAACCACAGTACAGATATCACTGTGCATTGCAGTCATCCAGCTTCTGTAAATGTCCAAATCCGACTACCTTGAGACCGATCTCTAGGTACCGAAGGCCGACTCAATCGAAAGATTTCGATTGATCTAACCTACTCGTGGTATGTGTTTAAAAATAATAATATTAGTAGTAATAGTTTCGAATGTATGTGCGTGTCTGCATGGCTGTCTGAATTATTAAAAAAAAAAAAAATACTGACACCACAACTGGCGAAGCGTCACACTACAGTGGTATGTCGTGGATTAAACAACTTCAAAGTGTAGTCGTAGTTTCATTAAAATTATTTTCCTCGAGCTGATACTTTTAAACAATCTATCTATCGAGTATAAACGAAGAAAAGGAAACAGAAAACTACTTATTTACTAATATGGTTTTCATAAGATAAATGTCTTACCGTGTTTCAGCTAACGTCATCTCATTATCTTATCGCTCAATGAGACGTGTTTGTCATTGTCAGTTTGTTAATGGAATGTCCGAAAGCTATTAATGAAATTAAGACTTGTATTTGTAAATCATACAAATTTACCAATTCTTATCTTTAGGATAGCAAATCTCAAAAATATTTGTCTTTGTCATTATTCGACAGTAACTTAATCTAGTTTAACATAGTGGTTTCACATGGGAAAATGTGTTTGTAGAAAAACT
>OZ024740.1:282960712-282990712 GCA_964016885.1 Eledone cirrhosa
GGGAGAGATTTAATAGTCCCTATATATTTCGGATTCACATCCATCAACTGGGGGTTTTTCCGGGGTTGGGGAAAGGTTGTCTGTCGGACAAGTGCGAAACGCGTCCTCCGCTGTTTGTTGTTTTGAATATCTGAGGTATTCGGCAGAGCGCGCGTGCGCGTGAAATGGGGTCGGTCGGGCAGAGGTCAGCGGCCGAATGAGGGAGTGGGGTGGCGCTAGCTTTCAGTCCATTCTCTGCCTGCTTGTTAAATGTTACTGTGTGTATGTGTGCGTGTGTAGTTGTCTCGCTTGAGTGTGTGTGTGTGTGTGTGAGAGCGTGTGTTGTTGCCTAGTTCCTCTGTATTGGCAGTGTAGTATGTTCGTATGGTGGAATGCTACTGTGTGTGTGTGCGTGTGTGTGTGTAGTTGTCTCGTTTGTGTGTGTGTGCGTGTGTTGCTGCATCGTTTGTAGCTTAAACCAGCCATCTCATTTCGCTTCTCTCTGATCGTTTATTTATTTGCGGTTGCAAGCGTTTTATAAAGACTTAAAATGCTTCCTTAAAATGCAACACCTGGGCGAGAATACCACCAACGCTATCCGCAAGGTTATACGGAGGGAACGCTTCGACATCCACCTGGCCCACTCGGGCCCCTCCCTGCGAAGATGCCTCTCCAGGAAACCCGGGAAATCTACTGACGCATGCTCCCTCAGAGTCTGCCCGATACGCCATGCGAACTGTTGCCTACGCACATACGTCGTGTATAAGATAGAATGTAACAGGTGCAACCAATACTACATAGGTAGCACAATCCGACATTTGCACATCCGGATCAAGGAACACACTAAAACCAGGGCCACGTCTTTCCGGAAACACATAGACAAATGCGGAAACAAAGACGGAAGGCCCATTGCGTATCAAGGAAGCGCTTTTTATAAAACGCCTGGAACCGCAAATAAACAACCGATCAGAGAGAAGCGAAATGAAATGGCTGGTCTAAGCTAACAAACGATGCAGCAACACACGCACACACATACACACAAACGAGACAACTATACACACCAACACACACAGTAGAATTCCACCATACGAACATACTACACTGCCAATACAGAGGAACAAGGCAACAACAGACGCTCACACACACACTCAAGCGAGACAACTACACACGCACACACACACACAGTAACATTTAACAAACAGGCAGAGAATGGACTGACAGCTAGCGCCACCCCACTCCCTCATTCGGCCGCTGACCTCTGCCCGACCGACCCCATTTCACGCTCACGCGCGCTCTGCCGAATACCTCAGATATTCAAAACAACAAACAGCGGAGGACGCGTTTCGCACTTGTCCGACAGACAACCTTTCCCCCACCCCGGAAAAAACCCCAGTTGATGGATGTAAATCCGAAATATATAGGGACTATTAAATCTCTCCCAAGGTAACTCTCTCTCGTGTTGTTATTTTATTTTATCCTCTATACTCTTTCCTTCATTCTTCTACACATCTCATACACACCACGCATCTCAACATACACCCACTTACATCTCTCTCTCCACCACCGGATCTTACTACCCGGAGATTTACCCATTTGCAATTTGCATTGTCGAGGCTTCCAAACGACTTAAAGATATTTACATATATATATATATATATATATATATATATATATATATATATATATATATATATATATATATATATATATATATATATATATATTTATATATATATATATATATATATTTATATATATATATATATATATATTTATATATATATATATATATATATATATATATATATATATATATATATATATATATATATATATATATATATATATATATATATGTTAGAAAGTGACGTTTTTTTTACAAAATGAAAAATAACCGAGGTGTCCTACACGAGTGAAAGTATAAAGAAAAAGAGATGAAATCGAAAATGTAACTGGAGTCTTATTTTTAAAAAAAATATATATATTTATTTGGTTCCTTTACCGGTTTCGCAGTTCTTCTGCTTTTCAAAAGGTGAGTTGAGATGGAGGGTCTGTGGTTTTTCTCACATCTGTGAGAAAAACCACAGACCCTCCATCTCAACTCACCTTTTGAAAAGCAGAAGAACTGCGAAACCGGTAAAGGAACCAAATAAATATATATATTTAAAAAAAAAATAAGAATCCAGTTGCATTTTCGATTTCATCTATTTTTCTTTATATATATATATATATATATATATATATATATTTATATATATATATATAATATATATATATATATATATATATATATATAGGTATTGAAGTTTCCATTGAAAATTGAAAAAGTAATAGGAGTGAAGAGTGCTCTATGTAAGTACCAGAGCTAAATTTAATGTATAATAAACAATACAATATAATTACCTCATTACCAGAGGTTTCCCGATAAGACGAATACAAAAAACCTCCTCATTCGTTCATCGGACAAGGCAATTTAAAACATAGTGAAATATTTGAAAACCTCCCCAAGAAAGGCAATAGTTTAACGGGCAAAAAAATATATAAATAAAAATAATGCAAGAGATATATTAAAAAATAAGGAAATATAGTTAGGGTATGTGTATAAATAAGTGTATATTCACTCACAAATGTACATATGTGTCTATGTACAAATGCATGTGTATAGTGAAAATGTGTGCGTAAGTACATATATGAGGGCAAGCATATCAGTTTATGTGTGACCACAAATACGTATATAATATATGTTGAAAAAGAAATTGTAAGATAATATAGTTAACATACATCCAGATTCAGGTATTAAGGAATGAAATATATACACATACAAGTATGAAAGCATGCGTATAAACACACACACGCGCGCGATCACATATATGCGAATGATATACAGGGAAGGGAGTGTATTAATCAGAGGAGTGTCAGTCTGAGGCTCGATACATGTATAAAAATGAAACAATCTGAACTTGTTTATAGAATTATTTCTGCCTTTGTCACTCTAAATATAAATTATAGCCTTAAAGAATTAGCTTTTAATGAATTCCCTTTTCTTTCAACCAATGACCTCCACCCATCCCACTCCCCACACTCTCCTACCACCTGAAAAGATATAAATACCACAACATTTATTTTTGAAAGCCAGATTCCTGATGATATCTAAAGAATGAAACAGTTCTAGTCCTGTAGAATCTCATCTATATTAAAACTTTTATACTCTGCTATGTATTGAGTACCTTACTTACTGTGGTTACCTCCGATTCAACCCGGAATAACTTACCTATATATATATATATATATATATATATATGTGTACATACGTATATATATATATATATATATATATATATATATATATATATATATATATATTTCTATATATATATACATATATATATGTATATCTCTCTCTCTCTCTCTCTCTCTCTCTCTCTCTCTCTCTCTATATATATATATATATATATATATATATATATATATATATATATATATATATATATATATATATACATATATATATGTATATCTCTCTATCTCTCTCTCTATATATATATATATGTATATATATATGCACAATGGTGATAGGAACGAAGCAAATCTCGTGATTCCTTCATGCACACGTATAGGAACAATTCATATCTCAGATGTTTAATATCAATGATAAAAGAAGAATTACCTAATAAATTATAAGTAAATATATAACTGAATTCTTTTAAAATTTGCCTGAAAAACAAAATAAATTGGTCGACGGTTCTATTGGAGAAATAGAAGATACCATTATCGGTTATTTTTCGTAATTTAGAAAAATACTTATTACTATCTACATTTTTACTACTTCGATATCGATAATTACTATCTTTCAACTTGATAAATCTACTGAATGAAACAAATGAATAAGCATGAACGTTAAGTACGTTTGAAGAGTTTGATATCGAAATAGCATTAGAACATAGGAAACCATTGCAACCCTCCCTTTATATTTAAGAATATATCGCAGTATCATTACATGGAGACTTCTGGTGTCCTTGGTCCTAGGGCTACCTTCATACTCACGACCATATGCGCTAAGCTGGCCAGCCGCAAGTGTGAACCTCGTGAGTTGGAATGGTTCTTCCAGTGTATCTTTCTTACCTTATTCCTGGGAAATGCCTTCTCCATCCTGTCCGCCGGGGCTGTGGGGAGGCCAGCACCTGGGACCCCATTTGCTCACCATACAGAGAGATGGGGAGGGTGAGAGAGATGGAGGCGATGACAGTGGGAGTGCAGCTCTTCCACGTTCGGACCATATCCTCGTGGTTGTGTTCATTATCCATAGAGTTCCTTCTCCGGAATCACCCTAGTAAAGAGGCATTGTTTATGTTCCCATTTTATATTTTGTCATATTTACTTTAAAATATGTTTAGTAATAATTAAAATAGCGCGTTACCGGAAGATACGCATAGACTTAATTTGACTCCATATATTCCAGGACTCAGGGTTAAAATTGTCATTTTATTGGAACGGTATATTAAATATATTAGCAGTTACTGATGTTAGCAACCAAATTACTTATTGAGCTATAAAGAGTCAACACGCATTTTAAACAATGTAGTCTTATATTATTGGTGGTGGATTGGCAGTATCGGTAGAGGGTCGGACGCCATGCTTTGCAATACAGTTACGTCCCTTTACGGACTGAGTTCAAAACCAGCCGAGGTTAAGTTTGCCTTTCATCCTTACAGGGTCGATAAAATAAAGTACCAGTAATGTACTGGGTAATTACTGGCCTTGTGCCCAAAGTAGAAACAATTATTTTAAAATAGCTTATTAATATTAAGTCATTCAAGTTTTAGATGTAACTTTAAATTTCAATAATTGATTATTTTATCCGTATAAAATTATGTTATATTAATAAACTATTTGTCAATCTTAAGAAAATTAAACAGATTCGTGTTCTAAAGAGAAACATTAATTCATATAGAATTTAAGCTAGGGAAGTCAAATGTAATGAGTATGACTTACTATATTTATATCATGATAAAGATTTGTTTTAATGACAAAATCATCTACATTTTTCCTGCAAAGTGAGTTAAAAATTATCGAAATCGACTTAAATATATTACTGGGTATATAATTCAGTTTTGACTCCAATAGCTAAGTTTGATTTCTTCGAAGCAAGGAAACACTTTTTCCACTAGATTTATCTGTAATAGAATATTTAATACAATCACTATAAGACTGTCCTACAATATTTAACTTAATATAGTTGAAATGATTGCATCTTAAAATCTAGCTAAATTAAGGGATGACATTCAAATTTGGACCTAATTGACCCTGCAGTGGTACAGTAGAATCTCGCAGTACGAGTGCCTCATTGTACGAATAATTTGCTGCATGAGCCGAGACTCGTGCTAAATTTTATCTTGTGGTGCGAGTGGAAATCCGCAGTTCGAGCGAGTTTCATACAATTAATGATTTCTAGTATAGGTACAAGGCCAGTAATTTAGGGGGACGGGAAAGTTGATTAAATCGACCCCTGTACGTTACTAGTACTTTATTTTATTGACCCCGTAAGGATGAAAGGCAAAATTAACCTGAGCGGGATTTGAACTCAGACCGTAAAGGACGGTAACTCTATGCTGCAAAGCATGTTGTCCGACGCTCTACCAATTCTCCCAATCAACCACCCTCGAGTTTCATAAAATTAATAAAAACAGTTTACATATTTTTTTTTTTTTTGCATTCTCTTTTATAATTAACATTTTCCTTGTAACTGCACCATTTCTATTGTTTTTTTTTTAGAGCCATGAAAAATGATTTTTTGGTGTTTTGGGGCGGTTGGAACTGATTGTTTATATTTTAATTAATTTCAATGGGGAAAATTGATTTGTAAAGCAAGTAAAACGTAGAAAGAGCTCGGTCATAGAACGAATTAAACTCGTATAATTGACCACATAATTTTAACTGTTTATCTAAGAAGATAAACTATAAATATCTACTGAAGTATATAAAAGACTCATTGCAACTGCTTTTAAGCCTCTTCATTACCAGGATAATCATATGCTTAAAAATCCAGCTTGATGATCGCTACATTCTCTCCAGGATATTTATTTTCATTTCAAGGCAGCAGCATTCATTAATATTGACAATGTAAGATTGCTAATACATGGACAAGGAGTAACACAGAAGTTGTGGAAATTTTATTCACTAAGAAATTTTGCTGAAAAAATTTTGAAAGAGTAACGTCCTATAAACAGAATAAAAAAAAAGACTTCTAAATTATCAGCCGGTACGTTTCCTGGAAATGAGTTCTGTGAACCGCTTCAAAAGTGTGTAAAGTTTTCCAATATCCTTTTATGGTTTATTTTTAATCCTTTGACATAACAAAGGAGTTGCACAGCATAGAGAGAGTAAAAGATAGAGAGAGAGAGTCAGAAGAGGAGAGAGAGAGGAGAGAGAGATAGTGAGTAGGAGAGAGAAGGAGATATATATAGAGAGAGATGTGTATATATGTATATATATATATGTATGTATGGTTTTATATATGTATGTGTGCACGTATGTATATATTTGTGCATGTATATATATATATTTATTTAATATAGTATTTACGTATCGAGAAAGAGAAAAAAAGGGGGGATAGGTGATACATATAGTTATTTGCCAAGTAGCGTATGCCAAAGGTGCTCGATACTAGTGCCGGCAGTATTAAATATTCGAAGTGTTAATATTTAGTGGGCTAGAGAGTTAGCAGAGCGTAAACACGTGGGAAAGTAAAAAATCGGAGAATAGGCCGTTAAAACATGTTTATTTAAAATATCACCTACGTACGTTTCGCCCAGTTGGGCTTCTCAAGGTCATAAATAATCACAAGTGTTCCTTATATTGCTCGGAAAGGGTTTTGGGGGTTAAATCCACATCAAGGTTCTTTGCTCGCAAAAATATCTTCTTTTGATTTTGCAGCAGGTCAAGGGAGGTAACTCTGGCCGGTGTTAGGGCAGTCTTTCCCGGACAATTTTTTTTTTTTTTCTCTGCCGCATCCGTTTGTCTGAGGCTGGGTCTGGTATGCAAGGATTGTTTCCTTGGTGTTATTTTGCAGCGCCTGCCCGCCGGGGTGTTAAGACTTGTTGCAGGGAGATCCAGTGTACTATTTCACTCTTCATCCTTAACCCATCTGAAGAAGGATATTTTTAAGTGATGTGTACAACTTTTCGCTCTTTCAGCTCTGCTGTTGATGAGCTCGTGGGGTGCAGTTATGATGTGGTAGAGCTCCATGAGGCAAAGATCGCATTTCCTCTTGAAGTTGTACGGTGCAGCCCTGCCGACAATCTCCCAGTGCGTGGAGAAGCTGATGTTTAAGTCCTTTAGTGATGTAATGTAGTCCGCGAGCGAAGTGGGGTGCCTTAGTTTTCTATTTGTGAAAGAGTGGAGATGTGTTCGAAACCTAATTTTGAACGGGCCGGAGGTGGCCCCTATATATTGTTTAACGCTATTGTGGCTAGTAATAGTGCATCTATATATAACCCTATCAGTCAAGCAGTATCCTCTAAGGGGGCAGCGTCGTCTGTCGCGGCAGTTGCAATTTCTGTCGCGGTTCCGTCTATTTCCCACGGTAAGGCTATCATTGTTGCTGCCTACGTTGTTACCTACGCTACCGCAGCTGTCGTTAGCACAATTACAACCCACAGCACGCGGGGTGGTGCGATTGTTATTCCGCACGTCATGTTCTGCATGTTCCCCAGTCATTTCGCGGTTATTCTGGTTGCGACTGCGGATGCCGTTGCCAACACTATTGGATGCTGCCAGGGAGTTGTTAAGGCCGATATAGTTATTGTCAGGTGTAGTTGCGTCTGTGTCGAGGTGCTGTGTCTTGGTGATCTTACTGTGGTTCGTTGTTCCTATGATGTCTGCTACGTTAGGAGTAGTAGAGAAGGATATTTTTATATTGTTCCTATTAAGGATTTTTCTATACCTATGGTTGGGCGGGAAGTTCTTCTCTAAGGCTTCGAAGAACATCCGGGGTATGTTGGAGGCCACACTCCGAGAGTAGGGGGGTGGGGTGGAACCATAGGACGTTACGGTGGCGATTACGTGTCCTTGTACTTTTGCTACGGGTGGTTTCATCTAAGTGACCGCTCTTATGTGTGTTAATGCGCAGTCGCCCGTTCGGTGCCCCTTTCACTTTATGCTCGGGTGCACTCTTTCTACCTCTTCCATGTTTATGTACACGAAGATGTTGGTTGGAAGGCGTTGGTAGTAGGCCGTCGCCTTTGTTGGTTTTGTAATAGGGGAATAGTTTGAGTAATCTACAGTGTTCACCGTCGCCGTGGACGTGATCTTTGATGTGGTTATCTATTCTATTATATCCGACTTTAACGAGGTCGCCGCGTGATCGGTTATAGGTATGGCTTACTATAACATTAATTTTATGAGGGGGGTGGTTTCTAGAGCTAGCGTTAGGGGTGCAGGAAATTCCTCGGTTAAAGCCGGCGCTTATCAGGGCCCTATTGTAGTAATCTGCCGCTTGGTTGAAGATATCCTCATTGGCGGATAGACTCGAGATTCTATGTGAGATACTATAGACTATGGAGTTGAGAGTCTGCTTAGGGTGGTTGGAGGCATAATTAATATAAGAGAGGCACTCTCCAGGCTTATGGTATGGCTTGTATAAGCCCGTACTCAACTCCAGGGTCACGTCCAGGAAGTTGACAACCCTGTGGTTGAGGTCCATAGTTACGGATAGGCCGTATGACTTAAAGAACCTGTGTATATGTTTGTTAAGGTTCTCTATCCTACGGGGGCTATGGTTTCTAACGGTAAACAGGGCGTCGTCCCTATATACACCTCCTTGTAGGGCCGGTATTTCTTCCCTAAGATTATGTAGGAGGTATATTCCGACCAGGTCAGTTGCTTGCGCTGAGTCACTGGACCCCATCGTGACATCGAAGTTATCAGGACGGTTGGTTCTGGTCCAGTGGGAGTCTTAGAACTGGATAATGGTTCTACGTGCCGCTAGAATTATGTCTATTTCTTTTTTAGTGAGGCTAGTGTTAGATCTAGCTAAGATAAGTGCCTTATTTAAGAGTATGGGGGAGATAGAGGCGTAGTAACTATCTATATCAAACTGGATGAATTTCCGGGTGGCTTTATCCGGCAACTCGGTGAACCAATTACGTAGAACCATTATCCAGTTCGAAAGCTCCCACTGGACCAGAACCAACCGTCCTGATAACTTCGATGTCACGATGGGGTCCAGTGACTCAGCGCAAGAAACTGGCCTGGTCGGAATATACCTCCTACATAAGCTTAGGGAAGAAATACCGGCCCTACAAGGAGGTGTATATAGGGACGACGCCCTGTTTACCGTTAGGAACCATAGCCCCCGTAGGATAGAGAACCTTAACAAACATATACACAGGTTCTTTAAGTCATACGGCCTATCCGTAACTATGGACCTCAACCACAGGGTTGTCAACTTCCTGGACGTGACCCTGGAGTTGAGTACGGGCTTATACAAGCCATACCATAAGCCTGGAGAGTGCCTCTCTTATATTAATTATGACCCCAACCACCCTAAGCAGACTCTCAACTCCATAGTCTATAGTATCTCACATAGAATCTCGAGGCTATCCGCCAATGAGGATATCTTCAACCAAGCGGCAGATTACTACAACAGGGCCCTGATAAGCGCCGGCTTTAACCGAGGAATTTCCTACATCCCTAACGCTAGCTCTAGAAACCACCCCCCTCATAAAACTAACATTATAGTAAGCCATACCTATAACCGATCACGCGGCGACCTCGTTAAAGTCGGATATAATAGAATAGATAACCGCACCAAAGATCACGTCCCGGCGACGCTGAACACTGTAGATTACTCAAACTATTCCCCTATTACAAAACCAACAAAGGCGACGGCCTACTACCAACGCCTTCCAACCAACATCTTCGTGTACATAAACATGGAAGAGGTAGAAAGAGTGCAATCGAGCATAAAGTGAAAGGGGCACCGAACGGGCGACTGCGCATTAACACACATAAGAGCGGTCACTTGGATGGAACCACCCGTAGCAAAAGTACAAGGACACGTAATCGCCACCGTAACGTCCTATGGTCCCCCCCCCCTACTCTCGGAGTGTGGCCTCCAACATATCCCGGATGTTCTTCGAAGCCTTAGAGAAGAACTTCCCGCCCAACCATAGGTATAGAAAAATCCTTAATAGGAACAATATAAAAATATCCTTCTCTACTTCTCCTAACGTAGCAGACATCATAGGAACAACGAACCACAGTAAGATCACCAAGACACAGCACCTCGACACAGACGCAACTACACCTGACAATAACTATATCGGCCTTAACAACTCCCTGGCAGCATCCAATAGTGTTGGCAACGGCATCCGCAGACGCAACTAGAATAACCGCGAAATGACTGGGGAACATGCAGAACATGACGTGCGGAATAACAATCGCACCACCCCGCGTGCTGTGGGTTGTAATTGTGCTAACGACAGCTGCGGTAGCGTAGGTAACAACGTAGGCAGCAACAATGATAGCCTTACCGTGGGAAATAGACGGAACCGCGACAGAAATTGCAACTGCCGCGACAGACGACGCTGCCCCCTTAGAGGATACTGCTTGACTGATAGGGTTATATATAGATGCACTATTACTAGCCACAATAGCGTTAAACATTATATAGGGGCCACCTCCGGCCCGTTCAAAATTAGGTTTCGAACACATCTCCACTCTTTCACAAATAGAAAACTAAGGCACCCCACTTCGCTCGCGGACTACATTACATCACTAAAGGACTTAAACATCAGCTTCTCCACGCACTGGGAGATTGTCGGCAGGGCTGCACCGTACAACTTCAAGAGGAAATGCGATCTTTGCCTCATGGAGCTCTGCCACATCATAACTGCACCCCACGAGCTCATCAATAGCAGAGCTGAAAGAGCGAAAAGTTGTACACATCACTTAAAAATATCCTTCTTCAGATGGGTTAAGGATGAAGAGTGAAATAGTACACTGGATCTCCCTGCAACAAGTCTTAACACCCCGGCGGGCAGGCGCTGCAAAATAACACCCAGGAAACAATCCTTGCATACCAGAGCCAGCCTCAGACAAACGGATGCGGCGAAAAAAAAAAAAAAAAATTGGTCCGGGAAAGACTGCCCTAACACCGGCCAGAGTTACCTCCCTTGACCTGTTGCAAAATCAAAACAAGATATTTTTGCGAGCAATGAACCTTGATGTGGATTTAACCCCCAAAACTCTTTCCGAGCAATATAAGGAACACTTGTGATTATTTATGCCCTTGAGAAGGCCAACTGGGCGAAACGTACGTAGGTGATATTTTAAATAAACATGTTTTAACGGCCTATTCTCCGATTTTTTACTTTCCCACGTATATATTTATATATATATATATATATACACACACACACACACACACATATATATATATATATATATATATATATATATATATATATATATATACAATTATATACATATATATACATATATATATATATATATGTGTGTGTGTGTGTGAATGTATGTACATATATGTATATATGTATATGTATGTGTGTGTATATATGTATAGACATATATACATACATATAAATATGTATGTATATATATACATATATACACACACATACATATATATATATATGTGTACATACATATATGTACATACATATATGTACATACATATATGTTGCCACATATATTTACTTACAATTCTATATCTGCCTTTCATGCATTATATATTCAATGATTTTATATATTTTATGTCTATTTTGTTGCTTATCTCTAATTTGCCTTTGATCATTTATTCTACAAATCCTTTATATTATGTTAATGCTCTTTGCAATTTATCATAAACTGGCATATTAGAAATTTTAAATTAACTTAGGTGACGATATGTGTAATATATCAAATTCATCTCTCATTGAGAATTGTTTTTCTATTTTTAAAATCTCAAATCCTATATTTTAATCTATACTAGGTGCCCCCTTCCCGCTAGCTCCTAATCACAACCTCCTCCTACAGATAACTACTTTATTACCTCTCATCCATGCAATAAACTGTAAGCATGACATAGGTTATCTTCTCCCATCTCTTTTCAATTTAAAAAAAGGCTTGTTTCCAATTTTCACTCCTATATATATGGGTGATTGACAGACAGACGGAGACACATATGCTCTTTTATAATACAAATTGATATATTTAAGACCTAACAATCCATACTTTCGACTATCATATATGTAATAATATCACAGGTAAAATGTTATCCTTATCTTGTTTTTTTTAATTCTCTCATCTTAATTTTTATTTTTATATCGATGCGCTAAGTTAGAAAAGGTCTAAAATTACTGAAATAAGAGTTGGTTACTCCAGATAATAGTTAGAATAATTGGATAAATTAGAAACGAAAAAAATGAAAGGTTATGCGCAGAGGCGCATCTTTCATTACTAAGGTAATTTACCCAATTTTCTCAACTATTATGAATAGGGATCGACTGGTATTGCAGTTATTTTCTGTGCTTGGGATCTCACATTTTCAACATTCATTCTTATATTACTTAAAAATCATTATTGAAATTTAAAAGCATTTAGTTGATGTTATTTTAAATGCCATCTCTTGTGTAAACCATCCTCTGCTGTGGATATTTTTCAATCTTGTTTGCCATCTTTAAAGTATGATCGATTACATGTTACAATCGAATATAAACAAACACACACATACATATATACATGTATATAAATATGTGTATGTGTGTATGTGTGTGTCTGTATTTGTAAGTATATTGACTTCGTGTATGTGTATACTGTGTATGTATGCATATATTGTTGTGTATAGATATTTTCTAGAGTTTGTTCGAAAAGACGTATAATGTATATCCTTTAGCTGTCTACCTACATATATATGTTATATATATATATATATATATATATATATATGCGTGTGTATGTGATCGTATCAATACATATACACAGTGTGTGTGTGCGTGTGTATGTGTGTGTGTGTGCGCGCGCGCCCGTGTGTCTGTGTGTGTGTGTGTGTGTGTGTGTGAATATGTTTGTTATTTGTGATTGAAAATAATACATGTTCTAACTTTTGGTGGCTATTCATATTTTTTTCTTTATTTTTAGATTAACTTTCAACTTTCATAACGACTAAATCAATATTCACTCCGTAGTTAACAGCAATTCTTGTCTTGAGGTTCATATCCGAAGGTGATGCATACGAAGATGATGATTATTCCTTCCTACTCTATAATTAGAATTCTGAATCTGTATAATTATAAGTAATTATCTTAATATACATTTCAAAATGTCTTCGTGTGTGCTGTTATGCTGGTTTCTCCGCCCTTTCTTTCATTCTTATGTAGCAATTGTTTGTCCTTCCTTTGCTGTCTCGTTTCAGGCTCTGTGTATCTTCTTCTTCTTCCATTTCTAATTATCATTCGCTCTATCTCCATGTTGATATATATTTTGTCTTGCATACCTCCCCACCTATCTTTCTCTTTCTTACGACATTCCTAACAAATCCTAGCTCTGTTCCTCCTTGTATTGTTGGCAGGATGAAAGTTCTCTCTCTCTATTGCTATATATTAGTCTCCATTTTTTTTATTTCCTTTCTTTCTCCCATCTATCCCCCCTCTCCCTCTCTCTATTTCCTTCCTTTTAAATACACTGGAACTTTTTCTGCAGTTGCCATTAAAGCAACCAGTCTATTGTACATCAAATGTTACTTTGTTAAAAAAAAAGAGACGAACGTCATATGTATATTCACGTACGGACTCACATATGTAAATATATATTTTGGTACGCTTGCACTTACATACCTGCACACACAGACACACAGCCAAAGGCATACACACGCATACACACGTGTGATACGTGTTTGGACCTGGTTGTTGGTCGGACTGCTTACTTTGTAGTAAGGGTATTTATAAGGAAGTGCCAACTGCTATCGTGGGCGGATATGGGTAGGATTAATGCCCAGACGTCGACTACAACCGCATGTGATCTCCTGAGGTCATTTCGTTTCTGTATCTCCGATTCATAGCACGCTTTATTCTACGCTTGGCATACATACATACGTCGTAGTTGAGGTACGATTTTAATTCATTCATCTATTCAGGGCCGGGCCAAAATATCTGGCACCCTAGACAAAGTTAGGTTATGGCGCTTTCCCCCTAGGAAAATATCAATTTCAAAATTTATAAACAATAAATTTAAAAAAAAACTTTTCAACATTTGAGCACAGACCAAAGATAATTTAAAAAAAATACTCATCTGTACTGAAGTGTCCGGACACCCTCCTCCCCCCTCCCCAAACTGAGTAGAATTAGGAAATATTTTTGTATGGAATTGTTTGTTTTGAATTAAACTTCATTCTTTACTATATATTAGTTCGTGTTATTTATTCTTTGCTTCTATCTAGTATTATTCGGTTCAAACTCAGTCAATGAATTTGTTGGATATGGTTAGCTGGTATTTGTGTGCTGTTTAGTGTAAGATTCTCATATAGTTTTACTTACATCGCTACTGGTTCATGTTATTTGCATTTACTTACCTATATTGTTGGTTTAACCTCATGTCCTTGTTTTCATAACTGTATAAGGATGACTGTGTTTTTCATATTGTTTAATATGAGTTTCTATTTAGTTCAGTTTTTGTGATGAGTAAATTAATGGCTAATTTAGGGGTGTTTATTTAAAGGGCTCTCCGGAATCGACGTTTGATCTGATTTAATTTACTTGGCATTATCTGTTTGTTAAACTGGATGTTGTTTTACCAAAGTATTTCGATTAGGTTTATAGATAATTCCGGAGTTTTGCCTTAGATTGTTCTGGTTTTATTGATAAGCCTCTGATTCATTTCTGTGAATGCCTCTTTATCCGTTCATATTCGTTGCGGGCATTTGGTCAGAGATTATGTCATGCGTTTGTTCTTATTCTTTGTGGGTTCAATGCTAATTACATAATAGAATAGTGGTTACTACAGAATTATGAAGAAATGACGTAATATGACTGTTGAAGTGTGATTACTTCCATAAACGCCGTACTATTAATTGGTGTAGGCTGGATGGTTGTTGTTAAATTGGTTGTGATTAGTTTTGCGTTATATCTATTGTGGCATGTATCTGAGAGGTAAGGCTGAGTATAGGTTTATAGATTGCTATTGCTTGAGTTCGTGGATAGCATTGGTCCGATTTGTAGATGTGTTTGCATTCAAAGTAAGGTAACCAACAATTATAGTTGATATATATATATATATATATATGTTTATATATCTATCTATCTATCAACTATATATATATATATAGACGTGTGTGTGTGAGAGTGTGTGTGTGTATGTATGTGTGTGTGTGTGTATGTGTGTGTGTGTGTGAGTGTGTGTGCGTGTCTATGTATGTGTGTGTGTGTGTGTAAAAGGTATACAGAAATAAGAACACATTCGATACAGTATATGGAAGGAATATATTAGGTTAACGCTTGAAATAGCAGCAAGAGAATCTTAAAGAGTTTCGGACTTTATGTCTACCAATGTATTTATTTCAATGTATTAACTTATCAAGGTCTGTTTGCCGAAATACTACTTTATGGCAAAAAGCATGTGCATGCACACACATAGACAAACACAAACGCGCATGTATAAACTTTCTGTGTAAAATAATATACGTATGTAGTTTTGCAATTATTGACTTCTATTAAATTGTCTTTCGACTGAATCACTTCTTTCCCGAGCAGCTTCGGGTACTACTGCTAGTAACATTATGAATCTATATCATCGGTTTTAGAAATTGATGAGCGTACAAATCATTATATAATCTTCATTTTATATTTATATATATTAATTCCCTTTTGTAATGTGTCTTCATTTTGAAAGAAACGAAGACAAACATTTCACAATTGAGAGCATTTATAATCCTTTACTTTACTTTCCTATATAACCAGATTTGCCCTTCTTTACTTTTCACCATTTTTTTCGTTATTTAATTTGTTCTTTTTTAATCTTTTAAAAAAATATTTCCATCATTGTATAACTTTTGTTAGTAAAATGTAGTTGATATAAAAGGAAAAAAACTATTTAAAACACACACACACACACACACACACACACACACATATATATATATATATATATATAATATATATATATAAATTTTAGTACAGCATTAACGAAGCTTTAGAACACGGCCAAGCTAACGAATGCATAACCGGTCTGTAGCTCTAGCACTCGGATAAGGAAGAACCCCAGAGTTATAACATTACGTTCAGGCAGCTTAGCAAATCAGATATAGCGGTCGGCAGTCCAGCCGCATCACTAGAGCAACGAAAATACAGGATCCAGGAAAAGATTTAATACTGACCCGAACAGAGCGGTGAGGCTGAGTGCAAAATATATAACTTACATCGTATATCACACAATATACATCACATACAGCACCCAACATCAGCGCTAAGTTCTGCAAATCCAAGATCGACAAATTCCGATTGCAGGAGTCTGCAATATAATGGTTTTTGACGACAGAACATAGGATTTCCTTCTTCAGCAAGTCTTTCGTTCTTAGCCTGAGCGGGTAGGTTGTAGCTTTAAATTTCGCCACAGACACGTGGTTTTCTCCAAGGGAGGTAACCTCCGCTTAGGCGGTGAATTCCAATTTGAGATAAAGGAATGAATCCCTTTAGACAAACCGAATTAAGCACTCAACTAGAAGTTATCAAACAAACATAAAGAATTAATCAATCAATAGAATCATCTAATTAAATTAATCAGTTAATCGTTAATTCTAGGAGTAAATATAAATTTTAGTACAGCATTAACGAAGCTTTAGAACACGGCCAAGCTAACGAATGCATAACCGGTCTGTAGCTCTAGCACTCGGATAAGGAAGAACCCCAGAGTAATAACATTACGTTCAGACAGCTTAGCAAATCAGATATAGCGTCGGCAGTCCAGCCGCATCATTAGATATATATATATATATATATATATATATATATATATATATATATATATATATATATATATTTGATGATCGAACCTGACTCTGAAAATCGCAAGGTCCTCAGAGCGTCTTGATTCTACGAAGCAGATTTTCCTAATGTCCTTTTACATCGATATCCTTCACCTGTCGGCTTAGATCCTGTTGTTGTCATTCTATGAGTGGTCAAGAATTGTACACGTCATCGATATTTATTATGTACAGGCATTTTTTATATATATGTGCCACCCAAGTTATATGTGATTAGTGCAAGGATACTATGCGGCTATATCATTTATGCATATTGTGCATGCACTTTCGGGCTTATATCGCCACATGATCGAGTTGGGACCAAGCCTCAAGATCGTTGTCCAACATAATACTATGTGCACCATGTGCACAGCTACGCGTGTATGTACGGATGAGAGGGTATTCATCAAGTATGCACCCTCGGTATGAACATACGCGGGTACATGTATGTATGTGCATCCACGCAAATATGCATGCACATGCGTGTACACATGTCTGGGTGGATGTATCTGTATGAACATGTCTGTGTGAGGGTACGAATGCCTATGTGTAGATCTTTTTTTCATCTGTGTATATATGTGTAGCGTCTTAACTATACACGCTTCCCTGACTACAGTGTGTGAGTGTAGATATGTGTATATTTATCAAAAATACCTTCGAAATAACTTTTTTTGAAAGGCTGTTCCAAGCATTCATTTAAAAACGTTCTTTGTACAGAGTTTTTTTCTTTTTCAAATATGTATGTTTTAAGGTATTCTGAGGTTGTGTCCTTGAAACGTTATGCTAAATATTTTTCTAATTTGTTTTAAAAATTCCCTCCAAGAATTATTTACGGTGATTGTCGCATACAATACAGTTGCGGGTGTGTACGCGATCGGTGTAGGAGAGGGCGCCTAAAGACAGCGAAGACGTCGAAGAGCCGCCAGCCGTTCAAACATACAACCCCTTACCTACTACAAAAGTAATTCCGACCTAAGAAAACAAATTTGATTGACAGGTGGAGAATAAAAAGAACCAAATAGTGGACAACCATGAGTGGCTAGAAATATCGATGACGTGTACAATTCTTGACCACTCATAGAAAGACAACAACAGGATCTAAGCCGACAGGCGAAGGATATCGATGTAAAAGGACATTAGGAAAATCTGCTTCGTCGAATCAGGACGCATCTGAGGACCTTGCGATTTTCAGAGTCAGGTTCGATCATCACATCGATTGTACCTCGAGCTGGTCGCCAGAGAAACGATTGTAATATGTCCAATAAATTCCATTCGTCGCAACACTGATTCTCTTTTTTTCTGTGATATTTATATATATATATATATATGAAAAAGTAAGACCCCGACGGCAGAGCTCAAGCCGTTTCGACGGCTATTTCTGGACTGAAATAGCCGTCGAAACGGCTTGAGCTCTGTCGTCGGGGTCATACTCTTTCCTATTTCCCAATCTACTACCCTAAGTATTGAGTACTCTGGTGCGTTATGGTCCATCTGGTTCCTTACCACGATTCCTTTGTTATATCTATATCTATATATATATATAGAGAGAGATAATTATTAGGGTAAATATTGATGCAATTCAATTCAAGCACTCAACGTACTTTTTCCACATAGGAGTGACGGAGTAAATATCGAATAAGGAAACAACCTTATTATGTAACAAGCTGTCTGATGATGACACGACACTCGCACACAGAACAGTGTGGCCAGTGTCGTCATTGAAATATATATCACAGCATTATTATTAAAGAACTTGAACATCTGAAACTACTTCGCTTTTCCTTATTCTATATATATATAGAGAGAGATAGATAGATATAGTGTAATATATATATTTAGATGGAATTTTCTATCGACTGAATAAAGAGATTTTGTTAAGAACAATAGTTCTGGTTGTTTATTAAATATTATATTCCATTGTTGATAAGTGTTGTGATTCTAAAGCGACATCTTCCCATGCCATTGATGTAAGGTCTGTTTTATTCTGTGATCTTTTGTAATATGTTATATCCGTTGGCGTTATCTTTTAGCCACAATATATAATTCGATAAATCTGTTGATGGACTCTTATATTCAAACTTACATGACCAATATGGTTCGTGTATATTTGTCTGAATTATCATTCAATCGTTCTCATGTAGAGCGCGTGTCCTATATAATAATTATATTATTCTTGTTGGTTGATCTTACTGCTACCTTGTTTATTGAAGCTTTGGTAGGCTGAAAATGTCGCATTATGCCTTCGTGTTATAATTCGAATACGAGAGTTATTGTTTTCTCTCCTATTACGTTTGCCATGTTTCTAGTGCCACAATAAATATATTTTATATTAAAATTTAACCACCATATAATTATATTGTTCTTGTTATTATGATTGCTTGACCCCCCCCCCCCCCTGCAAGTGTCACTACAAACCCTTTACTCCATTTATCTTCAAACAATCGTCTGTATTCTGATATTGGACCTATCAATTAGTGACAACAGAGAAATGACAAGACAAACACATTCAATGTTATAAGCATTTAGGTTGACGAAAGGAGAGAATTTATCGATTTAATTTCAGGATATCTCGAGATAATGACGTAGTTTCAATTTTGCTGTATCTTAATTCTTTCTTAATATTTATTTTTTCTTTTCTAATTAGTATTAACGACAGCAATTAAAGAACTTATGTTTACAAGACGAACGTGCTAAATTCATACTTTTTAAAAGTATTGTGAAATTTAATTTAGTTTTTAAGTGTTGTGAAAGTAATTAAATATAAAAACATCGCTGAGATAACAAAATAGACATTATTTTAGAATGTAATTTAGCAGTAGAGCTTTGAAACCTGTTAAGAAATAGCGCACATACACACATTATTTACATTATATATGTATATATATGTGTGTGTGTGTGTATGTGTGTCTTTATGTGTGTGTGTGAATACAATTTTCAGTCAAATAGATATACATAAGTCGATATATGTAGAAAAGAATAGGCGGATCTAATATATATTTATGTTTTTGATTTGTTTTGTTCTGCTTTTTGTTATTATCTTCATTTGTATATCATTATGGCTATAATCTATTTTAAGACCTCAGGAGGCAAAATATACTAATATTACCAGTATTTAAAAGACGGCTAGGCTTTTGTCTAGTAAAACGTGTTATGTAGTTCATCGTTAGTAGTTTCTGACTATCTTTACATAAAAACTTCATAGCACGCCAGACTACCGAGAGGAATATTAGTTGCATTCTGTTACTTCCCCTCCGTGTAAGTACCTACCACCAAGTTCATCTAACAATATCACTGTATTATGAATGTATATTTATAAGCTTCAGAAAGGAATTCAAGTCTTATTTTTATCCACTGCTGTTATAGAATCGTTCGTTTAGATCATGTTACTGCCATGTGAATTTTATATGAATGAAACTTGAAATATAAGATTAAAAATAAAATTGTTATAATTAATGCCACGGCATCAACGACCCTCTGCGCTTTAGTTTCCATGAATGACAATAAGAAAGAAGACAAAAAGTTAATTCTTTTTCTAGTTAGGCACTTCTTTCATGTGGTATTTTATAGAAATCAGGTCCTAAAAAGCTCAGAAAGAACATGGAAGAAGAGTAAAAGAGATGCAAATGGAACATAATCATTGATAAGAAATTTTCTGGACCAAATAATAAACAAAATGATGAGGTTGTTTGCTTGCAAACCAATCGAATATTAATAATATTATGATATTATTATTATTCGATATAAAACTTACGAATGCATTTACGTATTCGCTATGCTAGAGTGAAAACACACTTTTTTTCATATACATATGTATATGTATATATAGGTGTGTGTGTGTGTGTGTGTGTGTGTGTGTGTGTGTGTGTGTGTGTGTGTGTGTGTGTGTGTGTGTGTGTGTGTCTGTGTGTGTGTGTGTGTGTGTGTGTGTATGTGTATACGTATATACATGTGTATACAAGAGAGAGACAGCGAGAAAGAGAGAGAGATATAGATAGAGAGAGAGAGAGAGAGAGAGAGAGAGAGAGAGAGAGAGAGAGAGAGAGAGAGAGAGAGAGAGAGACACAGAGAGAGAGAGAGAGAGAGAGAAAGAGAGATTGGCATAAACACAAATATGTATATTTATATATGCATGTATAAAAACGTCAAAATCAAAAGACATCAAACATTTGTAACTGATCAACTAGCTGATCTCAGAAAAACGTACTAAAGAAATCCGTGAAAAATATTTGTAAATATTATACGAATTCATGGATAGAAAACAGATGCGAAAAAGCCAATAGGAATGATATCAGTACCCACAAATGTAAGACTGGATCACAACCAAACACCTCGATTTCAGTCTAGAACAAAGGAAAAAAATACTTCTTACGAATTTCTCAACGAGCCTGTAGCATCAAAGCTGCTAGACATATATGATAAAGTTAACAGTGTTTCTGATGATGTCAACATTTCACTGGATAATATTTCAGAAGAGGAAATAAAAGAAGGCTTAAAAATCCTGGCAAACAATAAGGCTGCCGTGTGGATTTTATTTTTACGGAACATTCAACAGGGTAGACGATCCAAGGGTAAAAGAACTGTTTCATTAATAAATATAATATGGAACACTGTAAAAGTCCCTGATGAGTGGAAATGTGGGGCAATTTTGAAACTCCTTAAGAAAGGCAATCTCTATGACTGTGACAAATGGAAAGGTATCACACTCTTGGTTATGACCAAGAAAATGCTGTGTAGAATGTTATTAAAGTGTTTAGAGAAGCAGATTGACGTTAGACTAAGAGAGGATCACGTAATAAACAAAATGTTGCCCGACGGAACATTATTAAACAAACATTAGAAACGCAACCCACTAATTATCAACTTTGTAGAATTCAAGAAGGCCTTTGATTGTATATTCCAACCCAGTTTAAGGAAAATACTGAGGATATACGGAATCCTACAATAGTACATACAGATTCTCCAAGAATGATAGACAAATTCATTATGCTGGTCAAGACAATGGGTATTACTGCGAACTACTTCGAAATAAACAAGAAAATCTCAAACGCAGGAACTGTAAATAATACATTTAGAAAATCGGGTAAAATACCCTTATAGACGGAAAATGTGGCATCAGCTACTACAGTGAATCGAATAATGTACTTTTCAATTTCCGGCGGAGCACCGTGCGTTTAAGATTTTCTACGTTTTCTAAAAGTGTCAATCCACTCATGATGGTGTTACATCTAAAGATGGTATATGTATCAGTGGTCGTTTAGCACAATAATACAGAAGACTGAGGTTGAATTTGAAAGGTACAGAGTTTGATTCACTGTAGCGGCTGTCGGCCACTTTTATCCCGTCTATTGGATATACTAAAAATAACATTTATAGTAATTTACTATATCTACAGTTATTTTCTTGTGTAAACACACACACAAACACAAACACACACACACACAAACACAAACACACACACACACACACACACACACACACACACACACACACACACACACACACACACACACATATATATATATATATATATATGAAAAAGTAAGTCCTTCATCCGTCCCAGGCATTTCATCGCTTTAAGGGCCATATACCTCACGTTGGTGCGAACAACGGCTAAAAAAAGTCGTTGGGACACGTAAATAAAGGGGACGTTAGGGTGAACAAACAAAATGGTTTAAGCAACGGAAAGTGAGAAGAAAGAGACAAGTCCCAGATTTCTATGAATATAAACTCGGTGAAATCGTGAACAAGAGACAAAAGACCATCAAACCTGGTTGAAATGTGAGCAAGGAAGGAATTTCGCACAGGTCTAACGGGGGGAAGAAGAAGGGGTCTGGTCTGCGAATTCGGTAAACGTAAGTTCTGTGAAGTCGCAGACGAGAGAGAGAGAGAGAGAAAAAAAATTCATACCGGCTTGACCAAGAACGCGCGAGAAAAGAAATCGGAAAGGTCAAGCGGGAAGAAAGAGGAGGAAAGAGGAGGAGGAGAGGTAGTGACAGAGAATGAGTGAGTGAAAGTTGAGGTGGAGGCTAACAGAGAGAGAGACTGCTAGAAAGGGTAAAGATACAAAGAACGAAACAGACGGGTGGCAGCAGAAGAAAAAATATGTGTAAATATGATAATAATGGAGCTGCGCGTTGCAAATGGGATACATATGAAAAAGTAAGTCCTTCATCAGTGACCCTCCAACCGTCCCAGGCATTTCATCGCTTTAAGGGCCATATACCTCAGGTTGCTGCGAACAACGGCTAAAAAAAGTCGTTGGGACACGTAAATAAAGGGGACGTTAGGTTGAACAAACAAAATGGTTTAAGCAACGGAAAGTGAGAAGAAAGAGACAAGTCCCAGATTTCTATGAATATAAACTCGGTGAAATCGTGAACAAGAGACAAAAGACCATCAAACCTGGTTGAAATGTGAGCAAGGAAGGAATTTCGCACAGGTCTAACAGGGGGACAGAACTTACGTCTACCGAATTCGCAGACCAGACCCCTTCTTGTTCCCCTAACCCTTCTTGTTCCCCTAACCCTTCTTCTCCAGACCCCTTCTTGTTCACCCTAACGTCCCCTTTATTTACGTATCTCAACGACTTTTTTTAGCCGTTGTTCGCACCAACCTGAGGTATATGGCCCTTAAAGTGATGAAATGCCTGGGACGGTTGGAGGGTCACTGATGAAGGACTTACTTTTTCATATGTATCCCATTTGCAACGCGCAGCTCCATTATTATCATATATATATATATATATATATATATATATATATATATATATATATATATATATATATATATAAATCAAGAAATAAGAGTGACATGGTTTGCTATACAATAATAAGGGCTTTATTCACATTGTTGACAATTGTCTCTCTGAACTGGTAGGTCTAGAGATCGCTACCCGCCTGTTTTTGTGTCAATCGATCACCAATACTTTGTTATAACCAGTCAGTTCATCAGAGCGTGCGAGAATGGAGGGAATACACAGGCATGGCTTCTATATATAGTAGTGGCATTAAATCAGAACAATAATAATTGTTTCTACGTTAGGCACAAGGCCAGCAATTACCCAGTGCATTACTGGTACTTTATTTTATCGACCCCGTAAGGATGAAAGGAAAAGTTAACCCCGGTGGGATTTGAACTCAGAATGGCAAGGGCTGTAACTCTATACGTCAAAGCATGGCGTCCGACCCTCTCCCAATACTGCCAATCCACCGCCAGAACAATAATAATACTAACAATACTAACAATACTAGCAATTCTACAATAAATTAGCTAGACCGTAAACATTTAAAATAATCACAACATCAATCTAAGTACGACATTGTTATAACAAATTATTGGTGATCGATTGACGCAAGAACAGGCGGGTAGCGATCTCTAGACCTACCAGTTCAGAGAAACAATTGTCAGCAATGTGAATAAAGCCCTTATTGTATAGCAAATCATGTCACTCTTCTTTCTTGATTTATTATTACTCCAAGTGTAAACTACATAGAAATCACCGCGTACTCGCAGCATCACTATGGAAACGTCTTGTTGAGTCAAACTTAGCCAAGCGTTAGTACTATCCACGACTCGGAGTACCCTAACTGGACTACTTCTAAGTGGACTACCTATAACAATAATTTGTTATCCCGTATTTATATATATATATATATATATATATATGAAAAAATGGGGAGAAGAATACTGCAGGTTGCACATGGATAACATGTTATAAAATGAGTCCCTCATCAGTGATTTGCCAACGATCATAGATATTTCATTGCATTAAAAATCATATACCTCACGTTGGTGCAATAATAACTAAATTAAGTTACTAGGACAATTAAAACGCGTAAAGCGAGTGAGACAAGTAACAACAAAGAGGAAAGCTAACCGTAGATAGGAAGGGCACAAGCTACATAGTTATTCTGTCAGCATAAGCTGGGTGAATATATGAGCGCGTAGAAAAAAGACCTTTCGAGATGAATCCAAATGTAAGAAAGAAGGAAATTGTTTTCGTCGCGAACGGGGTGAAGTGAGAAGGGGAGAAACAGTGAGTGAGTGAGTGGAAGTGTGAGGAAGAGGTCAGTAGAGAGAAAGTGTTAACTGACATGACAGAGGGGGCGAAAGAAAGTAAGAGAAACAGAGAGAACGGGGGAGCAGTAAGAGAGAGAGAGAGAGAGAGAGAGAGAGAGAGAGAGAAACAGGTGACAGCCCACAGCAGATGGTTGTAATAAAAATAAAAAAAAGCAGGTGTTTGCAGCATATACTTGAAAATAGCTTTGATTCATAGAAACTAGGACGGTTTCTGACAATTTAGTACGAAATGGGTTAATATCTGCTTAATAATGAAATGGTATGGTTGAGGTTCCTAGCTGAAGAAAACCAATGTAAGAATAGTTTTGCGCCATTTTCGCAAATCCCCCTAAAAAAAAAAGAAAGCCGTTGTGATAAACGTTCATTTAGATTTAGAAATGTACAAAAATCCCCCACCTCGCCTCAAACCAACACAAAATCCATTACATTGTATAGACAAAAAAAAAATATATATATATATATATGGAAATTAGGCTTATTTATTTACAGCTATTATATATATATATATATAATATAAATATTTACACATACACCAATTAAACAAAGTCAGAGATATATATATGTGTTTTTGCAACTTTTCATGATGTAGCTCAATGGAGAATTAATAAATCAATCAGAGCGAAATACTATAGAGTAAAGCATGTCCAGAGAATTATTTGATAATATATATATATTTAATTAATATCCACGTGCTGTTGAAATGTTGGGTAAATACTCTATAACGGTTGCACGCGAAGACGCCGCAATGGCGTATTTATTTACTGTTTCTTCATAGATGCCTTTTATTCTTATAGCCTGGTCTAATTGATTTTTTGTGTGGTTAATTATGCTGATTGGGAGTAGAGATGATGTATATATATTATCAAATAATTCTCTGGACATGCGTTACTCTATAGTATATATATATATATATATATATATATATATATATATATATATATATATATATATATATATATGTGTGTGTATGTGTGTGTGTGTTTAGTTGAGTTTCCATTTTCACTTTAGTTTATAAACGCCAGCTATTCTTCATGCGTGTTTAACAAACTGTCCTCACCATTTTCTCAATCTTATCTATGCTATCAGTGACATTGAAGATGTTCGCTTGCTTAACCATTTCCATTTTCAGAGATGGTAATAAAATTTAACGGAGACTAACCTTTTCGAATTCTCCAATTCTTCAAAGACTCCAATAACCAAGAAGCACGCAACTATGGAAACAACATCCATTCAAGCGCGAAAAAATATTTATTCACGCAATGTAGGTACTTCTTTGTATCATATTTTGTATAGCTCTCCTTCATACGTCTTTCTTTCTTGCTTGCTTACTTTCTGACTTTCTTTCTCTCTTTCCTCCTTTCTGCCTATTTTTCTCTCTATCAATCTAGGTCTGTCATAGACTCTCTATTCTTGCATTCTACGTGCCACCCTCCTGGGTCTGTCATAGACTTTCTCTCTATTCTTGCATCCTACATCCCGCCCTCTGTCTCTTTCCTCTCTCTGTCGCTGTCTTTATATTTTTCTTTACATCTATCTTTTTTTTTAATATTTATGTTGCCTTCTATTACTCTCCACACTTCACTGCCTGTGTTTCTCAGTCCCCTCTTTGCTTACTCTTGCTCTCTCTTTTTCTCTCTTTACTACTCTTTCTATATTCTTGTTTATCTATATTGTTTTCTTTGTTTTTTTTCCTCCTTCCACTCTCTTTCGTTCACTATGTTTGTCTCACTCTCTTCACTTTCCAGCAATCTCTCTCTCTCTCTCTCTCTCTCTCTCTCTCTCTCTCTCTCTCTCTCTCTCTCTCTCTCTCTTTCCCCACACGTTCAGTATTCTTTTCTTTCTCTCTTTCTTTCATTCATTCATACATTCATTCCGTCTTTCCTTCATTTATTCATACATTCAATCCGTCTTTCCTTTATTTATTCATACATTCAATCCGTCTTTCATTCTCCCTCTCTATTTTACACTCTATCATTCCTTGTCTCACCATATACACCTTCCATTATTGTTCCCTCATTTCTTCTCCCCTTCCATCATACATACACACAGACGCACAGACAAATACATACACACACATACACACCCACATACACATACTTATAAATGGCTACACACACATACTACATTACCTGTCCAATACATAGGGGCACCTCCACGACACAATGATAACGATATATTTACATTTTTCTATGTGCATTAACATATAACCATATAAATCAACATTTCGCTTGCGGTTTTCACTTCATTACTTCCCAATCTTTCTTTGAAACTATGGCGTAGCCAGAACTTTCAACTATCAGAAAGAAAGACACTTTTGTTTCCCACCACCGATATAATTAATACATATGATATACCCATCGATATTCCTATCTTTAAAGCTTATGTCATCTTTTCAAACTGTAATGGTCTAGTGGTTAGGGTCACATACATGAGCGTGTGTCCGTGAAACATATACACATACACAAGGTCTGAACACAAAAGAACCAAACACCCTCTCTCACTGAATCTATCTCTCCTGCTCTACCCATCTCTCACTATTTTGAGCAAGTGGGGTCCACATGCATGCCTCCCCGTGGTCCGGCAGACACAATGGAGGAAGAGCCATTCCAGCTCGTTTGCGGCTCTTCACATTGCGTTCGCTGGTAACTGCTTCTCTTCGCATTTCCTTTGCTTCCCCTCAGGCTAAAATATGATCTGTGTATGCGTGTATCACAGTTTGCGAGATACAGTTGACTTTTATTTTGACGTTCTAATGCTGGATACAGACCGTGGAATGGCATTTCTTTCCATTTCTTTCTGATCGGTGCTATTGTGTTTTGTAGCTGCTGTAGCTGTTGTCGTGCTTTGAGGCAAATCATGCATCATATGCCATATCATTTGATTGGTGATGTAACGCTTCTTAAGAATCGAGTGTAAATATATAATTGTTTCTACTTTAGGCACAAGGCCAGCAATTAGCCAGTGCATTACTGGTACTTTATTTTATCGACCCCGTAAGGATGAAAGGCAAAGTCAACCTCGGCGGGATTTGAACTCAGATCGTAAAGGGACGTAAATATGCTGGAAAGCATGGCGTCCGACCCTCCACCGATACTGCCAATCCACCGCCCTAAATGTAAATATATAATTGTTTCTACTTTAGGCACAAGGCCAGCAAATTACCCAGTGCATTACTGGTACTTTATTTTATCGACCCCGTAAGGATGAAAGGCAAAGTCAACCTCGGCGGGATTTGAACTCAGATCGTAAAGGGACGTAAATATGCTGGAAAGCATGGCGTCCGACCCTCCACCGATACTGCCAATCCACCGCCCTAAATGTAAATATATAATTGTTTCTACTTTAGGCACAAGGCCAGCAAATTAACCAGTGCATTACTGGTACTTTATTTTATCGACCCCGTAAGGATGAAAGGCAAAGTCAACCTCGGCGGGATTTGAACTCAGATCATAAAGGGACGTAACTATGCTGGAAAGCATGGCGTCCGACCCTCTACTGATACTACCAATCCACCCCTTGTAAATATATAATATTTACAAGGGGTGGATTTAGTTTGAGTGCTGACTTCATTAATGGCAGATTGTAAGCCATGTTTAGGAAAATAGAATGCCACGTATCATACACATACACAAGCATAATTCCCTTTCTCATAGCCACACAACAATACCCACACACATATTTACTAAATGTAAATATATAATATTTGGTTATAACAGGCGCTACCGGTAGGATAGACAAGTTTACAATGGTTCATCTGAAGTTGTAATACAAATATCAAAAACTAATTTGACGAAACTATTTGCAGACTTAATCGATTTTTATTCCGTATTTGCTAAAGAAAATCGTGGAATACAGGATTTGAAAACGTTCAGGATTTTTTCAATGAGGATAGTAACGAGATTTCCTTTTGATATTTATAAGCTAGGTTGCCCAACGTGGTTTTCCATTTTATAAGATAGTAGGCAACAATTATATAAGTGAGATTTACGTATGATGAAGATATGTTGCTGTTTTTATTGAGTTAGTAATTCCCCCCACCCCCAATTTATTAAACAAGCTTGATAAGCCAAAGAATATTTATCGTTCCTTCATACGACTGCCCTTTACTACACTTTGGCTTTCAACACACACAAATATGCACACACACACACACACACACACACACACACACACACACACACA
Source organism: Eledone cirrhosa (assembly GCA_964016885.1). Lineage (NCBI taxonomy): Eukaryota > Metazoa > Mollusca > Cephalopoda > Octopoda > Eledonidae > Eledone > Eledone cirrhosa. The sequence continues at coordinate 282,989,967 of OZ024740.1, forward strand.
CACACACACACACACACACACACACACACACACACACACAAATACATACACACACACACATACACATACACACACGTCTATACCTTGCCACCAACAGGATTGACAAATCTATATTTAGTTTGATAGCTGGCTTTCATTACTTGCAAAGTCTAAGCCTAGTGTAGGAAAATAAAATGTGTGACATATATATATTTCACACATACACACCCTCACACGTGCACGTATATGTATATGTATATATATATATATATATATATATATATGGTTGTTGTCACCTACAGAAGTGACAAATCTATATTTAGTTTGAGTGCTGACTTCATTAATGGCAGATTGTAAGCCATGTTTAGGAAAATACAATGCCACGTATCATACACATACACAAGCATAATTCCCTTTCTCATAGCCACACAACAATACCCACACACATATATACGGTATCAAATTCGCTGACTCATGATAGCGAAGGATGAGATATTTTGCGTTATTTGTTCAGGCTCTTTGAGATCTGAATTCACACTGCTCAGTAACCAACTTTGCCTTACATCACTTCGGCGCTGTTAAAATATACTACAAGATCAAAGTTGAATTGTTAGATTATCGGGCCGGATACCTTGTAAGTGTTCAACCTCTTAACATTTTGAGTAATTGGGTGTCGTACAAAGTCCGTCACCTGGTGTAACACCTTTTAGTTTTTAGCTGCCTTTAGTGGATGCCACTTTGTTATAATTAACCATTTCATGTCTAAC
>OZ024740.1:282995712-283038212 GCA_964016885.1 Eledone cirrhosa
TTATTTTTGGTAAAATGCGTTAAGCTCATGCGTTATTAGAATCGACAGTATGTAGGAATCAAAGCCAGAGGTTTACTCCAAAGTGTTAAGATTGATTAATTGATTGATTCTATGTATTGGCACTGCATATATTTATGTATATATATATATATATATATATATATATATATATATATATATATATATATATATATATGCTGGTGCGTGCCGAGAACAAGAGAAAACGCTCGCTGCAAAATAGAGCTAATTTATTAATATTCGTACACAAGAAATTCATTGCACAGCCTTCTGTTTCCTGGTCTGACAATCTTCCAATACATGCATCAATGCTTGTTAACCATGTTTTCGGCTGACACACATCGATTGCACTTATGTAAGATTTTCAGACCATTAATGATAATAATAAGGATTTCTACTATAGGAACAAGGCCAGCAATTTGGCGAAAGGGAAATTCGATTAAAACGACGCCAGTGCGTTACTGGAGCTTTATCTTATGGAACTCGTAAGGATGAAAGGCAAAGCTAACCTCGGTGGAATTTGAACGCAGAATGTAAAGAGCTATAAGTCTATGTCGCGAAGCATGTTGTCCGGCGCTCTACGGATACTGCCAAATAATAATAATTCTTTCTACTTTTGGCACAAGGCCAGCAATTAACCCAGTGTATTACTGGTACTTTATTTTATCGACCCCATAAGGATGAAAGGCAAAGTTAACCTCGGCGGCATTTGAACTCAGACCATAAAGGGCCGTAACTCTTTACTGAAAACATGGCGTCCGACCCTCTACCGATACTCCCAATCCACAAATAATAATGGTTTCTTAAATAGGCACAAGGCCAGCGATTTGGGGGGAAGGGAAAGTCGATGAAATCGACCCCAGCGCGTGCCTGGTACTTTATTTTATCGACCCCTTAAGGATGAAAGGCAAAGTTAACCTCGGCGGGATTTGAACTCAGACCATATAGGGCCGTAACTCTTTGCTGCAAACATGGCGTCCGACCCTCTACCGATACTGCCAATCCACAAATAATAATAATAATAATAATGGGTTTGATATATATATATATATATATATATATATATATATTTGTATGCGTGTGTTTGTGTGTGTGTATGCGCATGTGTATATATATATATATATGCGCGTGTATGTTTGTGTGTGTGTGTGTGTACCATGTCTGTTGAGATTGTTGTTTATCCATGTGTCACTCTTTTTTCTTGATTCATATATATATATATATATATATATATATATATATATATTATATATATATATATATATATATATATATATATATTATATTATATATATATATATATATATATATATATATATATATATATTATATTATATATATATATATATATATATATATTATATTATATATATATATATATATATATATATATATTATATTATATATATATATATATATATATATTATATTATATATATATATATATATATATATATATATATTATATTATATTATATTATATTATATATATATATATATATATTTGTATGCGTGTGTTTGTGTGTGTATGCGCATGTGTGTTGTAGGTGCATGTGCTCGCGCGCGTGCGCGTGAGTGTATGTGTGTGAGGTTTAGAAAAAGTGCTAACCAAATATATCAATTAATTCGAAGACATATTTTTCGATAATTATTTAGATTAATGCAGATAAATTGGTTCATGATTAATTTTGAACTAGTTGCATTATTGATATAAAAAACATAATGATTATACAGCATTTCATCTTTATAATCTCATCAGGAAATACAATTTATCAAAATCGAAGTGTCAATTTATATTGACAGAAATACTAGAAAACCCTCGGACGAACTAATAGATAGACAGTGAATATACTCTAACTGAATTAAGCTGTAATTGCAAAGAATAAATTTAACTGTATGCATGATGTTAATTCTGGAGGTTATGAATTTAAAATTCGCTCCGTTTTTGAATCTGTTAAGAAATACTTTCAAAACAGATTTATTTCAAAATCGGTGAGAAAGAGAAAATTGTGGTCATCGACTTCTCGCACCCATAATTATTGGATTACTTGGAAATATTACTAAACTAGACCACCCATGACCCGTTCACTTCAAAATATTTTTTTTAAATCATGTTCACTTAAAAATAATTTTTAAATAATTCCAATATACACAGACATGTATATATATATATATATATAAATGTGTGTCTAAATGTATATATTTATGTGATATGTATGTGTGCGTGTATATATAAATATAAATATATATATATATATATATAAATGAAGTATTACCGTCGGAAAGGTAAAGGAAAAGAGAGTGTTCTATGTAGGTTACAGAGCTTCTTAGTTATGTAATAAACAACATAAGATAATTAATTCATTTACCAATGGTTTATTGACGACAGACATAAGTATATGTCTTCAAGAAACCATTGGTAAATGAATTAATTATCTTATGTTGTTTATTACAGAACTATATATATATATATATATATATATATAGTAAGGTTGCTAGGATGCGTCCATAGGCGGTATGCCGGTTGAACAATCGATGCCCCTTCGGAGCAGAGTATGATAATATGGAAAATGAAGTATCAGTGATGCATCGGAACACAAATTTATTACGTATTACAAATGTTTCTCCAGCGAACTGCTTGCGGTGATATCTGTTTATGGATCGAAGCTGATTCTGGATTCGCAAGTTCCTCAGATACGTCTAGTGATTTCGAAAGAGGATTTGCTTCAAAATCACTAGACGTATCTGAGAAACCTGCGAATCCAGAGTCAGGTTCGATCCACAAACAGTCGCAGCTCGAGCTGTTCGCCCGAGAAACATTTGTAATACGTAATAAATTTGTGTTCCGATGCATCACTGATTCTTCGTTTTTCATATATATATGGAGGCACATGGCTTAGTGGTTAGAGCATTGGCCTTGCAATCGAAAGGTTGTGAGTTCAATTCTCAGACCGGGTGATGTGTTGTTTCCTTGAGCAAGACACTTTATTTCACATTGCTCCAGTTTACTCAGCTGTAGAAATGAGATGATAGGGACTGGAGTCCATATCATTCCACTGCAAAGTGGTCGTGGAGGTGCCACGGCAAAAAAGCACCCAGCACTCACTGTAAATGCGGTTGGTGTTAGGAAGGGCATCCAGCTGTAGAAATCAAGCCAGAATCAGTTCCCGTCCCACCCTTGCTAGCAGGGAAAAGCGGACGTATAATGAAATGTTGATATATATATAGCAGTGTGTGTGATCTATATGCACTGGTCACACACACGCGTATGCACACACATATATATATATATATATACACACACGCATACACACACATATATGTATATATATATACACACAACACACAATGCCACCAGCTCTCTTCCATTCTCTTTCTCTCTCTATGTCTCTCTTTCAATCTACCATGTCACAACCACTATCTCTTTCTCTCTATCTTTCTCTCTATTTGTTTATGAAGGTACCCAGAAAAAAACCCATATCTCGGGAACCCGTGGTGCGATTTATGCGAAATTTGTTTTATTCCATTTGTATTCCCATTTCAGGGTAAACTTCCTTTCAAAGTATTTCCCCATTATGCGACCTATTGGCTGACAAACAAGCAAGCAAGCAATCACAGACTTTTAGTATTATATAGATATTTAAGTAGCAATTTCTAAAAGATGTACAAATAATTATTTTTAAATGATTTGTTAGAGGAACAGTAAAAATAAAGATGGTTCCGAAAAGTTAGAATTTTGTTTCACCGCTGTTATGTAAAATCGAGTGATGCCCTTTGGTTAAGTATTCCTTGTTTATAGGAGGAATTTGAAGGATTACAAGAGAAATACATAGAGGCACACACACATGCCTACATACACAATACATATATTCATACACACACACATGTGTATGTATATTTTATATATATGAGTGTGTGTGTGTGTGTATGTGTGTGTGTGTGTGTCTGTGTGTTTGTGTTTGTGTGTGTGTGAAAGAGAGAGTGAGAGAGAGAGAGACAGAAAGAAAGAGAGAGAGAGTATGTGTGCATGTGAGTATGCACACATAATATTTATTGAATTATATATATAGACAAAATGACAAAATGTAAATTTTTCGTATGAAATTTTATAGGTATCCATTAAAAAATAATTTATTATAATCATTTTATTCATTGTACAATGAATTTTCCAAGGCCTCGAGCTATTTTTTTGTATTTTTAACTATATAAGTGCGGAATTTATTTAATTTATTTAAATTTATTTGAATTGCTATTCATTTATTGAAATTTCAATTAATTGCTAACCATAATAAAATCATTTTGATAGCAAATTCACATCGCACAAGTGTTTGAATGAAAACTGTTCTAGGAATCTTGTGTACATGGTGTGAGAAATGTGTATTTAAATGCTTCTACGTGTAACTATGGCTACGCATGTCTCTGTTCTTGTAGCCTGTGAGTGTGTATGTTAAGTCATTATGTATATACTAGTTGGCCCCGCGCCGTCAAAAATGAAGGCTTTACATAATTGTTTCTACTTTAGGCACAAGGCCAGCAATTATCCAGTACATTACTGGTACTTTATTTTATCGACCCCGTAAGGATGAAAGGCAAAGTCAACCTCGGCGGGATTTGAACTCAGATTGTAAAGGGACGTAACTATGTTGGAAAGCATGGCGTCCGACCCTCTACCGATACTGCCAAGGAAAGAGAGATGTTTGTCGGTGGGTTACTTCATGCTCCTCACACAAGTGATACAAACATACTAACACACAGCTGTGACGAATCTTAAAATGCTGGACTTCTATAGTCCACCCCTCTTCCTCTGTCATCTCATAGATATGTGTGCATTAGACACCCTTCCTTCTTCAGTCGACATAGTCACCCCTTCCTTCCTCAGTCAACTCTAGTGTGTAACGGACAATGCTATTATATTAGTAGATGGTTTAACCAAATCTTCAGTAATCGATTGAATCTGGAGAGTGTGAGCATACTTTTGCTGTTTATTTACAAGAAACGACTATTTCTATGCATAATCCTTCTTATTACGACGATGGATATAACTGGGAATTTATATCCCATACACAAGCATGTGATAAACGCAATTAATCCAAACCAGAAGTTAAATAGTTATAGCCCTACTATCAAGTGACTGACAACAACATTTTTACAAAACATGAAATTAGGGCTGGTGGAATACATAAACTGACACAAACGTTTGTGCAGAGATGTGAATGACTATATACACGCACACACACATGCATATATATATATGTGTGCGCGTGTGTGTGTGTATATATATATATATATGTGCGTGTGTGTGTATATATATATATATATATATATATATATATATATATGCGTGTGTGTGTGTAGTGGTAAAAAACTGGGAGGTATATCCAGTTTGTGGAGCACTCTGTCCAAAGGACGAATTCGTTATAAAGTTAGTTTCACAACAATTAAGCAACCATAGTCAGGGGCGGGGGGGGGGGGGGGGGGCAACATTTGAAGAACTATTGTTTGTGTTATTTCAGTTCTGGTTAAAATTCTGGGTCCTTCCAGTTACGTAACAGAAAACTTGCTATGTGGGGGCAATGATTACAATAATCGACTCTCGTGTTAAGGCAAATACTGTTACGTAACCTCTGCTAGATATTCATTCTTTTATCTATACACAACTTACAGGACACTGCTCAATTTCCGTATAGCATGGATTTCGTTAGAAATTCCCATTGACTGGAGAAATTCACGTCCGTATCCTTGAATGACCATACGTGGTTTATCAACTTCGTGGGCTATCGCTTATCAAAGTGTCTAAAGGTCGTCTAATTCAAAATGTAGTTTCTGCAACAGAAATATTGAAAGAGTCGATCATCTAATATCCACGTGCACCACCTTACAAAAACAGACATGACAGATTAAGGCAGTACACCGACTGGAAACATTATAAATGTTATGGAAAAGAAACAACCAAAAATTGGTATCAACACCATTCAGAATAGGTAACAAATTGGTAATTTCATAATACTGTGGGATTTCACAATACACACTGACAGAACAATCAAAGCCAGTAAAGTATATATAAGAAAATATAAAAGCAACAAGATGGGCTTGAGGAGAGACATGGCAGTACCTGCTGATTGCAATGTGCCTTTTAAAATAATTGATATAAGTTCAAAGTAGAAGGGTCTTAAAATAGTCTCTTGTCTACTCTAAAGTCAGTTTCAAGCCAGGAGGCTTGTCACATTGGTGTTTATCTCGGTTTAGGAACGTGAAGCGACTGAGAATACAAGACATCCCTCTGGACAACACATCAAGCTATCGGCCTGTTAAAGTCCCAGATATTGCTGGCACTCATTTTCAGCAGAGTATACTAGAGCAAAGTGAAATGATGTCTTTTTCTCAAGAAGACAACACTCAATACAGCGCAGGAATCGAACCTACGACATTATGATCGTAAGTACAACAGCATTATCATTGGAACATGTGCCTCTTGAAATGAAGAAGTAAAAAATGTGAAGTACGAAAGCGATCACTATTCCAGTTATAGCTGGGGCACTGGGCTTGATAAAGAAGTTAACAAACCCTTGGATAATATACCAGTTAAAACCTGTGTAGAAGACATTCATAAAACCATTCTAAATTTGGCAAAGAGCATAGTTAGTAAACCATGGTGTATCTTATTTGTAACATCTATGACCGAATGTTTGTAATTTATCCATTATATTCTACATTTAATTCTGGTTTGAAATGTGCATACATTTGTAAAAAGAATGTATACACTGTAAGCGTTATAGATACACGCATACATGCACATGATTTTACTGACTATATATAGCTGCAAATATTGTATATAAAGCTTTTGAATATATGAATATTCTCTCTTGGATTGTGTCTATATGTGAGTATGGGATGCATTGTTTTTTGCTTTCTCAAACACAACAAAATGCCATCAATTATCTATGGCGCTGTGAAAATATGCATGATAGTATATATATATATATATATAATTGGAGGCTTAGTAAAAGCGAATCTTTGGCGGTGTGCAAGCAAATTCCACTTACGATATGAATGAGTTAGCAAAGCATTCGATAAGGGTAGGTCCTTAGAGTAATAACATACGTTTAAATAGGTTGACAAATTGAACATTGTGGTAGGCAAAATCTAACACAAAATACCAAAGTAACGAAAGAACTAACAGGTTGAAAAAATACACCTGGACAAATCAAACGTTATATGTTTAAAGTGGATCCGAAATCAAATATCAGACTTACGTAACTGGCAATATATATATATATTTATATATATAGGACGAAACATTGTCGGCTAATAAAGACTTTTGATCTATTGAAGGCTTCTTTGTTTTACTTTCTTAATTCTTCGGCTCTGTTTAACTACATTGAGCTATACCTTTTACTGTCATTTCTATAATACGAAGAGGGTGTTTAACTCCAACACGCTCCTGTATTTTAACCCTTATATATATTTATATATATGTATATATATATACATGTATATATGTATATGTATATGTATATATGTGTATATATATATATATATATATATATATATATACTCGAATGCCTTCTGCACACACACATGCACACCCCTACCTATGCATATGTATATATATATGTACAAGTGTATGTATGTGTGTCTATAACACATACATGTTTCTATATATAAACACACACACTCACACACACATATCATATGTATATATATATATATATATATATATATATATATATATATATATATATATATATGCGTGTGTGTTTGCATGTGCGTAAGCACATAGACATTTAAGCGCCTGTGCAAATGCGCACATTAATTTTTTAGCTAGAGGATATTTACAATATAAGTGTCTTATCTGGAAAACATGGTATGCATTCACAGCTACACATTCATGTGTACGTTTGTAAAACTTGAGCATCATTCAATCTGTGTGTGAACAAAAGTATACACACACATACACATGATTTTATCACACCATATTCTCTCATTCTAACTTTCACGTTAATAAATTGAAAGACTTACACCGAGTCTCAAAAATTCAAATATTTTTAAGCCTAGGGGATTATAAATTTTAATTTAAGTAATACCATTTTTATGAGGCCATTTGGGTAAGATCAAACAGCAGAACTTTGAAGATATTTTAAAGTACATTACATATAAACACATACATACTCATACATATATATATATAAACATTTACACAGACATAACGCATAGACACTCACTCGCACACACACACACACACACACACACACACACATACACACACACACACACACACACACACACACATATATATATATATATAAGGGAATTATACACAGGACAATACACACGATAGGTTATCGCTTCATATAGTTTCAAAGTCTTAACCTTTCGGACACTAGTCCATCGTAGAAAGAGAAAAGAGAGTATAGATGTATAGGAAAGAAACGAAAGTGATGACGCACTTGAGCAAAAAGGAAAACATAAAAAATAGATAAGACATATGTTATTCAGCCATCTTGGTAAAGCATATTAGAATGAGTTTATCTGCATGCATTCAAGTATATGTGTGCGGGTGTTTATGCTCCGACGAATACATATATGTATATATACACACACACAGTCGTTAAGATGTCGGATAGAATGAATTACGGTATTCGTCGAACCACATTGCGCGCACTGACTTCAAATCACGCCATGGCCAAATTTGCCTTTCATACTTTCGAGGTCGATGAAAAAGTACCAGTCTAGTACTGGTGTCGATTATTCCTCTACAGAAAAAAATCGGCTGTGTTCAACGCTGGAGAGGGTTGGGTTTCCGCCAGGTTTAAAATTGCCCTAGATACGCCGTATAACGGTACCTCTACGACTCCAAAGGGAGTTCTGCGATCTTTATCCTTATCCTATATATATATAGAAGAGAGAGAGAGAGAGAGAGAGAGAGAGAGAGAGAGAGAGAGAGAGAGAGAGAGAGAGAGAGATGATATACGTGAATTTGTATATTTGGCGATATAGGGTATGTTTATAAATGAACATTTTGAAAGCAATTAGCTATAAATTTGAAAACTAATGGCTTTAAGCCAGCTGGTGTGATCCAATGCAAGCTAAGGACGGGCAGCTAGCGATTATGACGTCATACAAAGCTATATTAGTATCAATGACTTCATATATATATATTTATATATATATATATATATATATATACATATATATATATATATATAAAGTCATTGATACTAATATAGCTTTATATGCTCCGAAGAACTGACTGGTTATAATTTTGTATTGGCGATCGAGCAACGTGAAAACAAGCGAATAGCGATCTCTAGACCTACCAGTTCAGAGAAACAATTGTCAGCAATGAGATTAAAAACCTTTTTTGTATTGCAAACCATGTCAATCTTCTTTCCTGATTTATATATATATATATATATATATATATATATATATATATATTTATATATAAACGGAAAAAATGAAACGAAATTTCATTTTTCACTCTTAGTACGACTGTTACTTAAATATAAGTATGTATACGTACATACATATATGTATACAGACGTACAGTAGTATATATATATACATACATGCACACATATATACATGTACGAATGGATTTACCGAACATGTATTATAATGCTCGGTTTGTTTGTAAACAAACAAACATCCCGAATTAAGCCGTACAGTGTTTAGCAACCATCGTTCCTCTTTTGTTCAACACTGACAAAGAACGCTGAACTAGTTTCAAGCTTATTAGCTATCGTCAGCACCGTATACCTTCCTGCCAGATGGTTGAACGTCTGAAAGTATATACGATGGTTGCTAAACACTGTACGGCTTAACTCGGGATATTTGTTTGTTTACAAACAAACCGAGCATTATAATAAATGTTCGGTAAATCCATACGTACATGTATATATGTGTGCATGTATGTATATATATACATACTACTGTACGTCTGTATACATATATGTATGTACGTATACGTACTTATATATATATATACACACATAAACATATATATATATATACATATATATACATACACATATATATACATATATACATATATATGTATATACATATATATATACATATACACACATATATGCATATATATATATATATATATATATATATATATATATATATATATATATATATGTATATATATTTCGTTTCTGAATTTGTTTAGCAAGATTCTTTATCTGAAATCGTGTGTTGAAACCGATATTGTTATACTTTGGGAGGGTCATGTTGCCAATAAGAAACACACGCACCAGTTGCATTCACTTCAATTTATTATATATTTATAAATTTATAAATTTACAAATCTACAAATTTATAAATTTCTGGTTGGTTGGTTGGTTGGTTCCACAACCAGATAGTTGTTTATATATAGTCATAGTCCTTTCGTCACACACTCTGTGATCTCTTCAGTGACTGGGGATTCCTTCTTTGTTTCTGTGCCTTTCCTTTCTTCTGTCCTACGCCATTTTGTTTCTGTGTGTGTGTTGTGTGCTCAGTTTGCGCATGCGCCACATCCGGGTGTCTGTGTGTGTTTGTGTTCATTTATCTATTTGTTTATTTATTTACGTGTTATTGGTTGGTTGTTTGTTCTATGTGTGTGTGTGTTTTCATTTTGTCCTTAATTGTAAGTTGTGATGTTGCTGTTCCACTCATATTTTCTATTTAATTTTGGTTGTAATTCTTTTATGTTTATTGCCTCTGTTATTTGTCTAAACATTGCATCTTTTCTGTGTGTAGATTCTATTTTTATTTCTATGTTCTCTAATTTACCCTTGTGTTCTATCTTAGCATGTTGGTAGAGTACAGATGATTCTTTATTATCTTGAAGGTCTCGCCAGTGTTCATTTTGGAAGGGATAAATGAACACTGGCGAACACCACACAAGCACACAACATCCTGCTTGTTTTGGGGGACTTCAATGCACATCTGAATAAGGAGGGCAGTGAAGATCCTTGGTGGTACTTCCATAACAACACCAACCGAAATTGAAAACTACTGAGAGACACCCTGCTGGAGGCGAACTTGATAGCGACTAACCTAAGGTTTAGGAAGAATCTGGGGAAGATGTGGACCTACATCTCAGATATGTACCTGTCCAAGTCCCAGATTGATTTCATCCTGGTGAGGAAAAAGTGGAGAAATAGTGTTCTGAACACAGAACCATACAACTATTTGAGTACACTGGGTAGTGACCACCGGCTTGTTATGAGTGAGGTCCGGGTGAGCTTAAGAAAGAGCAAGGCTCAGCCCCGGAGAGCAATCTATGACTGGGGAGCTTTCAAGGAAGATGATAAGCTACAGGAGAGGTTCACAGTGGAAGTGAGGAACAGGTTCAGTGCTCTGTGTGAAGAGACAGAGGAGAGAGAGATTGGATGGACTGAGGAGAGTGTGACGAGGAGGTACGGGCACTTCACCAATGCAGCGGCAGAAGCAAGTGAGACCCTGGTGCCGAGGAGAAAGAACAAAAGGAAGCACGTCAGCTCTGCAGACCCAAAACTGTGTGCAGCCAGAAACACCTGAAAGCTTCCAAGGACCAATTCTATGCTGATCCTACGGAGGAAAGGATGAAAACTGTGGAGGTGATGAGGGAAGAACTCCGTACTGCTTACACTGAGGCCAGAGAGGAGGCACTGATAGAGACGATCAGAAGTGTGGAGAGAGCAGCTGACAGGTCTGGATGTAAGGAGAGCTGGATGATCATCAACGAGATCACAGGGAGGAAGAGAAGGTGTTCGAGTCAGATCCAGGGAACAATACCCGAGGATAGGAAGAGGAAATGGCTAGACCATTTTAGGACCCTACTAGGAGAGCCACCCTCCACAGCCCAAAGCACTGGGGAGATCAGGCGGCTATTTGAAGAACTGAATATTGAGACAGAGCTCTTCACCAGAGAGGAGCTTCAGAGAGCCAAGAAGAAGATCAAGGGGGGAAAGGCTCATGGAGAAGATGGAGTAGCATCAGAGGTGATGAAGAGGTGTGATTTTGATGATATCATCCTGGGGTTCTGTAACCAGGCACTAGAGAAAGGAGTTGCCCCGAATCAGTGGAGGATCAGTAACATCGTCCTAGTGCCAAGGAAGAGAGATCTCTCTAACACCAACAACTACAGGGGGATCTCACTGACGTCACTTGTGGCAAAGACCCTCAACAAGATGATTCTTAACAGGATGCATCGTAAGATGGAGAAGAAGCTCAGGGACAACCAGAACGGCTTCAGAGAGGGAAGATCAACCACCAGTCACATCCTGATGCTGAGGAGGATATTAGAGGGAGCTAGAGCAAAGTGCTTTCCAGCGGTCATGGTTTTCACTGACTTTAGGAAGGCCTTTGATTCTGTGGACCGTCACTGCCTGATGAAGATCTTACAGGCTTATGGAATCCCCAAGAAGATAGTGAACCTGATATCACTGCTCTACACCAACACCAAAGCCCAAGTCATTACACCTGATGGGATGACAGAGTTATTTGAGATACTGGCTGGAGTGCTCCAGGGTGATACATTGGCTCCCTACCTTTTTATCATCGTAGTGGACTATTGTATGCGCCTTGCACTGGAGAAACACCAGGACTCTGGCTTTACTGTAGCACCGGCTCAGAGCAGGAGAGTTAAGGCGAAAAAGATATCAGATGCTCAATTTGCCGACGACATGGCTTTGGTGTCAAATACAGTGAAGGAGGCAGAGGATTTGAAGCAGGAGACTGAGACTGTGTCGATGAGTGTGGGGCTGAAAATGAATGAGACTAAAACAAAATATCTGGTAGAGAATGTTGAGAAGCCAGAGGGGATCACTAATGTAGGCGGGAAGCCGCTAGAATTGGTTGAGAACTTCATGTATTTGGGAGCAAAGATTGGGAATACGGAAGATGATGTGGTTGAGAGGAAGAGCAAAGCCTGGGCGGCGTGCCACAGCTTGAGATCGGTGTGGAAGTCGGACCTTCGTAAAGACCTGAAAATAAGATTCTTCATTGCTGTAGTGGAGTCTGTGCTGCTGTACGGGTCTGAGACTTGGACACTGACCAAGAAACTCACTCAGATGGTGGATGGGTGCTACACGAGAATGCTCTGAATATTAATCAGTATACACTGCGGATGAAAAACTCAAAGCTGTATGGGAGCCTCCCAAAAGTCAGCTCAAAAGTAACACAGAGGAGACTGAGGTTAGCTGGACATGCTCACCGACATCCAGAGTTGACATTGCACTCAATGCTCCTGTGGGAGCCCCTACATGGACACACTGGAAGAGGAAGACCACATTAGTGTCTGCACTAATCTGTTGGAGACGCAGGACATGGCAGCGATAATGAGGGACAGAGACCGCTGGAGATAACTCGTCCATGGGTCTCGAGAATTTTACCCGCCCTAGAGAATATATATATATATATATATATATATATATATATATATATATACATACTTAAGAACATTAACAAAGAGTGGACCAGGGAACGAACAGAAACAAAACAAAACGACAAACAACTTTTAAAGGGAAACCTAAAAAAAATGGGTTTTTTAAAACTAAAAATATGAACGAAAGCCGTGGAGAAGAACTTAGGCTGTTTAGACCTCTTCCTGCTGATTCATCCGTCGTCACAGCGTCTGCAATAAGTCAAACGCTGTCCAGTGGAGCAAGAGACAAGAGACAAAACTTTAATTCATAGAAATGGAGCTAGAAAACACAAAGACTCTTTTGCGACATCATGGAAAAAGTGTGGTGCCTCAAAGCACGATACACACACGCGCGCACACACACACACACACATATATATATGTAATCTGAGTTTTTCGAATATTAATAACAACATTCGAATCGTTTGTAATTATGCAAACAAGCCTCAATTTGATAGCCATGTCAGTAGAACCATTATAGCCATTCAGCCATGTAGAGAGAACTTTTCTTTTATATATATATATATATATAAGTTGAAAAAAAATGAAAACGAAATTTCATTTCTCACTCTTAGTATGGCACTTAGTATGCCTGACCGATTTAACTCACTCAATATGCAAATTAGGCTGCTCAGCCGTAAATTTTCATAAGGAAAGTATATACTTTCGAACGTTCAACTATCTGGCAGATGGGTAAACGGTGCTGATGATAGCTAACAAGCTTGAAACTAGTACATCGTTCCTGTGTCAGTGTTGAACAAAAAGGTGACGTGGTTGCCTTAACACCGTATGGCATAAATTCAGGCTGTTCGCTTTGTTGACAAACAAACGAACAAAGCGACCGGCGTTATAATAAACGTCGACTAAACTGATGCGTGCATATATGTATGTGTACCTGTATGCATATGTGTATATATATATATGCATGCTACTGTACGTCTGTATACATATATGTATGTACGTATACATACATACTTACATTTAAGTAAGTGCCATACTAAGAGTGAGAAATGAAATTTCGTTTTCATTTTTTTTCAACTTATCGTTTTCGGTATGCCTGACCGATTTAACTCACTCAATATGCAAATTAGGCTGCTCAGCCGTTAATTTTCATAAGGAAAGTATATACTTTCGAACGTTCAACTATCTGGCAGATGGGTAAACGGTGCTGATGATAGCTAACAAGCTTGAAACTAGTACATCGTTCCTGTGTCAGTGTTGAACAAAAAGGTGACGTGGTTGCCTTAACACCGTATGGCATAAATTCAGGCTGTTCGCTTTGTTGACAAACAAACGAACAAAGCGACCGGCGTTATAATAAACGTCGACTAAACTGATGCGTGCATATATGTATGTGTACCTGTATGCATATGTGTATATATGTATATATATATATATATATATATATATATATATATATATATATATATATATATATATATATATATATGCATGCTACTGTACGTCTGTATACATATATGTATGTACGTATACATACATACTTATATATATATATATATATATATATATATATATATATATATATATATATATATATATATATATTTATATATATACATACACATACACGCACACACTCTAAATAGGAGTGTGTGGTCGTGTGTGAGAGATTGCTTCTGAGTGCGTTATTAATAGTGAACAAAGTTTCGCCAAAATCGAGATCTTTTCAAAACTGTTTGTAATTCGTAAGAAATGTCTCAATCTTTCCTTAATTAACTGTTTTCATTTTAATTTATATTTGTATTTCTTACTCAACATAATATAAACACAGTTTTGCATTTCTATATAGCTAGTCAAAACATTGAGTGACTGAAACGGATAAACGCCTCATTACCTACTTTGTAGTATGTAGTATCGCTCGTCGTCATTTCAATATTTGTCGCTGTTTGTTTTATTTTTCGACGTTCTGCGTTAAATTAAATAAATACAATTGACTGCATTGAATATTATTAATTTTTAATTTAGACACAAGGCCAGCAAATTTGCTAGGAGAGCAAAGTTGATTAAACCAGGCCAGTGCTTATCTGGTATATTATTTCTTCGACTTCAGAAGGATGAAAAGGAGAGTTGTCCTTGGCGAAGTTTCAACACAGTATGTAATAATCAAGAAAAAACTACTGCATATGCATTTTATCCGACGCTCTACCAAATCTGCCATTTCACCGTACTTTGCAATGTATAAATAAATCGAACAATCCAGAGTAGATAAAACGTTCGCTCAGCACTCGAGACATCCCCATTGAAATGGATTAGAAGAAAACACAATGGAAGCACTTCGGATGATTTGTACCTATAATTCAAAGTCCCAGACTATTTATGATGGTTCGGTCTGAGAATTATATGAAGATTAAAATATCTTTAAACAATAGAATGTTCAGTTGCACGAGCAACTGAATATTCATCGTCGAAGCCGACGGAGAATCCATCTTATCATAAGATTTACTTCGTCTTTCTTCTGTGCTATTTATCAACACATACGTGTTTGTGTTGTTTCATATTTTGTAGTTCTGTTAAAGCAAATTATCAATATATGATCTTCAATCTTTAAATGTTAAAGAACTATTTGAATGTATTCCGTTATATTTTGTTTCATTTTTCTCAATTCTATTCTATAATTTCAAGATACCATCATTTGTAACGAACCTTGTGCCTCATTAATTTGTGATACAAATTTGTAATTTATTTCATTACAAATCTAACTGCGAACATCGGAATGTAAAACGTTTTACATACAGTAACATTCATGATGACTATAGTGCACGCATGTTATATTTTACACCGAAGGCAGTGTTATCTACAAGTTTGTGACTCCAATTCAACAAGCCACCTCATTTCAAGTTGCCCCATATCTCTCAGCCAAAAATAAATACCAGCAGCAGCAGTTGATGTTTAGTCCTGTAACAAAGAGGCGTCGCGTCCAGAGAAATATCTTTTAATCCCAGTCACTTCGTCCAACCGTGCAAGCATGGCAAAATAGACATAAAACGATGACCCCTAGGTCTAACTTTTTTTTACACTACCCTCATGCATATACCTAAATACATCCATACAAGTACATGCTACATGCAACATTACATAGCACAGGTGCACTACTCACAAATTTATATATATACTAGACCAACTGTGACCCGTTGGGTCACGTTCACGTCAAAATATTTTTTAAAAATTATGTTCACTTAAAAATGATTTTTAAATAATTGAAATGTACACAGACATGTATATATTGTGAAATGAAACTGGAAGGCCCATATGTATATATATATATATATATATATATATATATATATACATATATATATATATATATATGTGTGTGTGTGTGTGTGTGTGTGTATGTATATATATCAATGTGTGTGTTTGTATATACATAGATAGATATATATGTGTGTGTATGTATATGTGGGTGCATGTGATCTATATACACTGTCAAGACATGCACACAGATACACACACACACGCACTTATATATATATACATATATATATATATATATATATATATATATATATATATATATATATATATATATATTTATATATATATAATAATAATAATAATAAATTTGAAGACTAAAATCTAAAGAGCGATAGATAAGGATAAATATATATCAAATATATAAGAACCGTAGAGTAAATATTATCTGTTATTTTAATAAATATATATATATATATATATATACAACAACACCACCAGCTCTTTCCCTCTCTATATGTCTCTCTCTCTCTCAATTTACTCTCTCACGACCACTATCTCTTTCTCTCTATCCTCTTCTTTCTCTGTTTATGAAGGTACACAGAAAACCCCCTATCTCGGGAACCCGTGCTTCGGTTTGCGCGAAACTTGTTTAATTCCATTTGTATTCACATTTCAGAGTCACCTTCTTTCAAAGTATTTCCCATTATCCGCCCTGTTGGCAGTATGACATTACAAACAAGCAAGCAAGCAATCACAGACTTTTAGTAATATATAGATGCATTTGAGCGTGTGTCTGGTGTGTGTGTGTGTGTGTGTGTGTGTGTGTGTGTGTGTGTGTGTGTGTGTGTGTGTGTGCGTATATATATATATATATATATATATATATATATATATATATATATATATATATATAGTGGTAGAATATTGGAAAGTAATATCCGTAGTGGTAGAGCACTCAGTCCATGGGACGAGTTAGGTAGAAGTGGTTACACAACAGTTAGTTCACCATACCGAGAACAATTGTTTCACCTTAGCGGATCCTAAGCTCGTAACCGTATAAACATGTCCATTAGAAGCTAAGGATCCGCTAAGGTGAAACAATTGTTCTCGGTATGGTGAACTAACTGTTGTGTAACCACTTCTATATATATATATATATATAGGTATGTATGTATGTATGCGTACATACATATATGTATACAGACGTACAGTAGTATGTGTATATATACATACATGCACACATATATATGCACGTATCGGTTTACCGAACATTTATTATAATGCTCGGTTTGTTTATTTGTAAACAAACAAACAGCCCGAATTACGCTGTACAGTGTTTAGGCAACCACGTCACCTTTTTGTTCAACACTGACACAGGAACGATGTACTAGTTTCAAGCTTATTAGCTATGGTCAGCAGCGTATACCTTCCTGCCAGATAGTTGAACGTCTGAAAGTATATACTTTCCTTATGCATATTAACGTCTGAGCAGCCTAATATGCATATCGAGTGAGTTCAGTGGGCCGGGCACACCGAAAACGATAAATGGAATAGAATGAAAGGAAATTTCATTTCTCACTCTTAGTACGGCACTTACTTAAATGTAAGTATGTATGTATGTATACGTACATACATATATGTATACAGACGTACAGTATAATGTATATATATATACATACATGCACACATATATATATGCACGTATTGGTTTACCGAACATTTATTATAATGCTCGGTTTGTTTGTTTGTAACCAAACAGCCAGAATTACGCCGTACAGTGTTTAGGCAACCACGTCACCTTTTTGTTCAATACTGACACAGGAACGATGTACTAGTTTCAAGCTTATTAGCTATCGTCAGCATCGTATACCTTCCTGCCAGATGGTTGAACGTCTGAAAGTATATACTTTCCTTATGCATATTAACGTCTGAGCAGCCTAATTTGCATATAGAGTGAGTTCAGTGGGCCGGGCTCACCGAAAACGATAAATGGAATAGAATGAAAGGAAATTTCATTTCTCACTCTTAGTACGGCACTTACTTAAATGTAAGTATGTATGTATGTATACGTAGATACATATATGTATACAGACGTACAGTAGTATGTGTATATATACATACATGCACACATATATATGCACGTATCGGTTTACCGAACATTTATTATAATGCTCGGTTTGTTTGTTTGTAAACAAACAGACAGCCCGAATTACGCCGTACAGTGTTTAGGCAACAACGTCACCTTTTTGTTCAACACTGACACAGGAACGATGTACTAGTTTCAAGCTTATTAGCTATCGCCAGCATCGTATACCTTCCTGCCAGATGGTTGAACGTCTGAAAGTATATACTTTCCTTATGCATATTAACGGCTAAGCAGCCTAATTTGTATATCGAGTGAGTTCAGTCGGCCGGGCACACCGAAAACGATAAATGGAATAGAATGAAAGGAAATTTCATTTCTCACTCTTAGTACGGCACTTACTTAAATGTAAGTATGTATACGTACATACATATATGTATACAGACGTACAGTAGTATGTATATACATACATGCACACATATATATATATGCACGTATCAGTTTACCGAACATTTATTATAATGCTCGGTTTGTTTGTTTGTAAACAAACAGTCCGAATTACGCCGTACAGTGTTTAGGCAACCACGTCACCTTTAAGTAAGTGCCGTACTAAGAGTGAGAAATGAAATTTCGTTTTATTCTATTCCATTTATATATATATATATATATATATATATATATATATATATATATATATATATATATATATATATATATATATATATATATATATATATAGGAACGAGTAGGACCCGGACGGCGATATGATTTTAGTCCAGAATTAGCCGTCGAAACGGCTTGAGCTCAGCCGTCGGGGCCCTACTCGTTCCTATTACCCACTCTACTACCCTAAGTATTGAGTACTTTGGTGCGATATGGTCCATCTGGTTCCTTACCACATTTCCTTCGTTATATATATATATATATATATATATATATATATATATATACTCATATACATACCGACAAATATGTTCACACATAGTCACAAACATTCAGTTTTGAATTAATTGTGCACAACACCGACCCAACACCAGATGTTTATCCACAGCTACTTGAGTTACTACAATATTCAGTGCGTTCGTCATACAATTATGAATGAATATATTAGGAATATATTATTACAAATTCTAGTATCAGGTCAATAGTTCAAATATAGTGTATTTCTATGTTTTCCTTATTTAGTCATTCCCTATCCTTGTTATCTAGACGAACTATGATGTTTTGGTTAAGGATTTCCCTGAAGAGTTATGAAGTTTTGTGTTCTGTCCTGATGCCTGGATCTTGAGAATTTGTCTTCTACTAAAGCTTCGGGTCAAATCAAGGCTTATGACTGAATTGGATATACGGAAACAGTTTAGGTTCGGCTTTGACGCATATTGCAGACCTGCCAACCTCTAAAAGCAAAACCATGAAAAACGACTGCCCCCAAAACGTGGAGAAATGAAGCGAAATGAGGAGATTTTAGATAATTGTTTCTACTTTTGGCACAAGGCCAGCAATTACCCAGTGTATTACTGGTACTTTATTTTATCGACCCCGTAAGGATGAAAGTATAATAAAGTACCAGTAATACAGAGGAGATTTTAGATAATGAAAGCTATACCCATTTTCACAAAAGAAGACATCTCTCACATACCCCAAAATGGATCGGTGTCTTCGCGTCAGACGGGGAGAGTTGATATTGTGTCACGTTGAATATCCCATTAAAGTACCTTAAGATTACATGGGTTTGTGGAATAATCCGTCGTTTATAAGTTAATTTAAAGAATAGTACGTGGCGTTGGTCGAAGAACTGGAACAATCACCATTGAAACCGATGGACAGCCATTTATTATTACTTTATCTCTCATGATATATATTAAACATATTGAAATAAACAATAATATTTTCATTTCCTTGTTAGTTTTCCATCTCTCTCGAGTATTTGAGAGAATGTCTATTTTATAGACATATGCTCCAGTTCAACACTAAATAAATTCTCTTTGTTTATTTTGTTTTGTCTTTTTATTATTACATCAGCAGAAAAACACTCTATCTACATCCATCTACTTAACTACTAACTACTAAATAAATCAGCTGAAGCTAGAACTAATTTTGCTGCTTTGATCATTAGCGTGCTAGTGTTAGACATGTCTGAGTGGTTAAGAAATTATTTTTGCAACTATGAGTTCCTTGGTTCATTTCTATTGCATGGTATATTGGATAAGTTTGCTTTCTGTACCAAGCTTAGTGAGACAAAGTTGATAGATAGAAACTGTCTGAAAGCTTAGCGGATGAATTCGACATGTAATTCAGAAGTTAAGCATTGTCATATATTGTGGCATATACATTCCACCTGAGAATTTGTAAAGGGTACACGTGTCTGTGAAATATTCAGACACTTACGTTTTAATTCATGACTCAGACATTCAAGTGGTTGAACGAATGACTACCTATCGTCGAAACTGACGTAGGATCAATGATATCATCATCATTAGTATTGTTAATAGATTGTAGCTAGGGGTGAAATTTGACAAAAAGGATTAAGTGTTAGAGAAGGACTGACATAATTATTCGATTAGGACATCCGGCAATTAGATCAGTTGGGGTTATTTTATTAATTGTTTTAGCTTTGGTACAAGCCCAGAAATTTGAATGGAGAGGCAAAGTCAATTAAATCGATTCTAGTGCGTTACTGGTGCGTTACTTTATCAACCCCGTAAGGATGAAAGGCAAAGCTAACCTCGGCGAAATTTGAACGTAAAGGGACGTTGCTATATGCCACAAAGTATGTTGTCTGTTATTATAATAATTATATGAAGGAGAGAACGAGACTGACAACTGAACGTGGAGCACATGCATTACAAGGGGACACTTTGAATATTTTGAAGAAGCACTGTTTCTAAATTTTACATTAATCATTTTAAAATCACACACTTTTTTTATACTAAGTGTGGCATCAGACATGTTGAGATGTTGTGAAATATGGAGATACATACACAGAGACATATATATATATATATATGATTACCGACACGCCCGGGGAAAAACAAAAACAAAAAAAAAAAGAACTTTGACTGTCTGCCCATAAATGGATTATACCCCTTGATAAGTTCAGCTAGATTCCCGCCGTTCGAATACTTGATATACATATATATGAAATAATTGTTTCTACTTTAGGCACAAGGCCAGCAATAACACCAGTTCATTACTGGTACTTTATTTTATCGACCCCGTAAGGATGAAAGGCAAAGTCAACCTCGGCGGGATTTGAACTCAGATCGTAAAGGGACATAACTATGCTGGAAAGCATGGCGTCCGACCCTCTACCAATACTGCCAATCCACCACCCTATATATCAAATAATGGTAGTTGAGATGGGATAAAAGGCGGTGGAATGGCAGTATCGGTAGAAGGTCGGACGCCATGATTTGAAGCATAGAGTTACCTCCCTGTATGATCTGAATTCAAATACCACCGAGGTTAACTTTGACTTTCATCCTGACGGGGTCGATAAAATAAAGTACCAGTAATGCACTGGGTAAATTGCTGGCCTTGTGCCCAAAGTAGAAACAATTATTTGATAAATGAATATTCCGTCACTCATTATCACCTTCCGGGGATAAGCTACTGACGTGAAGTGCTTTGAATCACGAGGACCAGCTTATCCTCGGGAAGTTACAACGTAACAAATAAGATAAACAACACTCTTGTGTAATATATATATATATATACAGTGTAGCCACCCCATTCGCTGTCCCGGTTATTCATGGTATTGTGTTGGCATGTAAACAGAACTGCAGACATAAATGTTTTTGGGGTGATTGATCTTCATCACTACAGTATACTGTTTACCTGCAAACTGTCAGAGGTAGTGAAAATATATATTCGACTTGATTCGCATATTAGCAGACTGCCTGATCAGTCAGATCACATATTAGCGGACCCGCTGATCAGCCAGATTTGCATATCAACGGATAGGCCAGTCAGTCTCATGTATAGGAGCAATTAATGGCCGGCTTTGCCATATTCAATAACTAATATAAGTTTATCGCTCTACATGGCTGAATACAATAAATGTAATCTGAGTTTTTCGAATCACGCAGAACCATTAGTGTCTGCAGTTCTGTTTATATGCCAACACAAGAGCAAGACTGACGGAGTGACTCTACTGACATGCCTTTAATAAGGCTCTTTGCATAATTGCAAACGAATCGAACTAAATTTGCCTTTCATCCTTATGGGGTCGATAAAATAAAGTACCAGTAATACACTGATTTAATTGCTGGCCTTGTGCCAAAAGTAGAAACAGTTATTAATATTAAAAAAACTCAGATTACATTTATTGTATTCCGCCATGTAGAGCGATAAACTTCTATTATATATATATAT
Source organism: Eledone cirrhosa (assembly GCA_964016885.1). Classification (NCBI taxonomy): domain Eukaryota; kingdom Metazoa; phylum Mollusca; class Cephalopoda; order Octopoda; family Eledonidae; genus Eledone; species Eledone cirrhosa. The sequence continues at coordinate 283,018,803 of OZ024740.1, forward strand.
ATATATATATATATATATATATATATATATATGAAATACGTCCCTTCACGCACAAGGCGCCAAGGTACGCATGTATTGTCCAACCAAGTGTCAATGTGGTTCAATGGCGGGTTAATAAATTAACGAGCCAGAACAAATATAAACAAGGTTTAGTAAATAATGAAAAAGTTTCAAAATAAATTTAAAAAAATTGACTTTACCTACTATAGTTACCTTTACCGATCGGTTTCGAATCCCAAAAATAAAACGGAGACCATACGGCCCTCGTTGCAAAGAAAGATTCTCGTCAGAAGGTTCTTTTCATTCAAAGAATATAAAATTCCTGAATTTAAATCACAAACTAGCGCTATCAAAAACTGTTCCTGGGATGAGAGTGGATGATGTAGAACAGGTTTATCAAGGGCCGTAGCAAAGATAGAGGCAAAAGGAGGTAGGTCAAACTAGCCACCGCTATTGCTAGCAGCAGTCGGAATGACCCGGTTTGTTCTCAACGTTAGTGGAGGTAGTAGTAATATGAAATACGTCCCTTCACACACAAGGCGCCAAGGTACGCATGTATTGTCCAACCAAGTGCCAATGTGGTTCAATGGCGGGATAATAAATTAACGAGCCAGAACAAATATGGGCCGTATGTTCTCCGTTTTATTTTTGGGATTCGAAACCGATCGGTAAAGGTAACTATATTAGGTAAAGTCAATTTTTTAAAATTTATTTTGAAACTTTTTCATTATTTACTAAACCTTGTTTATATTTGTTCTGGCTCGTTAATTTATTAACCCGCCATTGAACCACATTGGCACTTGGTTGGACAATACATGCGTACCTTGGCGCCTTGTGCGTGAAGGGACGTATTTCATATTACTACTACCTCCACTAACGTTGAGAACAAACCGGGTCATTCCGACTGCTGCTAGCAATAGCGGTGGCTAGTTTGACCTACCTCCTTTTGCCTCTATCTTTGCTACGGCCCTTGATAAACCTGTTCTACATCATCCACTCTCATCCCAGGAACAGTTTTTGATAGCGCTAGTTTGTGATTTAAATTCAGGAATTTTATATTCTTTGAATGAAAAGAACCTTCTGACGAGAATCTTTCTTTGCAACGAGGGCCGTATGGTCTCCGTTTTATTTTTGGGATTCGAAACCGATCGGTAAAGGTAACTATAGTAGGTAAAGTCAATTTTTTTTAATTTATTTTGAAACTTTTTCATTATTTACTAAACCTTGTTTATATATATATATATATATAAATGTAAGCATGTATGTATACGTACATACATATATGTATACAGACGTACAGTAGCATGCATATATATATATATATATACATATATACATACAGGTACACATACATATATGTACGTATCAGTTTATCGATATGCAAATTGGGCTGCTCAGCCGTTAATTTTCATAAGGAAAGTATATACTTTCGAACGTTCAACCATCTGGCAGAAGGGTATACGGTGCTGATGATAGCTAACAAGCTTGAAACTAGTACATCGTTCCTGTGTCAGTGTTGAACAAAAAGGTGACGTGGTTGCCTTAACACCGTACGGCATAAATTCAGGCTGTTCAGTTTGTTTACAAACGAACAAAGCGGGCGTTATAATAAGCGTCTGCTAAACTGATACGTACATATATGTATGTGTACCTGTATGTATATATGTATATATATATATATGCATGCTACTGTACGTCTGTATACATATATGTATGTACGTATACATACATGCTTACATTTAAGTAAGTGCCGTACTAAGAGTGAGAAATGAAATTTCGTTTTCATTTTATTACAACCTATATATATATATATATATATATCAATAATATTTTCAAAAGTTCAACTCGTGATGGAGGTTTTGTTTCTAACGCTTGTCTTGTTGGACACGCCATGTTAAAAGAAACAAAACAATCTAATAATAGATCATTGTTACTTGAAAGAACATATGTTTGCTAAACATCTCATACATGCTGTATTTCTATTAGTTTGAAGAGCCACGTGTTTGTACACAATGCCCATCAACATGAATCTGCATTGTATTTAACTGAGAACACACGTTTATATAAGTTGTGGTAAGTGTTGCAAATCTTCAGCTTAGTGAAAACGTCATCTTCGTTTTGTAGCTCATTAGAAAGCACTGATTCTATAATGCATGAATGGAGGTATGCATATATGTACGAGGGCAATCCCAAACGTAAGGTCTCCTTCCGATATTGCAACTTTTCCGTTAAAATCCTGTGGATGGTGCTTCGGGAAACATCAGGAACCAAAATGCATGGAGTATCCAGAGTGATCCGCCGAACTTTAGGCATGTTTTCCTCGGAAAGAAACCTTGCTTTTGGGATTGCCATCTATATAATAACTGCGCGAAATTCGCACTTGGCGGTAGTGTTCAACGGGAGCTCCATTCTCAACGGTGATGTCCAGGGTAAAGAGAAGGAGAGGGACCAGGAGGGAAGGATAAAGAGTTGAAGTGTCTAAGGGCATGATTGATATCGTGGATATGGGAGGGGACATTGCCGACCAACGGGGCGAGGATGGTGTCTAAATATTTAGACATTATCTCGGTGGGGAAGTTGCAGTCAGAAACAATAGGACGGCCGGGATTATTTTGTTTGTCTGTTTTGGGGAGGGTGTGCAAGGGGTGCGTACAATAAGATTGGTGGCAGTGGGGGGTAGGTGGGAGGAGGAGATGAGCTCGTGGATGGTGAAGGATATGAGTTGTTGGTAGCCAGGAGTGGCGTTGGAGTATAAAGGGCGGCAAACAAGGGTATTGTGAAGCTGGCGGAGAGCCTCAGCCCTATCGTGGTCAGCGCTCCAAACCACCACAGCGCCACCTTTGTCAGCGGGTTTGATGACAATGTCATCGCGACGCCGAAGGTTGCGAAGAGCGGAGAGCTCAGTCCGCGTGATGTTAGAGCGACGAGAATGCTGGTGGAAACGGAATCGATTCACAGTACGGCTGCAAGTATCGACAAAGGAGTCGAGAATGCTGAACTGGCCAGAGCTCGGCGTCCAATGTGATTGCAGGCGACAGAGACGAGTGAAGTCATCCGTCTGTGTCGATGATGGCGTGACGTGAAAAAAATCTTTCAGCTTTAATCGACGGAAGAACCCTTCAATCTCGGCACGTGTGCGAAACTCGTCGCAGGTAGATGTGGTTGGTATAAAACGCAAACCAGGGATGAAGAGGGAGCGCTCAGCTTCGGATAGTGGTAGGTCCTGGCGTACGGTGACTATAGTGCAGGGACGTGAGGGAGTGAAAGAGGTCGTTTGGCAAAGCGTGTGCAGGTTCAGTGATGGGGAGAGGAAAGGGGGGTGGTAGGTGACGGGATAGCGGGTTTAGGGTTGGAGACGATATGAGTATGGGTAGTGACGGCAGGCGGGGAGGGGAGAGAGTCGAGTTTGTGGTTTTTCATGGAAGTGACGAAATTGAAAAGGAGGTGATTGAGGTAAAGGATAAATTCTATAAAGGATTGGACGAGGAAAGGGTGGCAAATGGAGGAGAGATGGAAGTAAGCCTTGGGGAGATCTCGGTTGAGAGAACGGATTTGGGAGAGAGTTGATGGAATGGTCGCCCGCACGAGCTAGCGAGAGGAGCGGGTAAGGATGGGCTCAGTGGTGGGAGCAGAGTAAGAGGTGGGGTGAAACTTGAGGCGGAAACATCAGGGAATGAGGTGGTGGTGGAGTAGCGACTTAAAAATGTAATGTGACTGTTGTATTTTGTTTTGGTGAAGATGAGATTGGAGAGATGCAGGGAGGATTGGATGCATACAGGGGGGAGAGGCTGGAGGAAGCGCTTGAGAGTAGAATGGAGCTGGTGGAGAAAAGATTTGAGATTTGAGAAGGTACTAGGGTGGGAGTGAAAAATAGACGGGTGAGAAGAAAAGGGTGGTGTAAGAAGATTGTAGTAGGGGACAAGTGGTAGAGAGTCGTGGAATATTTAAATGCAAGAAGCAAAGAAAATTTCAATGATATAAAATATTTCCTGGTGGAAGTTCAGGTGTACTCCGGGTTGGTATCCAGTTGCGGGGTTAAAATCCAATTAGAAAATCGAACAAATTTTGAGAGGTCCACGTAAGCGTTTATATATATATATATATATATATATATATATATATATATATATATATAAGTAAAAGGTAAACAGAAATAACAACACAATCGGTACAGTATATGGAAGGGATATATTAAAATATTGTTGACAAGTTAATATCTGTATACAACAAGTACAATAGTACGGGATTGGGACCACCCACAGCCCCGGCGGACAGAATGGAAAGGCATTTCCCCTGAGGTCGGCAAGGGAGACGCGCTGGAAAAGCCACTCCAACTCACGGGGCTCACGCCTGCGGCTGGCCAGGCTCAGCGCCTATGATGGTGAGTAAGGAGGTAGCCCTGGGAGGTTAACGCTTGATTGTAAAATCATAATACTATAAAATTAAATTATATATATTTAAAATATATATATATTTAAAAAAGGAAAAGAATGACATCATTTGTAGTTCTAAACAATTTAATTTAATTGTATAGTATTATGATTTCATAATTTGGTTTCGTAGATCCATCTATCTATATATACGTGTGTGTCTATGTGTGTGTGTGCGCGCGTGTGTGTGCGGATGTATTGTGTGTGTGTGTGGTATGTATGTGTGCGTGTGTGTATGTGTTTGTGTGTGTAGAATATTAAATATCTTTAAATAGCAAACATCAATAACACAACTCTTACAATATTTGGAAACCGTTGAATAAAGCAGCCGTCATACTCTAGAAGCTCTCGAAGTTTTGTTTTACTTTGAAACAGTACATGAAAGTAATTTTTGATCTATAGAACATTTAGCTTTCTCATTTGCTGATTTTAATTCTACCTACATATCAATAAATGAAATTGCCGATGTCTCGATGAGAAATCTATTGTCTTGATTTAACATCGGAGACATGTTGAAATAGAAGTAAAACTTAAAACAACAAAGTTATATGTATTTAAACCATGATTTATATTTGGTAGTATCTAATTATATAAGCATTAATAGATACTGGCACATATGGCAGTTTTGAGTCGTTAATCATTATGACGTTAGAAAATATTACGTTGTCATGTAAAAAATGGTTCCCCATTTGTTCGGCATAAATGTTCAATATTTCACTAATCTTTAACACTATATTAACGTCTGCTGGATAGCTAATTTCCAATATTGTACATGCATTCTTTTCTCTCTCCCATATCATATCATTATCTCGCCGATTATATCTAGATTTTACTTGAGTTTTCACAGGATTATTCCACTGGTAACTTTTCGTGTTATGTGTGAGCACAGCACTTCCTTCATTGTAACCGTTTATATATTTTATTTTCAAGACTATCCTTACTACTGAATGTATTATTTAATGTTTTAGCCACTATATCATGCCTCGTAGGCAGGTGGTATCGTTGTGACATCTTCTATTAGCTGCTTATGACGTGAGTTATAATGCGATATTTATTTCTCATCTGTTCTGGAATTTAGCCTGTTACTCTATCTTTTTGGCGCATCAACTATTTCATTATAAGTGGTTGTTAATCCAAGATATACATCTTTGGTTACCTATATTATACTCATAAAGAAGCTTATACTCACAGAGTCCTTGACAGATTGTCTTCTGATAAGGCCACGGCTTTTCGTCGCGATAGACCCATGAATTTTCCATGGGTGTTTATTTCTGGTCATCATTTAGGGAGTCCTTCTCAAGAAGATTCTTCCCACCTCTGCCTATGTTATCGGCTTCATGTAGACATTCTTGCTCTACATATAGGCTCCTGTGACCAACTCACTAAAGTCGTGACCCAGACTTTAGTGAGTTGGTCACAGGGTTATTTCCTTCAATAAACACCACTGTATGCCAACCACTAATTTAATTAGATAACAGATATAAAAAAAACTTTTGTGTATTTTCGCTCGTGTGTGAACAGTTCAAGAGCCTGTCGCCAAAAGAGAAAAACTGCTCTTTGCTCCCTCCTTTATAATTCCTAGAACGGAAGTTAAAGGAATACTCTAGAATTCTACGGGAAGTAACTCCAGCTACTTCCCTTTGTCTAGAGAGCGCTACACCTTTCTTGCCAGCTCCTTGCTAATCTCTGATCATATTATTAATGTCACAATGATTCTGATGGAAAATTTTCAGAGAGGTTGTATACATTATATACATTAAATTTTAGCCGGCAATCGGTCGGTAGCTTTTCACTAAATTAGTTTCTTCTTTGTCAGAGATCTGTCGTGTTTCATTCAACACCAAACGGCTTCATATACGTTTATCTGCATCGAAAGCTTGCTGACAGAGATTGATAAGATACTATCTCCAATAGAAGGTCAGATACTCGTACCAGAAGCCGACAATGAAGTTTCTTCTGGGTGTTTTCTTATATTGTATGTACATACGTATGTATGTATATTCTCTCTTTCTCTTAATTTTGAATTTATTCTTTACCGGCCACCTTCCCGGTTGTAAAGAAATGTAATGAATTGGGATCTGTCGACGTCTCTTATTTAAATGTTCATACTTTGGATCGTAAGAATCTTTTACAGATTTTGACAGTTCCAGATATCGCAGCAACTTGTAGTTTTGAATTAAGAATCTATGATCTTTCTCCACAAATCGAACAGTTCAGTTATACTTTGGTCCATGTCGGTTGGTATATAACCCGTAGCTCCAATAATAACGGGTATGAAGCTGAACGAGTACCATGAATATTAGATTTGCTAACTCCTCATCAATAGTCAGTAGATATCTTACTTCTATTATCATTTCATTACTCTATTGGCATTAAGCAGATTGTTTTAATGTGTGGTCCAAAATAAAAATATTATGCTGAATGTTCTTAATATTAGTGGCGTTTTTTTTTTCATACTTTTAGGTTCGACCAGTATTCCTTCAACCCATGAGTCTAAACATATTTCTATCTATTCTATTTTATTTTTGTCTCCTGTAAAGCATGTTAGATCTGTCTTGCTATCATATCATACATCATAGGAAAGTAGTAACGAGAACATATTCTTTCACATTTGACAATAATGTAGCTAACATCTTCGGTCTTTATTTTGCAGTGCCTACGTGTATTGTCATTGGGGTTTGGGGGTATCCTTCAATGTGGGATGTTATGATATTGTCAGTCTTTTAGTCTGGTTTATCCCCTATATGGTCTGTATTTTTCATCTCAAGTCCCCATACACAAACTTCTCGGTGTGTGTGCGTTTAAGCCACATTGTTGTTGATTCTATACCAGATGTAATGATATATTTCGAGAAGTGTTTCCATTTAGATATATAAAATTGCAGACAAAAAAAAAATTCATGTAAACTGAATTAAAACACATGTCATCTACTCATTCGTTGTAATTGTTTACATTTTGAATTATTTTATATTTATCTCGAGATTCATTGCAGAAATATCGTGGAAATAGATGTAATAATGCGTTTCTGATAGGGACCTGCTCCCTACTACAGTTTCTGTGTTGTAGTCACACCCTCCCACCCTTCCGCCATATTTCAGTTTTATTTTCTTGTATGTCTTTATAGATACTTAAAATGAACGAACCTATATTTCCCGTACCGGAAATCAATTATGAATGTAGTTTTATCAAATTCACAGAGAAAGTATTATGACATTATTTGTTACACTTGCATATTAAAAGAAAACAATCATCATAGGTCAACTGATATATCTTAGCAGGGTTTCGAGCATGTTTATACTGTGATTACTTCATCTCTGCGTCCCTCACAACTCAGTCTAGCAGGGATATGAAATAAATAGCTAATAGAAGGCGCTATATTCTAAAGCATTGTGATGACTGTTTTCACTTGTTTCTTTTTTACTTCTATGTTTTTCTGTGTAAATCCAATAATTAAAGCCCAATCACCGCCCTATATTCGTTCTGGTAACAATGTAAGATCTCTATAATCGACGCTTTTACACACATGACCTTTCAACATTGTTTAGTCTCCCTTCTGTCTACTGAAGAGAAAGAAAAAAGCTGAAAAAATAAATCAATCGAAATTTTTCAAATGTATTTTACTACATTACATACAATTGTTAAAGTTATATAAAAGCAGCTGTTTAGATGACCTTTGTCAAACAGCAGAGTTATGAAGCTTACGGAAGTTACTACACAACTGAATAGAAGGTATCAGATCACGAGAACTTAGAGCTCTCTCTCTTTTGACTTTGTTTCTAATAAATTCTCTCTGGTGCATATTATAAATCTACTTTTGAAAACACAATGTATTATGTTTCACACTTTGTCATTGTGAGAAAGTAAAATATATTCATTGCTTTTTCATTCTCACTTTTGAAGCTTCCTAACACCAAGATACACAAAATCCTGTAAGCATACAAATACACACATACGGATTCATTCATAGACATCCTACTAAACAAACGCATACATATATGCCATCTTACACAACTACTCTGGCGAATATACACAAATGTTTATTCTTACAGTTACACAGGCAAAAATACATACTTACACACTTACTCAGTCAAAAACATATACATATTCGTTCTTACACAACAACAATCAAAACAAATAAATTTATATTTATTCTTATACATCTATCAGAGCAAATTCATACACGTATACACTCATACACATCTATGAAAGCAAATATATATTCATTCCTAAACAAAGTTCATGCTGTTGCACCATATAATGCAACGAAGCATATTTTAGGCATCTATGTGAATAGCAATACATTTCCAACTTACCTTAAATAGATAATAGTTTTACACAAACTAGAAACGTTAAATAAAATCCCCAAATATTCGGAAAACATTTTTTTCTTTCTCTTAAAAATGTCTTATTTCAGTTGACATTCCAATAGAAACGTTATGGACATGATAGAGTTAAAAACATCGAAATTTTATATAAAAATAAAATATGTATGGAGAAGCCCTCTTCAATAAATCTCTACTGAAGCACCTACACAGCAACAATTTTATCGAAGAAATTGAATTGTTAGAGCGAGTAAATACCTTTGCACAGAAACATTAACCAATGTTCACAAAAGTTACATGGTATATAACATATCTAGAAATGGAGACATTTTTACACAACGGAATATTAATTTGTTTTTTATATGTGACACTGTCTCATATATATTTCTGGATAAGTGGGATTGTGAAGTTAAGGTCATGAAGTTGCTACATACTGGAATTAAAAGTGTTTGAACATTACTTAACTCCAAAATATTGATTTGGTTCTTCGGCTCAGGTGAATTGCTTAAAATGTAGCTAGATAGAGGCAGTACTGGACAGGGAAATGGGCGGGAGAGTCGTGATGAGAGAGGATGGCTGAATGAATCTACTTCTTCGTCAACTAATTAATGAGAGGGTCGAGCGGGCAGAGCCCTCCCAGGGTAGACCCTGAGCAAGATGGTTGGATAACATCCATGAGCTTGGCAGGTCACGCTTGGGGATTCAGCCTGATCAATTGGAGATGGTTGCTTCTGACAGGACCCGCTGGAGAGCTGAATGAATCATTCTAATATATTACTGATACTTAATACGTAGATCTTGCTAAGACAGAAAGCAAAATGAACTGTGGTTGGACTTGAATATAGAGAAAGTGAAACAAATGATATATGGGATTTATCGTAGGTCTACCAACCAGCTTCTGTTACCAAAAAAAGGGTTTCTCGACTAGTCAAACACCTGTATAAGTAAGAGGGGGGGGGGGGATAATATTTTGTAATGATCATGATTTTATCAAAGACAGTGCAAAAATGATATGACTTCAATGAGGAATCAAAAGCAGTTTGTCGAACCTAGGTATATTGGATAGTATGATTAAATTAATCCTGATATATTGGTATTTTATCGAACGTGGTTCAACTTTGAAAGCGCTGCTCATCGGACTCTTATACATTATTTCTATCTTTAATATTTTCAAAAGAACTGACTTGCATACTTAGACCACGGCTCAAGTATGTATCTATGTTTCTCCCGCATCAATTAGAATATTTAAGATTCTACCCACTTCCAACTTAATTTATTTTTAGTATTTTCATCACATATTAAACACACTTATGCTTGTTTAACCACAACGCATGTCTCTCGTTGAAACATATCACCACTTTTATAATTTTCTTCTATAATCCTTTCTGAGTAACGTCTACCTAAATCTAAAATATTATCCGAAGAAGCAAAACGATCTGAATATTGCGATTGCGTAACTATTATACAATAAATTTAATTATGAATAGCAGAAACCTGTCATGAGGTTTTATGGTATAACGATATTCCCTTGTGTGATACACGATTCAAATTTACAGTTAAATGCCTACCGCCGAGGTAGAGTGTCTTATGCTTACACGAAAGTTTATGGATTGATATTGTGCAAATGTGACACAAACAAACACTTAAAAAGACTATTATATACATACACACACACACACACACATATATATATATATATAGTAATATATATATATATATATAGTAATATCTGATTGATTCTATAGACACGTTTTATGATATAATGCTCTGATTTTTTGATTTTAACTTATTAATTCTTCATTGAGCTTAAAAGTGAACAGTTGCAACACATATATGTATCATTGATTTAATTTAATTTAATTTTATGTATGTGATAACCTCTATATTTAATAATCTCCCTATCGGTTGAGATTAAATTTGGCGATATATGGCTGCGCTTTCTAGCAGCATGCCTACCCGCCGTAAGTGACCAATCACATACTTTCTCTCTGGCTGGTACACAGCTACATAGCGATCTTAGCCATTTTTGAATCTAAATTTGGCGGGGTCTGTCGGAGAAATAAAATGTCTATTTCTGAGTTTGTCTCCTGATGATAACCTGACTCGGGACAGTCCATATTATTTGGATGTCCTAAACAAGGAAGAAACCATGGTCGAGATATAATTACGGTATGTGCGCATTTCTTCTAAGTTTAATTTTACTACAAATTACGTGCGGTTGACGATATGTTTGATCGGATTCTGCATGCTGCCGAAGTGTTTGATAAATAATGGAACGGAGTTAACGCGAACTGGCTGCGATCAATTATTTGTCGGAGATTTCCCCGTTAGAAAATTTACTCTTAAAGCTTGCTGGATTTGATTATGTATATGGTTAATTATGCTGATTAGAGGAAGAAATAGTATATATTTTAATATCTGATTGATTCTATAGACACGTTTTATGATATAGTAATATATATATATATATTTTAATAAATATATATATATATATATATATATATATATATATAAATGTGTGTGTGTGTGTGTGGTGTGGGTGTGTGCATATGTTTGTGTGTTTGTTTGTATGCGTATGTATATATTCATGTCATATTTTCAGTTGCTTGATGTTGAATTCTGTCACATGAAAGACCTTCAATTTTCAGTCCTTTTAAAGACCTTCTACTAAGATGTATAGAATAATTATTTCTTTAATAAAAACTACTTCGTGTCAGAACTCACTACTGCTTAGCCGATGATCGCACATTTCAATTCTTTTACGAACTATATTTCACGAGATATATTGAGTGTGAAACTAGTTCTCGTCTGCTTTCAAACCAGTATAAAATGTACAGCAGTTACACTAAAACCTCTACGAAAAAGTAGTGTGGACTAAATAACCAGTTCTGTTGGGAACTGATTTACACTAAACCTCCATTTTGCACCAGAAGATAAGAATGAGTTACAAGACAGCAACCGCGAGAGGATTTAGGAAGCAGTAATCTAAAAACACTGGGTTTAGAAAATCAACTATACTGAGAACTAGCACACCGAATATTTTCTAAACTAGAAATAGAAACATTACCTTTTCATTGATATTTCCCTCTATATGTTTCACAAACTTACATTACGGTGGTGGATTGGCATTATCGTTAGAGCGTCATAGAGTTATGGCCCTTTACGTTCAGAGTACAAATCCCGCCGAGGTTAGCTTTGCCTTTCCTCCTTACGAGGTCGATAAAATAAAGCACCTGGAATTCACTGGAGTAATTGCTGACCTTGTGCCAAAATTAGAAACGATTATACCTAGTTTTAAAAAATAACTACGTTATATAATTGTTTCTACTTTAGGCACAAGGCCAGCAATTACTCAGTGCATTACTGGTACCTTAATTTATCGACCCCGTAAGGATGAAAGACAAAGTCAACTACGTTATATAATATAGGGAAAAATAACTTTCTTATATTAAATGTTACAAAATTTACGTATGCATGTGTATATATATATATGTGTGTGTATAGATGTATAGACATAAATAATATGTTTATATATATATATATAAATATATATATATGTGTGTGTGTGGGTGTGTGTGTGTGTATGTGTGTATATGTATCTCTCTATGTATGTATATATGTAAGTATATATCGACAGGTGAAACTCACTATTCGCTGGGAAAGGCATTGACGTTTTCATTTCCTTGCATAATTAACGTCAGGCCAGGTGGTTCCAGTTATGAATAAATCGATATTATATCGAAGAAAAATATGAGAAAGATTCATTTATTATACATGTGTAGCACAGTGTAACGATATATGGAACTCTAGGGTCTGTTGGAAGACAAATAGTTAATCAGATAACGAATAGACGTTGAGCAGAAACGAGGAAGAAAGGGCAAAAAGCAGAACTAATAAAGAAATAAAGAAAAAGATGCACAAAATTGCAATTCGTAACATGTTTACATCCATAAAGAATTAAAGTAGAAAAGTTAAATGTTCTTTCGGTTTCTCTATCTCGTTTAAGCCTGGATATATTGATCAGAAGTAGGTTAGTGTGTGTGTGTGTGTGTAAGGGAGAGATTGAGAGAGAGAGAGAATGATAGAGAGAGAGAGAGAGAGAGAGAGAGAGAGAGAGAGAGAGAGAGAGAGAGAGAGAGAGAGAGAGAAAGAGAGAGAGAGAGAGAGCAAGAGAGAGAGAAATATGTGTGTATGTGTGTGTGCATTATTTAATGATTTTCAACTAATCAAATTTATAAATATCTGAATAGAAGGAGAGTCAATAATCCGAAGTCCACTGTATGGGAACAGAATAAATGTGTAATAGTGTTGAAAGGTCCATTAGGTAGGGAACAGCCATTAGTTACATGAATAAGAAGTAAAAAAGTATTCTTAGATTTTTGAAAAATCAAATTCGAATGTTTTTCTTTTATTTTTTTGCTATGAAAAAACAAAAATTGAAAGGCTATATTTAAAACATGGTCGTCGTTTGCATTAGCTGATTTCAGTGAAATCTTACTAATTTTATTTGTAGCAAACAGTTTTTTATGGTGTTTTGATAACATTTTGTTGGTATTCATAACTATACAGCTAAATTTCAAGATGGAGTCATCAAAACCGAAGTACACGAATTCCTCTGATCAAATCAATTCTACACAATGCCCAATGCTCATTTTGACACGAGTGAATTCAAAGAGAAAAACAATGTCGGAACACTGCAAATGTTTCAAAAACAGGAGCAACAATTTCTGTTTGAAAGAAAAGTATTATGGAAGAAATGAAAATATGCAAAGAAACAATACAATACACTTTTTAGTATTAGAATCCTTTGAGAGCAGCTAATGTTTAATGGAAATGTATCGGTGAGTTTGTGAAGAATAATTAAAATATTTTGTGAGTATTTTTATGTGAGTGTGGATATAAATGTGTTTAATCTCTTTGGAGGTTGCATCAAAGTTTGTTTTCTTTTTTACGGGAACGGCTCTCTTTCTCTCTCTCTCTCTCTCTCTCTCTCTCTCTCTCTATATATATATATATATATATATATATATATATATATATATATATATACATATATATATATATATAATAAAATAATAAAAGGACGAGTGGTTACTCCTCCATTACGTTTATTGTTTGGTGACGCGCGTTTCGCTATTGATCCACTCAAGATTCGATCTGTATCGATCTAGCCCGACTCTCTAATCAATGGCTCGTCAGACCTCTTTGACAGAATGACAGAATGTATATATATATATATATATATATATATATGTATAAAAAGAGAGAGAGGTAAAATCCTGACCGCTGGCGCCAAGCGGTTTCGGCTTGTATGTTCAGCAAGGCTTTCCAAAAGTGTGGTAAATTTTGAAAGGTGTGTAAAAATAGGTCACTAGTCATGGTAGTGCTGAAGTCAAATTTAAATTTGTCATTGTGGTAAGGAGGGCTGATAGATAGGAAATGGGGAAGTGGGGGTTCAGAGATTGGTAAATGTATCTAGAGAGTTTGGGGGTCTAGAGAGGGAAATAATCTGGGAAGGGATTTCACCTGTCTCTGTAGCCACTCTGCATCTTCACATACATTGAATATTCCCATGATTAGTAGTTTCCCCTCTCTCATCACCGGAAACTCTCCCCCTCTCTGTCACAAAATGAAGATGTTGTAGGACAGAATAAAAACCTAGTCACTGAATGAATGACGAAAAGCTTTGACAATATATAAACAACCATCTGGTTATCGAACCAACTAACCAACCAACCGCAAATGTATAATAAATTGAAGTGAAGAACATATGTACGTGCGTTTTTATTGGCAGCATGACTCTCCCAAAGTATAACAATATCTGTTTCAACACATGTTTTCAGATAAGAAATCTTGGAAAACAAATTCAATATATATATATAAAATAAATGTGAAGACTAAAATCCGAAGAAGGCCCGATAAGGATTATATATATATATATATAAAGAATTAATATCTAGTAACATATATATACATACAGATGCATATCAATGCTAGCAGATATATAGGTTTTGTCTTAGTAACATTGTGGTTCAATGCATGGGGTTGCAGAACAATAATATGAGAGACGTAAAATAAGAAAATTATAAAATTAACTTACTTACTAAAATATCACTTCCAACTAATTAGTTTCTGGAATGGAGTAAATATATTTTCCGAAGAAGATATGGAGAAACATTCCGTCGTCAGGGAAGTCTATTCTCATCTAAGTTTCCAGGCAAAGCGAGGACTCTGGAAACTTATATATATATATATATATATATATATATATATATATATATATATATATATATATATATATATATATATTTATATATATATATACATATATAAAACCCGTAGAACAAATGACTATTACATGTAGAGATTAAAGTTCAAAAAAGAATCGCTGCTTCCACCCTTTTACGGGATATATCTGTCTGTTCGTATACATATGTATATGTATACACATATGTGTGTGTGTGTGTGTTTGTAAAGTCGCACTAAGAGGAAGCAATTCAGCAGGTTATAATAAAAACATACATACATGGCATTATTGGGGGACCTTTCCAAGACATTTATATGTTTATAAAGACAGATGGCACTACGTACTTGATGCGCCTGTATGCATGTTGGTGTGCCAAGTTGAGTTGGAAGGATAGTTTAGAAGAGAATTCTGTAGTGTGTATTGTAAAATTACATATATGGAAGGTGGACAATATGGAGGATTTTACCGCGGGGGAAATAGTCAAAGAAATATTGTAATTGAAAAGTTGTAGATAGAAGCTAGAGATTTGTCTTTTGCAAGGAGACAAATGTAACAGAAGTAAGAGTGCTTTAGGGCTGTGCACTACCAAAAGTTCCAGCCTTCAGACCAAGAATAAATACGAGATAGAGCAATAGCCAGGAGTTCAAGAGCCTCCAGCTCTTTAATAAGGTGCGAAAATATCTGAGAGATCTACATTTAGATGTTTTCAAGAAACATCTCGACATTTTATTAACCAAGATCTCGCATAAACTCACAGCAGGAGGCGAAGCACAAAAAAGGGCGGCATCAATAATGACCAATCAAGAAAGGCTGGCTATAAAATCTGTAGCGTGGTGCCCCAACTTCGTTTCAGCCAATCGAATGGAACACGTAAAAGAAGAAAAGAGTAAAAGATGGATACTGATTGTAATTCAGAATGAAGTATTTGTTATCTGTTTCCTCACCACAAAGGAATAACAGTAGCGTTTGATGCTGAAACTGTATACTAGTGTTGAGAACTAAGTAAACAGAAACATGGCATTATTTGAAAATGTTCTGCACACACACACACACACACACACACACACACAAACATATATATATATATATATATATATACATACACACACACACACACACACATATACAAACATATATATATATATATATATATATATTGTGGAATATGAGCTATAAATACGAATAATAAATAGATTTGGTTATTTGGAAGACCGACAATGCATTGTCGGGTTTCCAAATAACCAAACTTATTTCTGAGTCGGTCGTATTTATATCTCATATTCCACAATGCTTCAGGAACTACAAGACCACACAGACACACACACACAAACACACACACAGACACACACAGACACACACACACACACACACACACACACACACACACACACACACACACACACACACACACACACACACATATATATATATACACATATGTGCGTATGTATGTGTATAGTGGATTGTGTAGTTGTTTATGCAGTGGGTGCATTTCAGGGCAAGATAAGAAGCGTAAGCTATAGAGAGTTGAGCGGAGAACCTAGAATAAAATAAAATACAATAAACGAAATGAAACTGTTTTATTGTTCATGTAGTGAAGGTAGAGGTGTAGAAAGATGAGTATGTGAGTGTTAATGTTAGAATTATAATTACGTTTAGGGTTAGAATTAGGATTAGTGTTAGTATAGTTACCGTGAAATGGTCACGTGGCCACAGTCTACGAGCATTGATAGTGATCTCTTTCGGATTAATAATCTTTAATCACACTAGAATATTCTTGGCTTTGCAAATCCATTACCCGTCAAAGTATGTGTATAGGTGTTTACATGTATCCAGGTTTCGGCAGTTTAGGGTAGGCATCCGCTTCCTTATAAAATGTGTCTCCACTATTCTTAGGTCTACTCTATATTCTTGCTCTGCAATAATTTTTTTGGTTATGCTCCTACCACATAACTCCCTGTGTTGAAACATTGTGATGGGAGGCGCTGTTTTTAAAAAAAAGGTTCTTGTATTCTGCTATGCAGTTGGCGTTTCCTGGAACCGATGCAGTTGGCTGCACTTGTGCAGTTCAACTAGTAAGCTATTAGGTTTCTCAGGCATACTGGTATACTATTGTTATTATTAAATCCTGTGTTAGGGCGGTGGATTGGCATTATCGGTAGAGAGTCGGACACCATGCTTTGCAGCACAGAGTTACGGCCCCTTACGGTCTGAATTCAAATCCCGCCGAGTTTAACTTTGCCTTTCATCCTTAGCGTGTCGATAAAAATAAAGTACCAGTAACGTACTGGGTCCATTTAATCGACATCCCCTCTCCCCTCAAATTACTGGCCTTGTGCTTATACAAGATATCCTTATTAATTATTGCGGTACAACATGCTTTGCGGCATAGAGTTACGGGCCTGTACATTCTGAGTTCAAATCCCACCGAGTTTAGCTTTGCCTTTCATCCTTATTAGATCGATAATTAAGGGACCAGTTATATTCTGAGGTCGATTTAATCCCCTTCAAATTGCTGGCCTTGTGTCTAAAGTAGAAACAATTCTTAATTCCTGTGGTGGTGTATTCTCTGACAGAGCATACACCACCACAGGAAGGCAGGGGCGTCTTCTTCGATGCTCTGCGTGAGATGTTTTCTCAATGTCCTTCTATGCCTCGTTACTCCCATTGTCAGCGCTGATCTTTTGATAGTTTCTCAGACGATTCTCTGCCTTCTCATTGTTATGGAAGATAAATGTTGACCCAGTTTTGTACTTGTTCTCTCGCTTCTTTCTTTTTTTCTTTATTCATGTTGGCTTTGTTGTTTCTATCGTCATTGATGTTGGTCTACAAGTGGTTTTGGTTGCTATTAGTACCAAAGGTGGTGATTGAGGTTGGCGAGTGGTGTCTGTGTTTGTGTTTGTGTTCTCTACTTACACGCTCGACAACGTTTTTTAAAAATCGATGTGCATAGTCTCCCTTTAACATTAGTTTCCGAAAGTTGTTTCCCGTGGATCTTGCTTGGGTGGCCTTGTCGCATTTGACCCTGCGGCGAATAAGTTGGTTTCTGGTCACGGCGATTAAGTTTGTTTCTGGTCTGAATCTGGATGGAGGAAGACAATTCTCTTGGATTCTTTCTTATAGAAGCTGATTTTGGCCCTTCCCGACGCTAGAGATAAGGCAAAGTCAAGTAGACTTAAGGAACCGTCGGCTGCTGGGTGTCCGACATCGAACTTGATGGTGTTAAATAATTCATTACATGATTGAAGACAAGAGGTTGGATTAAGTGCAAGAATTGCAGGAGCTTTTGCAGTAATGTGCCAGCTTCAGCATTCAATAATCAGAAAAAGGGGGTAGGTGTAAAAGCCACTTGCTATTTTCAATTCGGTATTCGGGCCAACCATCATTTATAGTCATCAATTTTGGGTAATGACCGAAAGAATACAATCGGGAATAGAAACTACCGAAATGGGGTTCTTCCAAAGGGACCTCTGAATAACGTAACTAGATAGATTGCGAGGCTTGGAAATGAGAGAGTCGCTCCAGGTAGAGGCGCTTCCCCGAATTAAGAGATCACAGCTCCGATGTTATGAACATGTGGTTATAATGTCTCAGGAAAGAATCGCTGGATAGATATTCCGAGCCAAACCAAGCGACAAGATACCCAGGGGGTAGACCATGAGCAAGATGTTTGGATAACGTCCATAAGCTCGGCTGATCTCACTTAGGGATCCAGCCAGATCAATTAGAGTGGCTGCTTCTTACAGGACCAGCTGAAACGAGCGTTTGCCGACTTTGCCCCATCACCCTCTCAAGAATAAGTGGGAGAAGAAGAAGAAGAAGAAGAAGAAGAAGAAGAAGAAGAAGAAGAAGAAGAAGAAGAAGATATATATTCATTATCCTCAACGACCCCATGTGATGATGTTTCGTGTTGAAATTTCACATATATATATAACGAAGGAATTGTGGTAAGGAACCAGATGGACCATAACGCACCAGAGTACTCAATACTTAGGGTAGTAGAGTGGGTAATAGGAAAAAGTATGACATGGGGTCATACTTTTTCCTATATATATATATATATTATATATATATATATATATATATATATATATATATATATATATATATATATATATATATATATCACTCGCTTTACGCGTTTTAATTGTCCTAATAACTTAATTTAGTTATTATTGCACCAACGTGAGGTATATGATTTTTAATGCAATGAAATATCTATGATCGTTGGCAAATCACTGATGAGGGACTCATTTTATAACATGTTATCCATGTGCAACCTGCAGTATTCTTCTCCCCATTTTTTCACACATATTTACCTAAACTGCGATTCTGTTTTTCTCTCTCTCTCTCTTACTGATCCCTCGTTCTCTCTGTTTCTCTTACTTTCTTTCGCCCCCTCTGTCATGTC
>OZ024740.1:283043212-283080712 GCA_964016885.1 Eledone cirrhosa
GATAATCAGCAGACTACTGATGATGGACAACCCCGTTTCTCGGTCTATTTTTATTCATATATATATATATATATATTTATATATATATAAACTGCCGAGTTGTGGCAACCACAGTTAAAAAGGGTACCCAATACATAGGTAGAGTGTAGCTATTTTTATTTTATATTGAAATGACTTCTACAGGACTAGAAATTTTTCATTTTTATGAAATCATCAGGATGCACAGTTTTTATAGGACACATCTTTCAATAATTAAGTCATTCTAAATTGCTCATATTATCATTTCTATTCAGATGAGTGATGACAGCCGTCAAGATAACTCAGCAAAGGAAAAGCCACATGTCAATTGTAGATTTAACGTCAGAGCATAATGAGAGTTGAACTGTCGTTTGTTGTCAAGGTTTGCAAAGAGCTGAAGTCTGTTCACAGTGACTCTACAGTAGTAGCCAAACGTAAAACGTCTGTTAAGGTTCCTAATACAATCTAAACACTCACATGTGTGCGAAAGGTGCAGACAATTATTACGAACCCCACAATTCAATTAGCAGCGTTGCTAAGCTCAACATTTCAAGGTACACTAGTGGAAATGTTTTGAACAAGGACTTTCAATACATATCATAAGTGATGCGGAGAGGTCAACTCATATCTATAAAGACAAAATATATCCGTCTGATCTATGCAAAACGCTTGCCGTGGAATGTTTAACATATTATCTTTTACGTTTTTGTCTTTTTTACTCTCGCCTATTCTTGAATTTCTACTTCTATTCCTCATTATATCTTCCGATGAAGGATAACTTCCGAGACGTTAAGAATCATCTTAAGGATATATGTATTGAAGGAATGCACAGTCACTTGCACGTTAACAACATGAGTAGGCTATTCCGTAGAACGAACAACTAGAACGCACAACGACGAAACAAACGAATGATCATTTAAAGTTTACAATATATTATCACCCTCTTCAATTTCATTTCGATATTTTACAATATATTCTAGTATTTTGTTTGTAATATGTTTTACAAATATTACACAAACTTACTTCATAATATAAACAACTCGTATATATACACACACGCTCAGAGAAACACACATGCTTACACACATTTATATACACACAAAGATAAGAGAAAATACAAGTTATATATAAATCCCTGGTTGTTCAAGTAAATTTTATTTTCACAAGTTCTTTTCTTGAAACATATGTGGCACACGTATATATATATATACTACTACTACTACTACTACTACTACTACTACTACTACTACTACTACTACTACTACTACTACTACTAAAACTCGGATCTTGCATGCTTGCTTGTCTGTTATGTAATACAGCCAAAAGGGAGCATAATGGGTAAATACTTTGAAAGCAAGTTGCCGCTAAAATGGGAATACAAATTGAATAAAACAAGTGTTTCGCGAAAATCTGACCCCGGGTTCCCGAGATTCACGGGTTTTGGGGGTACCTTCGTAAATAACCAAAACGGTGCATACTGGGAAAATACCACGAAATTAACATAACCCTGCAAAACTTCGTAAATAGCCAAAACATTGCATAATGAGAAAATACTCTGAATAAAACAAGTTTGGCGTAAATCGCACATGGTAAATATTTTCAATTTTCCAAAAATAGCAAGGAATTCATCTAAATTCAATTTATCTTATTTTATAATGAATATCGAAAGAAATAATCCGTTTGTTTTTTTTGTTCTCCATTCTGTAGGTAAGAGAGACAGAGAGGGGGTGAGAGAGTGAGAAAGAGAGAGTGAGGGTGAGATAGAGAAAGAGAGAGAGTGAGGGGATGAGAGAGAGAGGGGGGATGACAGATTGGGAAAGAGACAGCGTCCTTAACTTTTATTTATTTTAACTCTCCCCCCTATCCTTAACGTTATTTCTTTCTCTCTCTTTCACAGTTCTACTGCCACCGTGTGTATATGTATGTGTGCCAGTGCATGTGTTTACGTACTTAGAGATATGTGTGTGTGTGTATGTGTGTGCGTAACAGTACTTAAGTTATAGGCATATATATATATTTGTGTGTGTGTGTGTGTGTGTGTGTGTGTGTGTGTGTGTGTGTGTGTGTGTGTGCGTGTGTGTGTGTGTGTGTAGGATACCTTCGTAAATAGCCAAAACGGTGCATAATGGAAAAATAAGTGACATAACCCTGAAATGGGGATAAAACAGTTTTGATGTAAATCGACATAACCTATTTTCATCATTCGAGAAATATTTTTAATAATTATTAAAAAAAGAGTTTTCGGTGATTTCTCAGTGAATATGATTTCAAAACTACAAGTTGTTTGTACTTCAAGTATCTATATTTGAGCTTTGTTTAAACAGACAATATTTTAATTATCAGAATAACATTAAGTGAATATCACTGAAAAATACCAGTTGGTGTTAAACAGTAGGTGTTTATATTTTTGCTTTTGTTAAAAATAATATTTCAATTATTTTGAAATATTTTAAAGTGAATTTGATTTCACAAATAGCTTTATTTACATAGACAATATCTTCATTTTTTTTAAATTAGTTTCAAGTGAATACGATGGAAAAAATATTTCTTGGCATATTTAAAAAATATTCTTAAGTGAAAATGACTTAAAAAATACAAATTATTTGTACACCGAGTATATATATTTCAGCTTTCTTTAAACAGAATATTTTAATTATTAATGAGTATTTTTTATGTGAATATGATTTGAAAAATACGAATTCTTTAAACAGACAATATTTTCATTATTTAGAAATATTTCTAAATGATGATTGAAAAAAAATATTTGTTGAGGTAATAGGAATTTTTTCTAAGGTGAATACGATTTTCGATTCTTAAATAATGCCTCGACGAGGAAGAAAGAAAACATCTGGTTGGTCTATCGATAGTGGAAAGAAAGCACGGCTAAGGAGAGCCCAAGAAGGTGAGCAAGATAGTGGTGAACGCCAACAAGATCGGGACAGGCATGCAACTAGAAGGATCTATGAGACTGATAAAGCAAGGGTTTGTGCGTCTGGCGGAACAGAGGGAAAGAGACAGAAGAAGGAGAGATCATGAATCGGATGGTCGGAGAGCTGAGCGTCAGGCGGAACAGAGGGAAAGAGACAGAAGAAGGAGAGATCATGAATGGGATGGTCGGAGAGATCATGAATCGGATGGTCGGAGAGCTGAGGGTCAGGCGGAACAGAGGGAAAGAGACAGAAGAAGGAGAGATCATGAATCGGATGGTCGGAGAGCTGAGGGTCAGGCGGAACAGAGGGAAAGAGATAGAAGAAGGAGAGATCATGAATGGGATGGTCGGAGAGCTGAGCGTCAGGCGGAACAGAGGGAAAGAGACAGAAGAAGGAGAGATCATGAATGGGATGGTCGGAGAGCTGAGGGTCAGGCGGAACAGAGGGAAAGAGACAGAAGAAGGAGAGATCATGAATCGGATGGTCGGAGAGCTAAGGGTCAAGCGGAACAGAGGGAAAGAGACAGAAGAAGGAGAGATCATGAATGGGATGGTCGGAGAGCTGAGGGTCAGGCGGAACAGAGGGAAAGAGACAGAAGAAGGAGAGATCATGAATCGGACGCTCGGAGAACTTTGCCAACAAACCATTAGGGATAGAGCAAGGACAGTTCAACGACGTGACCTCTCTGCTGATGTTGGACAGATGAATAAGATCTGTGTCTGTTGTCATGCAATGCTTTTTCATGGTGAAACTGCTAACTTTTGCTGTATGAATGGAAAAGTCAGGTTGGGGCATCTGCAGCCTTTACCCCAGGAACTTCACAGTTTATTTAGTACAGATCAACCTAGGGCAAACGAGTTCAGGAAGAACCTCAGACAATACAACTGCTTGTTCCAAATGACATATTTTGGGGCTGAATTAGTTCGTCACTCAAGGAGTGGATGGAATCCTTCTATCGTTATTCATGGTCAAATTCACCATTACATCGGTTCCTTAACTCCTAATCCCAACGAACAACCCCAATTTCTTCAAATTTACTTCTTGGATCCTTAGGATAGTGTTGATTTGAGGATCAGGATACTCCATAACGATGGCATTCAGCGCGACATATTTGAATTATTGGAAATAATACTCAGACAATATGACCCTTACGTTGCTTCATTTCGAATGGCAAAAGAACAAATTAAAAATATTCCCGAAGCTTCGATTATTATTGATCCTGATAGGAGACCAGCAATGGGACATGAGAGAAGATTCAATGTACAAACTGCAAACGAAGTTGCCGTTATTATACAAAACAGCACCGAACTTCAAGCAAAAGCACGGCACATTGTGTTGAAAGAAAAAGGCGGACAATTGCAAATAATCTCAGAGTCCCATCGGGCCTATGGCAGTTTGCAGTATGTTCTATTTTTTTCCTTTGGGCGATGACGGATGGCATCATGAGCTGTTAATGAGCAACAACAACAAGTTGACGCCAATGCGCTACTATGCCTATCAAATAATGAACCATGAGAATGAATTCAACCAACTTCTCAGAGGCGGTCGTTTATTTCAGCAATATTTGGTTGACATGGCTGCGAAGATTGAAGGAGATAGACTGCAATACATCCGAATGAATCAAACATCATTACGATCTACAACATACAAAGGTCTTACTGACGCATTGAATGATGATGACGATTTTCGCAATATTGGCAGGCGAATCATACTATCTTCCACATTTGTCGGTGGACCGAGATATATGATAGAGCGATGCCAGGATGCCATGATGTACATACGGAAGTACGGCAATCCTTCGTTCTTCATCACAATGACATGCAATCCAAACTGGCCTAAAATCCGGCAAAACCTATTCCTGAAACAGAAGCCACATGACAGGCCAGATTTAATTGCCAGAGTATTTGACCTGAAGCGGAAACTGTTAAGAAAGTATCTTACTGGAGTAGATGGCCTATTTGGCAAGTGCATAGATTACGTGCTGACAGTCGAATATCAAAAGCGAGGTCTTCCTCATGTGCACTGTTTGCTATGGCTCAAAGAAGCCTCCAAGCCCAGACCGCAGGAATATGATAAATTTGTTCAAGCCGAAATACCAGATCCAAACAAAGATCCAGGGGGTCATGAATTGGTGCTGAAGCACATGATCCACGGTCCGAATTGATCTAACAAATCGCCGTGTTGGAAAGATGGAACGTGCAGTAAGCGGTACCCTAAGCCTTTCAATGAATATACATTGTGTGGAGAGGACTCTTATCCTGTGTACAGAAGACGGTCTCCAGGAATGGGAAGATTTGTGGAGCACCAAGAAGGAAGGGGAAGCCGAAATATAACTTCGGAATAGGTGGTTCCCTACAATATGAAACTATTAAAACTGTTCAACTGCCACCTAAACGTAGAGATGTGGTCTTCCGTGAAATCGATCAAATACGTTATCAAATATACCATGAAGGGCAGTGATCAGGCAATGTTTGGAGTGAACAGGGAAGATGAGATAATACAGTATTTAACAGGAAGATATATCGGTCCTTCAGAAGCTGTTGCCTTGGTACTTGGATTTCCAATTCATGAGAGAGAACCGGCCGTAGTTCGCCTTCAAGTTCATCTACCTGAGGAAAATCAAATCTTCTTTCGGGTCAATGCAGCTTTTAAAGTAAACAATAACATGGCAAAGACGACTCTGACTGAGTTCATGGATCTTTGCGATCGCGATCCGTTTGCAAAAACATTGTATTATGCCGACGTGCCAAAGTTTTACACTTGGAGTAATAAGAGATGGGAAAGGAGAAAGGTGGGGGAAATCGTTGAGCAGTATCCAAGGATTTTTTAGGCGAACGTTTTGGGACGAGTATACACTGTTTCTCCACGAAGTGGTGACCTGTATTATTTAATACTTCTACTGCATCACGTCAAAGCGCCAGTATCCTTCAACTCTCTGAAATTGTGTGATGGAGAACTCCTGACATTATTCAAAGACGTCTGCAGAGAGAAAGGTTTGCTTCAATCGGATGATCATTGGCAGCAGACTCTGGACGATGCTGAGCGAACAAGGGTTCCCAAAGCCATGAGAAATCTATTCATCGTGCTCCTCACAAATACGGAAATTGACAATTCCAGTGCTTTATGGGTTCGATTTAAGCATTCGCTGTCTGAGGATAGAAAAAAGGGCTACCAGAAACTCTAACCTTCTGTATTTTGAAGACAAACTTAAAGACCTGGGCAAAAGTCTTAGCGACTTTAACTTGCCAAGGCCAAATAATATTGTTGCTAATCAGGATATTGGCAATTTGGAGTTATTGCATGAGTTGCAATACATCAGAGAAGAGCAGCGACAATTTGTAGAAGAGACGGAGCCTCTATTGAATAGTGAACAAAAACACGTGTACGACTTCGTTTGTAACAGTTGATTTTCATTGATGCTCCAGGTGGAACAGGAAAGACATTCCTGATTAACTTAATTCTTTCAAAAGTCAGGGGAAACGGTGACGTAGCTATTGCTCTTGCGTCATCTAGCATTGCCGCAACACTGATGCCTGGTGGAAGAACAGCGCATTCTAGGTTCAAAATACCGATAGTAGTGAAAGAAAATAGTCTGTGCAACATTGATAAAAACTCAAAGACGGCAAACCTCTTTCAACATACAAGGCTGATTGTTTGGGTTGAGTGTCCTATGATTCAGAGGGAAAGCTTCGAAGCTGTTGACCTCACTCTGCGTGGCATATGCGACAACAATGAGGCATTCGTTGGAATTTTGACAATTACTGTGGCGATTTCCGTCAGCTTCTTCCGGTAGTCAAAAGGGGAAATGAAGCGGACGTGGAAAACGCCTGCATTAAAAAATCGTACTTATGGCGAAGCTTCAAAATATTTCAGTTGAAGACAAATATGCGATTGGGTGGGGGAGCAGGAGACTATTCACAGTTCCTATTGGATGTTGGAGAAGATAAGATAAAAAAAACTGAAAAGGAGGAAATTATTTTGCCAAAAGAAATGGTTCTCCCAGCAAAACTATGGAAGATGGATTGATTTCATCTACTCCTCATTCGACAATCCAGCTGAAGTGTTTTCGAACAATTTCATCTTAATACCTCTCAATGAAATGATGAGAAGCATCAATTCCACCTGTATCAGACGCTTCCCTGAAACCATAAAAGAGTACCGATCCTATAATTCTGTGAGCGATGGTGCCAATACCATTCATTTCCCGACTGAATTCCTTGATTCGGTTGAACTATCAGGACTGCCACCAATTCTTATGAGAAACTTGAATCCTCCAAGGCTTTGTAATGGAACGCGCATGATCGTGGAAGAACTGCATGACAATCTCATAGTAGCAAGAATCAACACTGCTGCTTTCAGAAATGAGATCGTTATGATACATAGAATAAGAATTAATCTATCCGAAGGTGAGGATATCCCTTTGCAGCGAAGCCAATTCCCAGGTCAATCGTGCTTCGCTATGACTATTCATGAAGTACAAGGACAAACTATGGAAAACGTCTTGGTTTATCTGGAAAGACCTGTATTCCAACACGGTCAACTGTATGTAGCCCTTAGCCCTTAGCCGCGGAAAACGAAAGAAAATGTCAGAGTGTTTCTGAAGGATACCCAGTCAACTAAGAATGGTGTCATCAAAAGCATTCTTTTGAACAAACTGTAACAGCGTAAATATGAGAAAATGTTGATTCCGACGTCAGAAAATGAAAGGAAAAGGAAAAAACTAAGACAAGTAAGAATAATTTCTTTCAAATGTTTGTAAATAAAACCAGCTTTTCATTAACATTGCAACTTTTTAAGCAGAAAAATCTTTCAGAACAAACAGTCAAGCATCCAAAGAGATATAGAAAAAGAAATTTTGAAGCGGAGTGATTGGATAGCTATTAGTGAAAATGATTTGATATTTTCTTTGTGAAAATACTTGTGAATAATAGAGTGAAAAGACAAGTTTCGCGTAAATCGGACCACGGGTTCCCGAGATACGCAGGTTTTTTCGGGTACCTTTATAAGTAGCCAAATCAGTGCATAATGGGAAAATTCTTTGAAAGTAAGGTACCATTGAAATGTGAATACAAACGCAGATCGTGGTTGTGAGAGAGGGAGAGGGGGGAGAGCTTGTGGTGTTGTTAAATGAATTATGACAGGTGACTTCAAAGAATTGAATACAGCATTACTGTATCTAGCTTGAATTTGGTGACTGAATATTAAGTTATATGTATCTTATAACTTGTGTTAGGACAGGATGTATGTGTGTGTGTGTGTGTGTCTGTAACCAGTGTATATAGGCCACAGACACCCACACACAAAAACACACACATATATATATATACACGTACATATACAGACACACATACACGTATATATATTGGCTTTCCAATGTCATTTTACATTATATACATTGTGTGTATATTTTAATTATTTAAAAATTAATTTTAAGTGAACATGGCTCAACGGGTGACGGGTGGTCTAGTGTATATATATATATATACATATATATGTAGGAGGTGAGTTTTATTGTAGCACAATAAAGCAATGCAAATATCGGATAAGTAGCACTCTACAGTTTGTAGGACTGGAGTATAAATAATATAAGATCAAAAGATGGTTAAAAGAGTTCCAAGTATTTTATTATGTGCATTTCAAAAACAAATATCATCATGGGATGATATCTGCGTTTTCATCAGATAAAATAGGGATACATGATATGAAGCTTAAAAAACACTTGTGAATAGTGAAGTTTTAAATCAACATATGTTGATTTAAAACTTCACTATTCGCAAGTGTTTTTTAAGCTTCATATCATCTATCCCTATTTTATCTGATAAAAACGCAGATATCCCATGATGATATTTGTTTTTGAAATGCGCATAATAAAATACTAGGAACTCTTTTAACCATCTTTTGATCTTATATTATATATATATATCTTTTGATCTTATATTATATATATATATGTGTGTGTGTGTTTGCTGATGGTAGCTAAGATGCTTCCATAGGCGGTATGCCGGTTGAGCACTCTATGCTCTTACAGAGCAGAGTATGGTATAATATAAAACGAAAATTCAGTGATGCATCTGAAATCAATTTATTGTGTGTTACAATTGTTTCGCCCAGTGAAAGATTTGACGCATCCGACGACCCGCAGATCCAGAGTCAGACAAGATTCATGCAATGATCGTGTCTCGAACTGTCCGCCGGCGAAACAATTGTAACACAATAAATTGATTTCAGATGCATCACTGAATTATACCAGTGAATTACTGGCACTTTATTTTATCGACCCCGTAAGGATGAAAGGCAATTGTCTGTGTCAGTAGAGTATGATTTGGGGGAGATTTATGTGCTATTACTTGAACGAGCGTCGTCCGTGTGGAGGTTTCCAATGTGTGACGATGTGTTTAATCTCTTAACTAATTGATTCCTTGGAACATCACTGAAGGATTCCACTTCATATGATCTCTCACAGTCCAATCAACCTGGTTGAATCTGTCTATTTGTCTGTCCGATTATCTTTCTTTCTCTTTCCCTGTTAGTCCGTCTTTCTGGTTGTCTGTCCCTCCTTGTTTCTGCCTAATTTCTCTATCCAAAGCGCAACTCTATGCACGGTGTATAAATGCAATGTTATATTTTGGTCTTGTGTTTTTCTGTTTTATTAACACTACTCTACACAATATGTATGGAGTTATATTTTGTGTGATGTATATTTCTAAGTCATATGTTCTAGTTTAAGTATTTTCTATATGTTTCTAACCCTGGTTTCCTCTGTTTCGAGATTTTTATATTTTGAATACTTTCTCTATTTCTTTTAATGATACATTAACGTCTATTTGGACTCATGATTCAGTTAGGAGGCACATTCTTTGTTGTAAGTGCTTAACAACAATATCCATCTGATTATCCTTTACAATCTTGTCTGTGATTATTGGCATATCCCAGAGTGTAGGTGCTTTATCTTTATATCATACATTTTTCTCCGTCTCTCACCGGTTCGGTTGTTGGTATTTTATAATACTAGCATGATTTCCACTGTATGGAAGACCCCAAACCGTCTACATATATATCCTTTTGTAGTTATGACAAGACAGACAGAAACCATTATTACTTTAAATTTAGAGGGGCAACACACATTGGTTGTGTTTAACTTCAGAGTTATTATTAATCAGATAATCAATTCATCGATAAGTAGGTTTATCAACTAATTAATTAATTGTCAATGTTCTTCTTCCCTCCTAGTCTGACACC
This sequence comes from Eledone cirrhosa, assembly GCA_964016885.1. NCBI lineage: Eukaryota > Metazoa > Mollusca > Cephalopoda > Octopoda > Eledonidae > Eledone > Eledone cirrhosa. Next base: position 283,053,400 of record OZ024740.1, read on the forward strand.
ATATCGATTGTTCTTACCTTTTGTTGCTTGCTTTCGTTTACTTTACATCAACTCATATTTTCTTTTAGATTTTGAATAGTTTCCTGCGAGCTTCTGCTGCAACATCAAGTGCACCACCTTCGAAACACTAGTGTAAATAACACATCCTATTTCTTTACAGATGGGTGTAATCAGGAATTGTGTATATGTTTCATCCAGTTGAAGCTTTGCTAGTGTTTGGTTTTGTATTGCTAGTGTTTGGTTTTGTATTGCTAGTGTTTGGTTTTGTATTGCTAGTGTTTGGTTTTGTATTACTGGTGTTTCTCCATTGTTTCGACAGTTATGTAAAAATAGGTTATGGTAGTTGTATTATTTATTTGAGGCTTGGTTCTTATTGTCACATCTATCTATCTATCTATCTATCTATCTATCTATCTATCTATCTATCTATCTATCTATCTATCTATCTATCTATCTATCTATCTATCTATCTATATAGATATATATAGTGACGAAACATAAGTCAATTGCATGAACTCGTAATCCTTTATTTACTGCTATATATATTTCGATGATAGCCATTGAATTGCTATGACCTCATCAGGCAGTTAGTGGGTTCTTAGATATGCCAGCTCTGTGTTTATAGTGTTGATGGTATCAGAGCCTTGGGACATATGAGCTTGTTAGGAATAATTTAATGTTGTCAGCAGGAATAGTCTTGATTCTCATTGGTCAGTTTGTAGATGGTAGTAGGGTTGGTATTTGACGTCAATGATGGAAGGTGGTGTTGTAAAGTTCAAACCGTCAGGCAAGATGACAATAGTTCCATATGACTGATTTTCACAAAAAGCATTCCATTATATATATATATATATATATATATATATATATATATATATATATATATATATATATATATGACTCACTCTCCACCCCACCCCTCCCCCATCTCTCTCTCTTTCTCTCTGTATATATATATATATATATATATATAACACGAGGGTCAGCTGAAACATAGGCTGGCAAAGATACTTTCATGGAATAACCAAATGAGGTTTATTTTACAATATAGACCGTGGAAAGGAATAATGCAGTTATAAATAGGAAGAGGTGAATTTAATGCATACAAAAATTCACAGAATTCTTTTATAATCAGCTTATGAAGTTTTTAGTCGACTTTCGTATATATAAACATGCACGTGTGTGAGTGTGTGTGTGTGTTGTACGTGTAGCATTGTGTTAAGTTTTATAGTATCGACTAGTTATAGTGTAGAGCAGGCATGGGCAACCTTTTTCGAGAAGCGGGCCGCATGAGATATGGCTCATCACCAGGCGGAGCGCAAGTGCTGATTTACATTCGTGCTCACATCAAAAAAAGGGTGGCAACTCAGGTTATTTTGATTTGTTTCTTCAGAATTCGTACACGTTTCCTCGATCGTAAAATTGATAGAAAGATAAGTTACGACTGAAAAGTTGGGGTAAAAAGATCAGAAAGATTTCACTTAGGTAACTTAGGCGAGCCATTCAGAAAGCTTCGCGGGCCGCAGGGTGTCCATGACTGGTGTAGAGTATGTGTTGTGTGAGTAGAGAACATTGTACCGAATATGATAAGTCAGATTTCTTAATTGTGCGTGAGATGTATTCTTGTACTGAATGACGATTATGTAAAATCAGTTGTGTAAATTATATGTGTTGTGAGTTGTATTATATTATCTGCTGGATTGGCTGTATCGGTAGAGGGTCGGACGCCATCCTTTCCAGCATAGTTACGTCCATTTACGATCTGAGTTCAAATCCCGCCGAGGTTGACTTTGCCTTTCATCCTAAAGTACCAGTAATGCACTGGGTAATTGCTAGCCTTGTGCCTAAAGTAGAAACAATTATATTATCTGCTGGAGAATCTCTCATAAAGTGTGTGCCTGTGAGATTTGTTAGCGCATTTGGGGATGCTTCTAAATAATTAACATGTGAAAATGGTTTCTAGCAGCTGGCCTAATGATATACGTTCTCTTATTCATCACGTATCGGCCCAAAATAGAATAATTAAAAAGTATATATGATTTAGAAAGTACTATAGCTTCTCAAAAATGATTCAGCTTACGTCGATCCACTGCTGCATCTCCAACAGCTATTTGTGACCATTTGTCACGAATTGCCAAAATAGTTGCAGGCGTCGGATTCTTTCATTTTATTTAATGGTTTTATTCATGACGGAAAATCACATGGTTTTAGTTTCTCCAAAGTAAATAAAAAATATATACCGGCTTGATGCTATCGTTGATATAGCATCATCTATCGGCCCGGGGTAGAATCAATGGTCGCTATTATGTCATAAATACGCTAGTATGTCATAAATACAAGACTGATGATAATTAATTATTTGGATACCCTTGACTTTCCAGTTAATGTTTTGAATAATGGTGTGAAAATAACTTAAGTGAGAGGATAGATTATAAGAAGGCATTCAAAATGGTACCATCATTTGAGATGACAAAGGATATGGATATTTGGGTGTTCTGGATATAAAAACGATCATGGGCAAAATATCAAGGAGTTGATGAGATCTGAAGACATAAGGAAAATAAGGAACATACTAAAATCACATCTGAATTGTAGAAATGCCATAAGTTCAGTAAATTCCAGAGTAGTGTCTATTATCAGGTAGAGTGCTTGTAATCTTAAATGGAATGTAAACGAGCAAAAAGAACTGGACAGAAAGACAAGAAAATTAATGACCACATCCAGTATGCTTCATAAGAAGGGTGATGTTGATAGACTATACTTAAAGAGATCTGAAGATGGAATATGTCTAATCAACTTGGAGGACTGTGTTCAGATAGAGACGACCGGTTTACACAAATATGAGTCTGAGAGTAACGGGCCAATGTTTAAGGCTATATTGAAGGAGGAGACAATTGACCAGAGAATGTCAAAGAAAGAAGTTACAACAAAAAGGAAGAACAACTTGAATGGAAATGGCCCTTCATAGCGTCATTTTTAAAGAAAACAGAATTCAGAGATCTGCAGACATGGAACTGGTTAAAGTAAGGGGACCTTATGAAAGCAACAGAAGGAATGATTTTGGCTGCACAGGAGCAAGACCTTAGAACGAAGTGGATGAAACACCATATCAACAAGGAGGAGGCTAGCCCTCTCTGTAGGATCTGTGGAGAGAGAGACAGAGAGAGAGAGAGAGAGAGAGAGAGAGAGGAAACTGTGGTTCACATTGTATCCGAGTGTCAACATCTAGCCCAGATTCACTCTAAAGGATGAATATGACAACATAGGAAAATTGGTTCACTATCATTTATGCAAACTGAACAAATTATCTCATTCTGAGAAATGGTATGAACGTAAGTCAGAGTCGGTGATAGAAAACGACAGTCTGAAGGTGCTGTGGAATTTCAGGATACAAACGGACAAAGAATAAGACTAACCGGGCATTTTTTGGCAAGTAAAATATCTTGACATACGAGTGCAAGAAAGGGAGGAGAAATTTAACTGGTACCGCGATCGTCCCCATCGTCTTAGGAGCACTAGGTACTATTGGGCCGTCAAGTATGGAATTTGTGGAAATTGTCTTCTTTTCCGCAAATGTCTACAAATTCCATACTTGACGACCAAATATAATTGTTTCTACTTTTTGGCACAAGGCCAGCAATAACCCAGTACATTACTGGTACTTTATTTTATCGACCCGGTAATGATGAAAGGCAAAGTTAACCTCGGCGGGATTTGAACTCAGAATAGCAAGGGGTGTAACTCTTTGCTGCAAAGCTTGGCGTCCGACCCATTACCGATACTGCCAATTCACCGCCCAAATATAATGAAGATCTTCCATATTTGGTTAAAGAGCATTAACCAAAACACATTTTTTGGAACACGGGGAACAGCAAGGACCCTCCGACATGTCCTGGTTAACTGAGACTGCAAGCAGCGGCTTGATGCACATTAGGGCAACTTTTCCGCTTAAATAATAACAATGAATGAGATGCCAGACAAATAATAATAATAATAATAATAATTGTTATAGTTATTGTTGTTGTTGATAATGATGTTGTTACTGTTGTTGATGATCTTGTTGCTATTGTTATCATTACTAATTTCAAATTATCTTAAAGAGAACCATTAGGTTGTGTTACCATGCTGCTTAAATTCTACAGTACGATCTACCATAACCTAGCCACTACAATACGATCTATCATACTATTGACACTGATGACGTCATCTCATCACATTTCTCACCATGCATGCAACTATCATTTCATCAAAATCTAATAGAAGTTCTTTAGTTATTATTGTTTAACTATCTCTTTGAATAACATAAATGCCACAAGCTCTGAATGCAAGCGGTCTGAAATCCTCTGTATTTGTCTAGTGTAGTTAACAATGTTTAAGTACGCATAGCGACATGTATATATATATATATATATATATATATATATTTATATATATATATATATATATATATATATATATATATATATATATATATATATATATATATATATATATATATATATATATAGATATACACACACAAATTTAATAAGAATCATACACGAAGATGTCAATTTTAAATACTATAGTTAAATTGAATTTGTAACAAAAACTACACACAAAATTACATAAATCAAACAAGGACATTTTTTCAACCATTATTATAACGATCTATTTTAAAAGCTCATTCTCTTTCGTTTCTATCATCTCCCCCTCCTTATCCCTCATTCTTCCTTTCTTCCTTTCTGTTTCAACTTTGTTATAGACATCAGCAGCGTATAGACAATATTAGCTACTTTCTACTTTCACTTTCAGAGCATTAATTCAAACAGCTATATGGCTTTCTATGGAGGTTAATGCATTCTATTATAGTGTAATTAATTTGATGGAAACAATTGTCAACTTTCATTTGAACTATGTTAAAATATTCTCAATTTGAAAAAAGAATTCTATGTTGGTTTGGCTGGTTAGATTATGTCATAGAGAGATTCATGTGGAATTATAGGTTTTGAGTTAGTGCTTTTGTGTTTTACAATTTGTCTTTTTCGAAAAATGTATATAACTATAAAAATAATTACGTGAATATATACGTAAATTCACTTGCAAAGATTCTTTTAAAAATCAAAAATATTCGCTTACAAAATGACAAGGATCTCTTGTTTGAAAGAAAATCGATTTGATATGAAGAATGCGAGCCAATATTTTCTTTTTTTTTGTTCCTTCTTTTTCTGGTGAACCCGAGCATTACATGGTTTCTACATGAATATTTTCTTACAAGAACAATACTGAATATAAATGAGAATTTAAAGCTCATATGCAAGGGATTTAAGCTTGGATACAAATACACCGTAGATATTTTGTTACAACATACAAGACATTCAACATTGTCAAGCCAATATCTACAGCAAAGCATATTGCCTGTACCTAGTCTTAGAAAACGATCACACACCACACACACACACACACACACACACATAAATATAAATATATATATATATATATACATATATATATTTTTACTTTTTTTGTTTACTCTTTTACCTGTTCCAACCATCCAGCTAAGACCGTGTTGGAACACCGTTCTTGTTGCTACACATTCTATCTCCACCCTGTGTTGGGTGGCCATTGGTGTAAGAGGGAGTTAGTTGCTGCTGCCCCTAGGCTAACTTCGTATCGGGCTGTGGGCTATCCGAGATCCTAGATAGCAGGGTGCCAAGATGTATCTCTTGAATACATCCACGTCCACACCATGTACATCTCTCAAATATCTTGGCAGCTTGTTGAAGAGCTGGGGCCTTTGAAACCCAGGCTATTGCAATATCTGCTCCTTTCTAGATGTGATAGACGGGACGTTTGGCACCACAGAGTGATATATATATATATATATATATATATATATATATATATATATATATATATATATATATATATATATATATATATATATATATATATATTGTTATACTTTGGGAGGGTCATGTTGCCAATAAGAAACACACGCACCAGTTACTTTCACTTCAATTTATTATAATAAATTTATAAATTTAGGAATTTATAAATTTCCGGTTGGTTGGTTGGTTCCACAACCAGATTATTGTTTATATATCGTCAAAGTTCTTTCGTCACACATTCTGTGACCTCTTCAGTGACTAGGGATTCTTTTCTTTGTTTTTGTGCCTCTCCTTTGTTCTGTCCTACGCCATCTTGTTTATATATACAGTGGTTTGATTAACGGAATAACTAATTATGCATTTCGAGCCTGATGATGTCACCAGGAATTTAGGTAACCAAGCCATTGAAATATATTTTTGCAACAATAAAACTTGAAAGGAATATCACCAGTCTTGTGTTTTGTCTTTAATCAAGCCAATATTTAATTCCAATCTTGCCCCAAACACAGGAATGAACATCACCGTCGAATGAGTTGTACTTTTCCAACTATAACATCCTGGTTAATTAAACTGAATGACCAGTTCTATCCAGTTGGGACCCACTAAACATAAATAAATGTACATATATATATATATATATATATATATATATATATATATATATATATATATATATATATATATATATATGTGTGTGTGTGTGTGTGTGTGTGTGTGTGTGTGTACATTTATTTATGTATATGTACATTTATTTATATATATATATCCATATACATGTACATACACGTTTATATGTATATATATATATATATATATATATATATATCCAGGGAGTGTAACGCGGAGTTACTGTAGCTTCACCTGGGTGAGCACTCGATGTTTAGATACTGTCATTAATACTACAGAGGTCCCACAAGCCATTTATTACAGAGTCAGACTAGATTGATACAGATCGAAACTTGAGCTGATCAATAGTGAAACGCGCGTCACCAACCAATAAACGTAATGAACGAATAACCATTCGTCTTTGTTTTATTATATATATATATATATATATATATATATATATATATATATTAAAATAACAGATTAAAGTTTAAGCAAAGAATCGCTGCTTTCACCCTTAACGGGATCTTCTGAAACTAACAAAGTCAATCTGTAAACGCATATATATATATATATATATATACACACATAGGTGGCAAATTTTCAGATCCAGTAGAACGTCGGAGAAAATGCTTTGCGGTATTCCTCTTATGACTGTTTTCATTTATTATCGACCAATTACGCATGGTTCAGAGATGATTCGCTCAATGTACATATTTGTCTTACAGACCCAACTCCTGTGTCAGTGTGCTCCCCTCACTTGTTAATCAAACTAAAAACAAACTTTCACCCAACAAAGTCTGGTCTATGTTACAAATAAGAACCTTAAGCCAATCATTTGTGAAACGTACGTAAATGCTGGAAAATCAAGAAAAATATTAATGTGAAACTTTGGCATTGTATATATATATATATATATATATATATATATATATGTGTGTGTGTGTGTGTGTGTGTGTGTGTGTGTGTGTGTGTGTGTGTCTGTGTGTGTCTGTGTGTCTGTCCGTGTGTGTGTATGTACGTGTGTGTGTGTGTGTGTGTATGTAGACACAGCGAGAGAAAGAGAGGGAGGAAGAAATGATGAAAAACGACGTACTATTATAATCATGCTATTATAATCATGCATATAACTTTTTTAAACGTATCTTAATATAATGGGAATCTACAATAATCATAATTCTAAATGTAAATAAAAAAGGAGATTCTATAAGCTATTCAATGCTTTTCAGAATAATGTTATCAATGAATCTTAGAACATTCTCTAAGGACATTGGAAAATCAGTGTATGATCATATGAATTCAGTCATTATACGTATATATATATAGATATTTGTGTGTGTGTACGTGTGTGTGTGTGTCTTCCATATACTGTACCGTTTGAGCAGTTATTTCTCTTTACCTTTTACATATATACATATATACACACACACATATATATATATATTTACAAATACTTTTTACATAAGCACACGCACACTCGCATACGCCTTCATCTTTCTGGCATATTAATAGTGATGAATGATCTAAAACAGTAATATATATATATATATATGTGTGTATATACGTATATATATATATGTGTGTGTGTGTGTGCGTGTGCGTGTGTGTACGTGTGTGTGTGTGTGTAGTGTGTGTGTGTTTGTGTATGTATCGATTTGTGTGTGTATAATCATACGCTCTCCCACACATAACCACACAATCGATATTCGTATACATTAACTGAAATATTCATTAATATTGCTCCATACTTCAGTCCTAGGTTTTTATATATTTGCCACCCATTCCTCAACGAAAAATGAATTTAAATGAATGCATGCATTATATATTGTAGTTTGGATTGTTTAAATCTCGTAGAAGTTGAAATGAAGTGTCATTGTTCCTTAAAGCAAAGAATCGAAGTTGCGGGTGACCGATAAAATATACATTACAACCATGTAGTTAAATAATTTTGGAATACTTGAATTCCTAAAGAATTTCTTTATTTTTCTCTGCGTATAATTGCCAATAAAGTTGAAACAAACGAAGCAAAACGGAATTAATGGTGACAAAACATGAACAGCAAGGAAATCAATCGCTGCATATGAATCTAGTCTTGCAGCGAATTGTATATTGTTATAGTGATTTACAATTTCTGTAAATCTCTGAGTGGAAATCAATATGGTTTTTGTTAAATTTGTGATGCCATGTTGAGACAAGTTATGAAATTCAAGACATTCTAATCTATTATCTGCCTTTTGAAATATCAGAGCAATTTTCTCATCTGTTTCACCAATCGGCCAATCTTATACTGAGACTAAATGCTTTTACGAGATACGAAACTACGTTTCAAGAGACATTTTTCAATCTTAAGGCCAATTGTAATTTCTAATGTGTAAAAATAATATATAAACCTTACTATTTAAGTTCATAAGTTAGCAGGGCTTGACGAATTCTCCTGTCTATGAATAAGTATATTTTGTTACCAATACATGTGATACTAGATAATATTTTCTTGTGGTGTATTTAGATTATCAATTATGCTCTACTTAGATTTGTATTCTTAATTTCAATCAAAATTTTAATGTTCAAAATTTCTGATGTTCAATTAATATCTATTGGAAGATATTAATATCTAAACCCTCCTAATAAAATATTGTTTTGCTGACGGCTGACAGCCAGTTATATTGTCCAAACTGAACTGGGAGGTTAGTATGAAACTTGTTAATAATCATTATCTCCACTACTACACGTCACAAATAGCCTGCAATACCAGTAGATATGGGTAGTATAAATTCTCTGACCCTTTAAGGACGAAGAAAGGAACCTTCATAGAACTGGAGTTATGTGGTTTGTGTGTGTGTGTGTGGGGGGGGGTTACGCCTGAGCACAGCTGTAGGAGTTGATTGAAACTCATAGGGGAACGGGCGATCGCTTTGAAAGCATCGTATTCGTCCGTTCCCTTGTTAATTTGAACACAGATTGCTTCATAAAAGTAACCGTATTATGTAAGAAGCTGTCTGATGAGATCACAGCATTGAATTTAACAAGGAATTACCTGGCCTCTGCTGTCATCGAAATATATATAACGGCCTTTCAATGAAGGAATTTTAACATCCGAACTATTTTGTATTCCATTGGCAGTATTGGTAGAGGGGCGGACATCCTTTCCAGCATAGCTACGTCCCTTTACGATCATAGTTCAAATCCCTCCGAGGTTAACTTTGCCTGTCATCCTAACGGGGTCGATAAAATAAACTACCAGTAATATACTGGGTGATTGCTGGTCTTGAGCCAAAAGTAGAAACAATTATTATATATGTGTATATATATATATATATATATGAGAGAAATGGAAAAAGATGAGTGTTGCCGTACATGGGAGTCGAACCCACATCTTTGGTTATCCAGACCACTGTGCTACCATTACACCAATACACATCCCATCTCCTTCCATTCGAATTAGAAGCTATGAACTTAGCAAGTGAATGATAAACAAGCAAATTATAAACGTAAACATGTAAGTATGTTTTTGAAACGGTGCGCGAGTTTGAAATTAGAAATTAGAAATGATAAGCTTTCACCGTATTTTAGACTTATAATTTCTAATTTCTAATTTCAAACTCGCGCACCGTTTCAAAAATATACTTATATGTTTACGTTTATAATTTGCTTGTTCATCATTCACTTGCTAAGTTTATAGCTTCTAATTCGAATGGAAGGAGATGGGATGTGTATTGGTGTAATGGTAGCACAGTGGTCTGGATAACCAAAGATATGGGTTCGACTCCCATGTAAGACAACACTCATCTTTTTCCATTTCTCCGGGGGTTTTAAACCAGGCTAGAAATTTCTTTAGTCTAAAATACGGTGAAAGCTTATAATTTCTAATTCCTAATTTCAAACTCGCGCACCGTTTCAAAAACATACACTACATGTTTACGTTTATAATTTGCTTATATATATATATATACATATACATAATATATATATATATATAATATATATATATATGTATATATATATATATACATATGCATATATATATATTTATATATATATATATTATTCAGAATATTAATAAATGAAGATATTCACATAATCAAAATATATGCTTTATTATATATATTTAGAAGGTACAGTGGTGTTTTTTCAGTACGCCCTCGTCAGATAAAATACATGAATTGACGTATGACATACCTCAACGGACATGATTGTTCAATTCCAGTATTGGCAGTATTCCAGTATATATATATATATATATATATATATAAAGCCATCACTAAGTCCAAGCCATACGCAAGGGGAAATCCGACGTGTGGCTTATGTATTGCCGAACGAATAACTATTCTAAAGAGATTACGCAATAGTGATTGCCTAAACACGAGGAGTGAATATTTCACACGTTGTCCACACGTCGCCAAACATCTGTTGCATAACTACAAGGCTCCGGACTGATTCTTTGTAATTTTCTTTCCAACCTAAAAACTTTTCGGACTTTCGCAGTTATGTCCCTTACACCTCTCGCACACAGTCTAGTGTTGCCTGTGTGAAGTGACCGGTTTTCTGCGCATGCGCGTTCGTACGGTTGTCCTTCCTGTTCCTATAACCATGCCTATTCCTAGCTGAGGATCCGCTAAGGTGAAACAATTGTTCTCTAAATTTATTCATATATATATATATGAATAAATTTAGTCCTTCATCAGTGATCTGCCAACCTTCATTGGTATTTCATCGCTTTAAAGACCATATACCACCGGTTGGTGCGAGCAACGGCTAAAGAAAGTCGTTGGGACACGTAAATAAGGGGAAAGAGCGAGACAGTAAACAATCAAAGATGGTAATGCAACGAAAAGTGAGGAAGAAGGAGTCAAGTCCCTGAAATCGATGAACATAAGTTCTGTGAAATCGTGGACGAGAGAGAATAAAGACCATCAAACCTGGTCGAAATGTGAGCAAGGAAAGAATTTCGCACAGGTCAAACGGGAGGAAGACGGAGTTTAGTCCCTGAATTCAGTGAACATAAGTTCTGTGAAATCGTAGACGAGAGAGAATAAAGAACAACCGACCTGGTCAAAGTGTGTGTGAGGAAAGAATTTCGCACAGGTCAAACGGGAGGAAGTAGGAGAGGGAGTAGCAGAGAGTGAGTGAGTGAAAGGTGAGGAAGAGGCTAACAGAGAGAGTGACTGTTAGAGGGAGTAAAAGGAAGTGAGAGATACAGACAAAAGAGGAAGCAGTAAGAAAGAAACAGACGGGTCACAGCGGAGGGAAATATATATATGAATATGAAAACATGGCGTGCTAGCTGGTTGCAAATGGGTTACATATGAATAAATTTAGTCCTTCATCAGTGATCTGCCAACCTTCATTGGTATTTCATCGCTTTAAAGACCACACACCTCCGGTTGGAGCGAACAATGGCTAAAGAAAGTCGTTGGGACACGTAAATAAGAGGAACGAGCGAGACTGTAAACAATCAAAGATGGTAATGCAACGAAAAGTGAGGAAGAAGGAGTCAAGTCCCTGAAATCGATGAACATAAGTTCTGTGAAATCGTGGACGAGAGAGAATAAAGACCATCAAACCTGGTCGAAATGTGAGCAAGGAAAGAATTTCGCACAGGTCAAACGGGAGGAAGACGGAGTTTAGTCCCTGAATTCAGTGAACATAAGTTCTGTGAAATCGTAGATGAGAGAGAATAAAGAACAACCGACCTGGTCAAAGTGTGTGTGAGGAAAGAATTTCGCACAGGTCAAACGGGAGGAAGTAGGAGAGGGAGTAGCAGAGAGTGAGTGAGTGAAAGATGAGGAAGAGGCTAACAGAGAGAGTGACTGTTAGAGGGAGTAAAAGGAAGTGAGAGATACAGACAAAAGAGGAAGCAGTAAGAAAGAAACAGACGGGTCACAGCGGAGGGAAATATATATATGAATATGAAAACATGGCGTGCTAGCTGGTTGCAAATGGGTTACATATGAATAAATTTAGTCCTTCATCGGTGATCTGCCAACCTTCATTGGTATTTCATCGCTTTAAAGACCATATACCTCCGGTTGGTGCGAGCAACGGCTAAAGAAAGTCGTTGGGACACGTAAATAAGAGGAACGAGCGAGACTGTAAACAATCAAAGATGGTAATGCAACGAAAAGTGAGGAAGAAGGAGTCAAGTCCCTGAAATCGATGAACATAAGTTCTGTAAAATCGTGGACGAGAGAGAATAAAGACCATTAAACCTGGTCGAATATATATATATATATATATATATATATATATATATATATATGCAAAAGTTTTATTTAAGATTGTTGGGTTACAACGAGTAAATATTTTATAACTGATATAAAAGCACTCAACAACTTATGTATTGTATTTTGTCTGAGGAAGGCATACCATATTTTTAATATATCCCAGAAATATATATAACGAAATAAATATGGTTTTATAAATATAGTTTCCATTTGTTTAATATCGTATATATATATATATATATATCGCTTTCCTCTAGCCATGGGACTTGGAGACATGAGCCGAATGCTACGATTCTATTATACATCGATGTGGGACTGCTATTGCTAATAACCATCTTTTCACTTCTTACTAATTTGTGTTTGAGATAAGTTGGCTGAGAGCTTTTGACAAGAACGAAAAGATTTCAGTTGCTAATCACTTTACTGTTTCGGCCGTCATAAACAGTCATAGCCGGCATGGGCTGGGGTTTGGATTCTGTCGATCGATTGGCTATTGATTATGCGATACCCGGTGATGGAGCCACATACGCCGATTATGCATTGTTGCATAATATATGTAGACAGAGGTGAAGTGCACCCTGCTGCTGCATTAAGTGTGGCCGAAACTCGAGTCCGGGAACTATTATAGGCACCCGTTTTACGTGTGTTGTATTGAAGCGAATAACTATGTGTATACTCTGGGAATGTATCCTTCATTACCTATTGAGTACGCTGGCATTGATAAATATGGTGGGTCCGTCAACTCCTTATTATATATATATATATATATATATATATAAATGGCTTATAGTTTCATTCATATGAAATTGTCAGGAATGCCTGGTGACATAGTATATATATACATACAAACACATTTGCTTTAAGCTCATTTACATATATATGTAGATTGATACTCTAAGTATTGAAGGAAAATAAAAATAAAATATGCCAGAAACTTTAAAAATTGTGTGTAGAATTGTATGTACATGTGTATGGGTGGATAGGGAGTGTGTGCAATTGTATGTGTGGTTCTCAATGTGTGTTTGGTCACCTCAAAGTATAACTTTTCAATCATTTATCTTTTATGAGGAGTTAAAATGCTTAAAGGTCTGAAACATATATCCGGTATATCATGTAAGAATCCCCTTGTGTAATTACATGTTTGTGTGTGTGTTGGAAAAGGTGACTAATGGTAGATTGTCAACCAATAAATCTCTCTTAGTGTGTTGTGTATTGGAACGACGCTTAGAACGAATGGCATTCAATATATCGTCTGATTGTTGAGCGACGTTTCCTAACGAGAGCAAAGGAAAGATAAAAAGAAGGGAAGATGATATGTATTGATGATGCCATTGAAAGATAATTGAGGATTTAAAATAGAATAAGATTAAATTGGCAAACGCATTGGTTTCTACAGGATTCAGGGATTACGTGGAGATATTGGACTTGACTTTCCTTAATTGGTGGGTCGTTATTGACAGATGATCCTTGTTGAAAGTGTGTCAGTCACGAGCGATGATGATTGAAACGCCGGGATAGAGAAAAATAAAAGAGAGATAAGATAACAGAAATTAAGAAAAGAAGGGAAGAAAGAAAAAGAATGAATGAGAACAAAGAATGAGAAAGACATGGAAGCAAACAGAATGAGAGAGAGAAAAAAGAAAGGACGAAAGAAATAAGAGTTAGAAATAAGAATATAATATTATAAGAAACCATAAGCGGAGGATGACATAAACAGAAAGAGAGGGAGAGAAATGAATGGGAGTTGTAGAGAGAGTGACGGAGAGGGAGAGAGAGAAAGAGAGAGAGAGAGAGTCAGAGAGAGAGACCGAAAGAGAGAGAACGAGGGAGAGAGAGAGAGATAGAGAGAGATGGACACGGAGGACGTAAGGAGAAAGGGAGGTAGAGAAAAAGTAGAATTGTACTTTTGGCACAATTGTACTTTTGGCACAAGGCCAGCAATTACTCCAGTGCATTACTGGAACTTTATTTTATAGACCCCGTAAGGATGACCTCGGCGGGATTTGAAACACAAGATGAGGGAAATAATGTGGGAGAGAACGACAATGCAAAGGACAAATTTGTAAGCGAGTTAAAATACATAGAAAAGTAAACGGTAAAGTACGAATGACCCTAAAGGAGAAATTAAAGTCCAGAGTGTGTTTGTGTGGCGTGGGTGGGTAAGGGGGGGGGGTCTATCAGTATGTGTATTTTCGTAGATGTATATGTCTCGTTTTATAAGCGTATGATATCTGCGTTTATATGTATATATATATATATATATATATATATATATATATAGTTACACCCACTCCCTGGATATATGTATATATATGATGATGAAATGATGATGATATATTCATATATATATATATATATATATATATATATATATATATATATAGTGTAAGATGGTAATATGGACGTAAACAAGAGAAGAAACCCCTCATCAGCTGTTAACTGCGATTGTAGATGTTCGCCGAAACATCTATGATCGCAGTTAACAGCTGATGAGGAGTTTCTTCTCTTGTTTACGTCCATATTACCATCTTTGTTTACAGTAACCACACAACCTGCTTTGTTTCTTGTAATCTTATATATATATATATCACACTTCTCTTTGTATAAGATACTTGCATTTGAGCTCAGAAGAAAATTCTCTATTCTTCTTTGAGCTAATACTATTATTATTATTACAGTGAACTGCGGAATACTCTTAATTCCGATCTTTATACTTAACGAGCTACAAATTGTTGAGCTAATAAATTCGAATGGTTGGGCTGCTCTTTCTAGCTTTTTCCCCAATTCATGAGAGCCGTTATTTGATGCAAATAACACGTGATTTCGCCCTACTCTGGGCAGCGTGTATATTAGCTTTCTCTCTATCCATGAGGTTAGATGTGTCGTGAACAGTGTCCACATTTGCTGACTGAGGATCCTGTGACCTGTTATACTGCATATGTTGGTGGTGAAACGAAGCGAGATTCGTATCAGCAAACTTATAGTTATAAGGTTGGTAATTTAAAACTCTAATTCAGAGATTTGATTCTGACTTAGTTTTTTTCTATTTAATTGCTAAACCTGTAGATATTGTTTTCTATACAGTAACGGTAAAAACACACTTGTTATAATTCTTTGCACACATCTCACTGTGTAACACACTTCTCTTTGTGTAAGATATTTGCATTTGAGCTCAGAAGAAAATTCTCTATTCTTCTTTGAGCTAATACTATTATTATTATTACAGTGAACTGCGGATTACTCTTAATTCCGATCTTTATATATATATATATATACATATATATATATATATATAACGAAATTTAATATAGAAATGACTTCTACAGGACTATATTCAATTTTATTGTCCTCACTGTACCTTATTTACCTCGGTTACCCCCGATTTCACTCGAGCTCTACACACACAAACAAATACACACACATCTACACACGCACACGTGTGTGTGTGTGTATATAGAGTCTTCGGTACTGAGACCAGGGAAACCACTAATCATGGGAGTATTCAATGCATGGAGAGATGCAGAGTGTTTATAGACATAATTTTATATGTATATCTATCTATCCATGGCGGGTAAAATTATCAAGATCCATGTATGAGTTCTCTCCGGCGGTGTCTGTCCTTCATCTTCGCCGCTATGTATCGCGTCTTCCTGAGACCAGTGTCTGGCCTTAGGGCATCAACACCTGTTAACATTGGTCCCTCTCTTCCATTGTGTCCGTGTAGGGACCCCTGCAGGACCACATATAGCAGTGTCAGCTCTGAATGTCGGTAAACCTGTCAAATTCGAACTGATATTTAGGAGGCTTCTGTATAGCTCAGATTACTTCATCGTCAGTACGTAATGATTAATGTTCTGAACCATTCTCAGCTTCTTCATGTAGCCCACATCCACTATCTGAGTGAGTCATTTGGTAGTGTCCAAATCTCAGATCTGTACAGCAGCACAAACTCCACTGTAACGGCGAACAGACGGGTCTTCAGGTCTTTATGAAGGCCCAACTTTCACACTGAACTCAGACTGTGACACGCCGCCCAGGTTTTGTTCTTCCTCTTTACTACATCATTCTGTGTTCCTATTCTTTGTTCCCAGATGCAGGAATTCCTCAACCAACTCTAGCGGCTTCCCGCCTACATTCATAATCTTCACTGGCTTCTTAATGTTCTTCACCAGATACATCGTTTTACTCTTATTCATTCTCAGCTCCACACCCATCACCACAGTCTCCCCCTCCCGCACGAACTCCTCTGCCTCCTTCACTGTGGTTGTCACCAGAGCTATGTCGTCAGCAAATTCAGCATCTGATATATCGTTACCCTTAACTCTCGTGCTCTGAGTCGGTGTTTCAGCGAAACCCGAGTCCTGCTGTTTCTCCGGTGTAAGGCGCATACAATAGTTTACTGCTATGATGAATATGTAGGGGGCCAATATATCTCAAAGAATTCTGTCATCCCTTCAAGTTTTGATGACTTGGGCTCTGGTATTGGTGTAGAGTGGTGATATCAAGTCTGCTATCTTCTTGGGGATTCCATAAGCTTGTAAGATCTTCATCGGGCAGTCTTGGTCCACAGAATCAAATTCCTTCCTGATGTCAATGGCAAGAGTATGCAAATGACCAAGTCCCAGATTGATTTCATTCTGGTGGGGAGGTAGTGGCCCTATAGTGTTCTGAACACAGAACACTCCAGTTATTTGAGTACACTCGGAAGTGACCACCGGCTTCTTATCAGTGAGGTCCAGATAAGTTTAAGAAAGGGTAAGACTAAACCCCGGAGAGCTATCTATGACTGGGGAGCTTTTAAGCAAGATGATAATTTACCGGAGAGGTTCACACTAGAGGTGAGAAACAGGTTCAATGTTCTATGCAGAGAGAGAGAGAATGTGGGGACTGAAGAAAGTGTGACGATGAGGTACGGGTACTTCACCACTTTAGAGGCGGACACAACTGGAGACCGGGAGTTGAGAAGAGAGAGGAAGAAGAGCGATGACGACTCTGCAGACCCAAACGTGCTTGCAGCAAGAAAACATTTGAGAGGTGCCAAGGTCCAATTCCATGCTGATACTACGGAGGAGAAGAAGAACAATAGGGTGGGACTCTATGTCGCTTACACTGAGGTCAGAGAGGAAGAGCTGATGCAGAAGATTAGGAGGGGTGTAGAGAGAGCGGTGGACAGGTGTAAATGTAAAGAGAGCTGGACGATTATCAACGAGATCACAGGGAGGAAGAGAGGGATTTTGGGTCAGATCCGGGGAACAGGGCCCGAGCATAGGAAGAGGATGTGTCGGAATCATTTTAAGACCCTACTACGAGAGCCACATTTCACACCCCAGAGGGTGTGAAATGTGGCTCTCGTAGTAGGGGGATCAGGAGGCTATTCGAGGAACTGGATATTGAGACAGGACCCCTCAGGACAAAGGTGCTTCAGAGAGTCAAGGAGAAGATCAAGAAGGGTAAGGCCCATAGACAAGACGGCGTGGCATGAGAGGTGATGAAGAGATTTGATTATATTATCCGGGGTTTCTGTAATCAGGAACTGGAGAAATGAGTTGCCCCAAATCAGTAGAGGATCACTAACATCGTCCTAGTACCAAAGAAGGAGATCTCTCTGACACCATCAACTACAGCAGCATCACCCTGACATTACCTGTGACAAAGCCACTCGCTGGGATGATTCTTAACAGGATCCAGCCCGAGATGAAGGAGAAGATCAGGGACGATCAATACGGTTTCAGGGAGTGGGGATCAACCACCTGCCACATCTTGGTTCTGAGGAGAATTCTATTGGGAGCTGGAGCAAATATGTATATATGTATATATGTATATATGTATATATATACATATCGCATATATACAAATATACATACATATGTATGTATATATGTATATATGCATAGTAAAGTGTACAACCCCCCAACATAGAGCCATATATATATATATATATATATATATATATATATATATATATATATATATATATATATATATGAGCCATATATATATATATATATATATATATATATATATATATATCATAATTGAATATAAAAGAGAGATAAACACAGATATATACATATATGTGTTCAAATCATAAGGGAGCAGGTTCGCTAAGGTGAATAATATACTAACTATGGACAATAGGGTTTGCAAGACTCAATTTAAGAATAAATCAAGAAAACAAATTCCGGTTTGTTTTTATTTTCTTAATTTATTATTAAATTGAGTCTGGCAACCCTATTATCCATAGCCAGTATTCTTTTCACCTTAACGATCCTGGTCCCTTACGATTTGAACACATATATGTATATATCTGTGTTTATCTCTCTTTTATATTCAATTGTGATATACGGCTCGGAAAAATCTCTTTCCTGGAGCTATTTTATTGTAAGAGACTATTTTGAGTTTCTAACTCAATATATACCTTTGATATATATATATATATATATACATATAGTAATACAATTAATTTGAAGACTAAAATCCAAAGAGGGCTTGATAAGGATAAATATATATCAAATATATAAGAACCGTAGAACAAAAATGTATTAAAATAACAGATTAAAGTTTAAGCAAAGAATCGCTGCTTTCACTCTTAACGGGATCTTCTGAAACTAAAAAAATCAAATGTGAACGCAGAAGTAAATATTTCGAAAAACGTTGCAACCGAGGGAAGACAGGAAGACGATACTTTGGTTCGTGGAAATGTTTCCTGGCAAAGAACGGAAAAAAACTAAGATAATACGTCATTATTTGTATCCGTGAAAACAGTTACACGCAAAGACCAAACCACGTTTATGGTATTGGCTCCCTTGGTTGAGCACTCTATTGACTTATATTCATCATGCAGAAACAACATCTGAATATTTCTACAAAGAACATACCCGTACGAAGCAGGAAAACATACCTAAAACTCCTGATTCAGAAAACAGACGCGTTCATTAAAAGGTTGCGTTGGCGTGCCTTTTATTTCGATAATCAGGGAAAAGCTGACAACAAACAGGATAAATTTGGGTTTAAAACCTACAATAACCCTCTGAGTAATCCAGCATTGCTACCCTTCGAAAAATGATGTCTTGGAACTCATAGGGAGTATCAAATTTCGAAATAGGAGCAATTCCTTCCAGCAGGACCTGAAGGATAGAATTCGTTCTATTAAGGATTCTAATGCCGTGCACGTCCACTCCGACAAAACTGGCAATCTATATCGAGTGGAGCGCAGTACTTACCATCAACTGATATAATGCTGTAACTAAGGATTACCGTAAAACTAATCGGAGCGTCATTAATGACATCAATGATGCTGGGTTTAAAATCACCTCTGATCTCAACATCCAGTACCGGACTGAACCTCTGGACCCTATCCCCCCCCCCCCAATTTACCCTGAAGGATCACAAATCCAATTTCCCGAACAACCCCTCTATTCGTCTTATTAACCCTACAAAGTCCGATTTAGGTACACTTAGTAAAAGGAATTTAGATAGAATTATACCTGAAATTAGAAGTTTGGCCCCTCTTGCACTGTGGAAGAATTCTTTCGCGGTCATTGATTTGTTCAACGGCATATGCAACAAGGAACATTGCCGTTTTATCCAATTCGACATCAATAATTACTACTCCTCCATTACTTTACCACTTCTCCTTAGAGCTATCAATTTCGCTAAAACACTCACAGTGGTTAAGGATTTCGAAGTTGATGTCATCCTCAATGCCAGTAAGTCGGTGATTAATTTGGACGACTCTATTTGGATTGAAAAATCTAATAGTACCCCATTCGACGTGAGTATGGGCGCCACCGATTCTGCGGAGGTTACTGATCTTATCGGCATTTCCCTTCTTTTCTCTATCAAGGAAGAATTCCCCAACGTGGGCGGTGGTTTGTACCGTGATGACGGTCTTTTGACCATGACAAACTGTGGCGCACGTGCTTGCGACAGGTTCAGAAAAGAACTCACAGCATTCTTTAAAGGCTTCAACCTCTCCATACAGGTTGACGCCAACCTCTCGGTCGTTATTTACTTTGACGTTACCCTCAATTTGTCGAATGGCTTGCACTACCCGTATAGAAAGAGGAATGATACGCTTAATTACATAAGTAAGCATTCTAACCATCCTGCCAGCATAACCAAGAACCTCGTAAGAAACGTTTCTTTGAGGCTTTTCCGTCTATCTACAAACGAGCATATTTTCACCGATCATTCCACATATTACAATGAAGCACTTGCTCGGAGTGGATTTGTCGATAAGGTAGCATATACAGAGTATGAGAATAGACCTAGGAAAAATAGATCCCAAAGCATTATATGGTATAACCCAGCATATAATATGGAGGTGGCCACACCATTAGCTAATATCTTTCTCTCCCTTATTATGAAGCATTTTCCCCCAGCACATAAATATAGTAACATTTTTAATAGAAATACTATTAAAATTTCTTGCTCTACGACTCCTAACCTTGCACATAACATCACAGCTTCAAATTACCTAGCCGTAGGAACACGTCCAGCCCTGTAGCTAGTACTAACTGGAATTGTAGGAATCGGATTGACTGCCCCCTATCCGGGAAATACCTCTCTACAAATGTAAGGTTGGAACACCCACGTCCGTAGGGCCTACATAGGGCCAACATAGGGTTAACCCCCAATAGATTCAAGCAGCATCTTTACATGCATACCCATTCTTTTTTTAACCCTTTAAGAAGGAATATGACGTCAGTTTCAGCTTATATCTGGAGTCTAAAAGACAACTACACCCAATTTAAATTACACTGGGAGATCCTAGCTAGGGCTAGATCGCATAACGGAAATAAAAGACCATGTGACCTCTGCGCCGCTGAAGCCCTGGAAATACTCTACGCCAAAGACCACATCTTAAACAAACATTTTGAGGTAATTTCGGCTTGTAAACATAAATTGCACAAAACTTTCCTGTATTACAGCCCCACATTATACCCTAACGGATAGTACGAACTATACGCGGATATTTTACGTCTTGATGTGGTAGCTAAGTATATGTTATGTTTATACCATTACTTATTTGTATAGGTAAGTATATATTACCTGTATGTTTTGTGAAAGTACGTATACTTTCTCGTACGTATATTTGCTTGTATATGTTATAGGCGTATATATTATATTATATATACTGGTACATGTGCATATGGTTATGTGTATACTTGAGTTTTGCGTCTGTGTTAATATGCGGGTTCGTACGTCTGTAGGGGGTGTATATATGTGTACTTTGTGTTTTGGTTGACGTAACTTTAGCGAACATATGTGTATTTACATGTAGGCATGTGTGCGCGCACGTTATATACGTATTTATGTGTGCATATTTTTATACGTTTAGATAATTATATGTATACACGCACACACACACACATATATATATTGTTTTTTATATATATAGTTATTTTTATTTGGTGTATACGTTCATATGGGTGCGGGTACAGGCGTTGTGTGGGTTCTGTATGTGCGTGCGTGTTTTTTTGTGTATGTGCCTGTATTTGCATACCCATGGCGGGTCTTTTCGCGTATGTATGTGTATGTTGGTATATGGATGCGTGCATGTATATATTTAATTTTTGTTGATTTCAATTACTTCTGTAATTTATTTACATTATTCTTAAGGGCGGTGGATTGGCAGTATCGGTAGAGGGTCGGACGCCATGCTTTGAAGTATAGAGTTACGGCCCTTGCCATTCTGAGTTCAAATTCCGCCTAGGTTAACTTTGCCTTTCATCCTTACTGGGTCGATAAAATAAAGTACCAGTAATGCACTGGGTAATTGCTGGCCTTGTGCCAAACGTAGAAACAATTATTCTTAACTCTGACGCCGAGAATCATTCGGTTTCCTAAATAGAATTTTAGTCTACGACTTCAGCTATACCATAAACGTTGTTTTGTCTTTGCGTGTAATTGTTATCAGCGGTCCACATAATGACGTATTATCTTCGTTTTTTCCGTTTATTGCCAGAGAACGTCTCCACGAACCACCTAATAGAATATTAGTCTACGACTTCATTTATACCATAAACGTGGTTTGGTCTTTGCGTGTAATTGTTTTCACCGCTCCAAATAATAACGTATTATGTTCGTTTTTTTCCGTTCTTTGCCAGGGAACGTTTCCACGAACCAAATTATCGTCTTATTGTCTTCCTTCGGTTGCAACGTTTTTCGAAATATTTACTTCTGCGTTCACAGATTGATTTTTTTAGTTTCAGAAGATCCCGTTAAGGGTGAAAGCAGCGATTATTTGCTTAAACTTTAATCTGTTATTTTAATAAATCTCTCTCTTTCTCCCCCCCCCCCCCTCTCTCTCTCTTTCTCTGTATTTATATATATATATATATATATATATATATTTATATATATAAATAGATATACATATATATGTATATATGCATATATGCATAGTTAAGTGTACACCCCCCCCCTATATATATATATATATACATAGAGATCTATGTGTGGAGGTGCGTGTGTGCATGTGGGCATGCTGTGCATAGAAGCGGCATACATCTAAAGCTTTATTAGTTTAGGAATTAATCTCCCAATAATGGTGTTCAATTAAACTTGAATAAGCTGTTGTATTGAACTTATATAATAGAGATTCCCATGACAAGCGCAGCCGACATTTACCTGACATAGGAACAAACAAGAGATTTAATAATATCGATTGTAAAACTGAGCAAAAGTGATACACAACTAGTATCTAACTGGTAAATGAATAGTGTGTAACTGGTATAAAACGGATATATAACTGGTATGTAATTGATATATAACTGGTATACAGTTGATAAATAATTGCTATGTAATTGATAAATAAATTAGCATGAAACTGGTATATAACGCATATATAACTGGTATGTAATTGATAAATAACTGGTATGTAAATGGTAAATAAATAGTATGTAACTGGTATATTATGGATATATAACTGGTATACAATTGATAAATAGCAAGTATGTAACTGGTAAATACATTTCTAAATAACAGGTATGTAACTGGTAAATAAATGTAACTGGTAAATAATAATTAACTGGTATATAATAGATATATCACAGGCATTCAACTGATAAATAACTGGTTTGTAACTGGTAATTATATGATGAATAACTGCTACATAATCTCGGGTCCCAAATTATAGGGTGGGAGTGGGATAAACGGGGATGGTGGACATCTTAGATTCTTATATGCGGGTGTGGGGGTGGAATAAACGGGAGGAGGGGTGATCGATAATTTTATAATGTACGTTTCTAAATATGGGATTTCTTGGAATGTTTGTTTTTTTTGTTTGTCATATATAATGGTTTTTGTTAATGTAAATTAAAATATGATACTTCAGCTGCTGTATGGATATGAATCACTTACAATAAAATTTCGTCAGATATAGATTAACAAAAGTTAATAAGAAGGGGGAGGGGTATTTAAGACCTGAGAATAACTGATAAGTAACTAATACATAAGCGATAAGTAGCAGATATATAACTAGATGTGTTGTGAATGTCTTTCCCAGAGGCTCTATCATGTTAAATTTCCAAATGGCCGTTTATACATTTTTATCTTAGAAAAATTATTTACACAAACTGATTTTAGTTATTATTGTCTTCATTGTTAGGTGCCAATGGTATTCAGAGCTTTTCTGGAACTTTCGAATTGAACGCCTTATTCAAATAACTGTTTCTACTTTAGGCACAAGGCCAGCAAATTACCCAGTGCATTACTGGTACTTTATTTTATCGACCCCGTAAGGATGAAAGGCAAAGTCAACCTCGGCGGGATTTGAACTCAGATCGTAAAGGGACGTAACTATGCTGGAAAGCATGGCGTCCGACCCTCTACCGATACTGCCAATCCACCGCCTTATTCAAATAACGGAGGTAGATTGTTGATAAACAGCAGATTTTCTTTTGGATAGGACTATAATATATCAACGGTTAATATATTTTCTAGACACATAATTTTGTGATTAAATAAAGTGAAGACAGAAACGTAAAATGGATGAAATACATGTTACTTTCTTGGCGACAACACCGATATTTCATTCATTGATTCTATCATTTATTTATCATTGTTTCCCAAATATATAGATCTAATCACGAATAATTAAACAAATAAAACGATAAGTTTGCTTCCTGAAAGAGATAATAGTTCAACTAATAAAATGGCTGAAATCATCACATCTCCAGACAGACTGCTAAGTGAACTGAGACAAGGCAATTATTAAAAAAACAAAATATACCAACAACTAGTTAATCAATTAAAAAAAAAAATAAACGATTTAAAACAGACGTTGGAATTATTTATATGAATACTCGGCGGAGCAATAAATATAACGGGAAACCATAAAAAACTGTCAGAATTAAAAAGATGCTACAAAACAAAGCAAAAATTGAAAACCAAAAATTACCGCTGGGTAAAAGATGGACTGATGAAACATATCAATTAATCTTTGGCGTCTTCATTTCAGTTCAAGTGAAAAATCGATGCGTAATCATTTAATTTTCATATAAAAGTTCGCATATTACTTTTTTTAAAAATCAATTATTTGATGAAACACAATAGCGTACTCTCAAAGTTAACCATACCCTCGTTCTTTTCCGTGATATTAAAAAACACATACATACATACACGCAGGTAAACAACATACATATATACACATAAACATATGTATTTATATGTACCAAACATACACACAACATATAAACGCACATATACTGCACATACTCATACACGTATAATAAACATATTACAACACACACATACATAACACATACTATAAACATATGTTACACGCAACATACAAATACAACATACACATATACAACATACCACATACATAACGCACAAACATGTACACAACTGTAAACACACCACAGCGACATATATACACGTACATACGCACATATAGATAACATTTATCATTATTTTATTGATTTCTTCACAGAAATATTGCCATAGATGTAGGAGAGGTTACGTAGAGAGGTAAAGTTTATGCCTGTCGCCTCAGCTTATTACCGATGGTTCAGCTTGATAGCAGTCAGACGTTGGAGCCTACATGCGATATTTTGGCTTACAAAATATAGCAGATATATCCCCCTCCATTTGCACCTATATTGGAAATGGAAGGAGACAGACACTTTGGATAATATAGTCGAAGATATGCAACTCCTAAAGGAAGGATTGCATGGATATAAATAAAACGCCTATAATTATGTGTCTGCCGAACCGGAGATTGCCTGGAGCTAAAACCTATCAAAAACCGCCCACCACCACTATCAACAACAATAAAACCAAGAACACTAACAACCAAAATAATGATTTCTAGTAATTAGATCTACCGCAGTATATTACTGGTAATTTATTTTATCGATCCCGAATGGATGAAAGGCAAAGTTAACCTCGGCGAGGTTTGAACTCAAACCGTAAAGGGCCATAGCTCTATGCTGCAAAGTATGGTGTCCGATTCTCTACCGATACTGCCAATCCACCACCCTTAATTATTTCTACGTTTGGCACAAGGCCAGAAATTATACCAGTGTATAACTGGTACTTTATTTTATCGACCCCGAATGGATGGAAAGCAAAGTTAACTTCGGCGGGATTTGAACTCAGACCATAAAGGGCCGTAACTCTTCGCTGCAAAGCATGGCGTCCGACTCTCTACCGATACTGCCAATCCACCGCCCTACTAACAACCAAAATAATAAGAACAATAACCATAACCTGGACAAGAACTACCACAAAACCACCACTACCACTGCCACTGCCACTATTACAATGACTAAGACAGCTACAATCAAACCCACCATCACAAAAACTTCAGCAAACATACAAATGAAAGCCCCGCCCCGTCTTTCATAACTACCATGTCAGGAATAACAACAAAAAACAACCACAACACACTTAATGTTATTGATATAAAGAAAAACAAATATGTCTTCGACAATTTCAGATTCACTAACTCTGTTACAGATTCGCTTATTTGCTCTATATTTATTATTGTGGACTTAAAATGGCAGAGTGGTAAGAGGTTTCTTTCGCAATTAAGAACTCCATGTTTACGCAAACTGTCTGAAAACTTGTGCAAGTATCTTTTACCACAAATTCGGGTCCACATAATTCTTGTGAGTAAATTGGTTAGAGGGATTTGTTTGGAAGCCAGCTGAATAGATTTTAGCTGTAATCGTAAGAGATATATTTGTCACAATCTGTACAACACTGAATCTTTGAGGCGTATGTTAAAGTTACGAGTGTCTCTAGAATATTGAAAATATGTAACAATAATTTGACGACAAGGCTGTTCCGTTAATCGAACAAGTGGAACACATAGTCGAAAGCGATGGAGGTCCATTCTATTTCATATTCATTGGATTGGCAGTATCAGTAGAGAGTCGGACGCCATGATTTCCAGCATAGTTACGTCCCTTTACGGTCTGAGTTCAAATCCCGCTGAGGTTAACTTTGCCTTTCATCCTAACGGGGTCGATACAATAAAGTACCAGTAATGTACTGGGTATTTGCTGGCCTTGTGCCAAAAGTAGAAACAATTATTAAAACATTGATGTACGGTAATTAACTACAGAGACACTAATTCGGAGATGAGAAACTACCCAGCTG
>OZ024740.1:283083212-283093212 GCA_964016885.1 Eledone cirrhosa
AGAAGTAGTTTGATATTGAACAGAGTGTTTGTCAATGCTAAGAAAATGCACTCTGTATTAAGAGAATATTTCATAATTTAAATGAATAATTATGATATAGCTAATATTATATAGCTAATTTAATACACGATTAAGTAAAAATGAATAAGGTTTGAAAGTGTTGAACAAAATATATTTTAAAATTTACGTTTTGTTGTCTGGGAAGAGCATAAGATCTCGGCAAGGCCTGCTGTGAGGAGGGGACAATTAAACTCATAGCTGAGACCTGGTGTTTATTGTTTGCAACAGAGTGGGCCTATTTAAAGGGACCCAAGGGCCAGATATTGGTCTTAAAGCAGATAACGGATTACATCTGCCATCCAATTGTAATATACATATATTTGAAATTCGGTTTTATTTCCAATGACAAATCAGAGAATGCCTGTGTTTGTCATATGAAGTGTACAATAAATCCTTTGAAGTTGAAAATCACCTTCAAATGATGCATTTCAGACATGGGAAAGAAATATTTTTAATTTTTAAGATATTGAATAAAAGGTTTGGCAAACATCCAAACTTAATATTATAAGAACGCTACTTACACTATATATATATATATATATATATATATATATATATATATATATATATATATATATATATATATATATATACATACATGTATATGTATGTATATATATATATATATACATATATATGTATGTATATATATATGTGTATATATAATTGTAATATTGTCTTTAATCTACATCATTTGTATTATACATACATCCAAATAATAGAAATCAACTTTTTACACTATATATATATATATATATATATATAAGTTGATTTCTATTATTTGTATGTATATATAATACAAATGATGTAGATCAAAGACAATATTACAATTTGTTTCAAAGATATTATAAATGGTTTTTTCTTGGTTTGTACGAAAGGCGACAGTTGAAGCACTCTAAAACAACAGTTCATATATTCAGTACGTAAGATAACCAGTAAACATATAAATTAGTAAACACTACATAAGTTCTTCAATGCCAACATTACTGAGAGCAAAATATGTCCATGTGAATACATTGTTTTGAATTTCAAGTTATTTGTGTAAATTCGCTAAAATAAATTTAGAAGGAACACATACATGCGAGAACGGGAACATTATTCGTAGAGCTAAGAATGAATATATGATAGTGAGACTACCCGATAGGAGAATTCCACGCACATTGTTGCGACCGAGGCAGAATTAGGAGTGTGTTCACATTCCAGTATACAACCATTCATGTTAAAATTTACACGAAACTTGTTTATCGTGATAACAACAAAACATGAGTACACTGTGTAACTCAATATAACCTGCAACATCTCTTTAACTCTCGCTCTCACTCACTCTATCATCTCTCTCTCTCTCTCTCTCTATATATATATATATATATATATATATATATATATATATATATAGGAAAAGAGTCAGGACCCCGACGGCTAAGCTCCGGCCGTTTCGAGAGCTAGGTCTGAACTACACACACACACACACACACACACACACACACACACACACATATATATATATATATATATATATATATATATATATATATATATATATATATATATATATATATATACATTTATATTTACACATATTTTTTCCTCTGCTGCTACAGGTCTTTTTCGTTCTATGTATCTTTACCCTTTCTAGCAGTCTCTCTCTGTTAGCCTCTTCCTCACCCTTGACTCACTCATTCTCTGTCACTACCTCTCCTCCTCATCTTTCTTCCCGTTTGACCTGTGTGTAATTCTTTTCTCTCGCACGCTCGGCCAAGCTGGTCGGAATTTTTTCTCTCTCTCGTCTACGATTTCACAGAACTTATGTTTACCCAATTCGCAGACCAGACCCCTTCTTCCTCCCATTAGACCTGTGCGAAATTCCTTCCTTGCTCACATTTCAACCAGGTTTGATGGTCTTTATTCTCTCGTTCACCATTTCACCGAATTTAAATTCATAGAAATCTGAGACTTGTCTACTTCTTCCTCACTTTCTGTTGTTTCACCATTTTGTTTGTTTACCCTCGCGTCCCCTTTATTTACGTGTCCCAACGACTTTTTTTAGCCGTTGCTCGCACCAACCGGAGGTATATGGTCTTTAAAGCGATGAAATGCCTATGATGGCTAGAAGATCACTGATGAAGGACAAACTTGTTTCATATGTATATATATATATATATATATATATATATATATATATATATATATATATGTAAGTATGTATGTATACGTACATACATATATGTATACAGACGTACAGTAGTATGTACATATATATATACATACATGCACATATATATATATATATGCACGTATCGGTTTACTGAACATTTATTATAATGCTCGGTTTGTTTGTTTGTAAACAAACAAACAAACAAACAGCCCGAATTACGCCGTACAGTGTTTAGGCAACCACGTCACCCTTTTGTTCAACACTGACACAGGAACCATTGACTAGTTTCAAGCTTATTAGCTATCGTCAGCATCGTATACCTTCCTGCCAGATGGTTGCATGTCTGAAAGTATATACTTTTCTCATGCATATTAACGGCTGAGCAGCCTAATTTGCATATCGAGTGAGTTTAGTCGGCTGGGCGCACCGGAAACAATAAATGGAATTGAATGCATGTACGTATACATACATACATACTTACATTTAAGTAACTGCCGTACTAAGAGTGAGAAATGAAATTTCCTTTCATTCTATTCCATATATATATATATATATATATACGAAGGCAATCCCAAAAGTAAGGTCTCCTTCCGATACTGCAACTTTTCCGTTAAAATCCTGTGGATGGTGCTTCGGGAAACCTCAGGAACCAAAATGCAGAGAGCATCCAGAGTGATCCGCCGATCTTTACGCATGTTTTCCTCGGAAGGAGACCTTAATTCTGGGATTACCCTCTATATAATAACTGCGCGAAATTCGCACTTGGCGGTAGCGTTCAACGGGAGCTCCTTTCTTAACGGCTGCCAAGCCAAGATTGAGCATCCCAGCGAAGCGCGCGCATGGTTGTTTGGGAGTGAAGGAAGCACCAATCACAACAGGGTTGCCAAGAGCCGTACGAAGAGTTTCTCTGCGTCCCCATCGCTTTGGAGACCTTACTTTTGGGATTACCCTCCTAAATATATATATATATATATATATATATATATATATATATATATAAAAGACGTAAAATAAGAAAATATTTTTAAAAAAAAATTTTTTTTTTAATTTTTTACTTACTTAAATTTTCACTCCAACTAATTAGTTTCTGCAATGGGATAAAGACAGTTACGTAATCCAACTGTCGAGAATTTATTGCGTCATCGGGGAGTCTATTCTCAGTTAAGTCTCCAGGCAATGCGCGGACACTGGCGGCTCATATAAAAATAATAATAATTCGGTAGATCGAACAGCTTGCGAGGACTGGATTCTATGTACCGAAATTCTCACTGCTTCAAGTCAAATGGCCGATTCTAAAGAATCAATCACGTGACACAGAGGCTAGTTAGAAGGAATGGGATGGTAAGATGACTGACGCCTACTAACACCCCCAAAAAAAGTTTTTTTAGAAGTGGTTTTGGCAAGTTTGCTCGACAAATCAGTGATTTGGAGATAAATATAGATAATTTAATATATCAACTAACATAAGCGCACAGATGCACGCCCATGCCAGCAAATACACAGGTTATGTCATAGTACCTAGGTGGTTCAATGCAGGAGAATGCAGAACAATAATATAAAAGACGTAAAATAAGAAAATATTTTTAAAAAAAAATTTTTTTTTAATTTTTTACTTACTTAAATTTTCACTCCAACTAATTAGTTTCTGCAATGGGATAAAGACAGTTACGTAATCCAACTGTCGAGAATTCATTGCGTCATCAGGGAGTCTATTCTCAGTTAAGTCTCCAGGCAATGCGCGGACACTGGCGGCTCATATAATTTATATATTATTGTTCTGCATTCTCCTGCATTGAATCACCTAGGTACTATGACATAACCTGTGTATTTGCTGGCATGGGCGTGCATCTGTGCCCTTATGTTAGTTGATATATTAAATTATCTATATTTATCTCCAAATCACTGATTTATCGAGCAAACTTGCCAAAACCACTTCTAAAAAAACTTTTTTTGGGGGTGTTAGTAGGCGTCAGTCATCTTACCATCCCATTCCTTCTAACTAGCCTCTGTGTCACGTGATTGATTCTTTAGAATCGGCCATTTGACTTGAAGCAGTGAGAATTTCGGTACATAGAATCCAGTCCTCGCAAGCTGTTCGATCTACCGAATTATTATTATTTTTATATGAGCCGCCAGTGTCCGCGCATTGCCTGGAGACTTAACTGAGAATAGACTCCCTGATGACGCAATGAATTCTCGACAGTTGGATTACGTAACTGTCTTTATCCCATTGCAGAAACTAATTAGTTGGAGTGAAAATTTAAGTAAGTAAAAAACATTTAAAAAAAATTAAAAAAAAAAAATATTTTCTTATTTTACGTCTTTTATATTATTGTTCTGCATTCTCCTGCATTGAACCACCTAGGTACTATGACATAACCTGTGTATTTGCTGGCATGGGCGTGCATCTGTGCGCTTATGTTAGTTGATATATTAAATTATATATATATATATATATATATATATATATATATATATATATATATATATATATATATATATATATATATATATATACATTTATATTTACACATATTTTTTCCTCTGCTGCTACAGGTCTTTTTCGTTTTATGTATCTTTACCCTTTCTAGCAGTCTCTCTCTCTGTTAGCCTCTTCCTCACCCTTGACTCACTCATTCTCTGTCACTACCTCTCCTCCTCCTCTTTCTTCCCGTTTGACCTGTGTGTAATTCTTTTCTCTCGCACGCTCGGCCAAGCTGGTCGGAATTTTTTCTCTCTCTCGTCTACGATTTCACAGAACTTATGTTTACCCAATTCGCAGACCAGACCCCTTCTTCCTCCCATTAGACCTGTCCGAAATTCCTTCCTTGCTCACATTTCAACCAGGTTTGATGGTCTTTATTCTCTCGTTCACCATTTCACCGAATTTAAATTCATAGAAATCTGGGACTTGTCTCCTTCTTCCTCACTTTCTGTTGTTTCACCATTTTGTTTGTTTACCCTCGCGTCCCCTTTATTTACGTGTCCCAACGACTTTTTTTAGCCGTTGCTCGCACCAACCGGATGTATATGGTCTTTAAAGCGATGAAATGCCTATGATGGCTGGAAGATCACTGATGAAGGACAGACTTTTTTCATGTGTATACATTTATATATATATATATATATATATATATATATATATATATATATATATATATATATATAGGAAAAAGTATGACCCCGACGGAAGAGCTCAGGCCGTTTTCGAAGGGTATTTATGGACTGAAATAGCCGTCGATACGGCTTCGGCTCTGCCGTCGGGGTCATACTTTTTCCTATTACCCACTCTGCTATCCTAAGTATTGAGTATTCTGGTGCGTTATGGGCCATCTGGTTCTTTACCACATTTCCTTTGTTATATATATATATATATATATATATATATATATATATATATATATATATATGTAAGTATGTATGTATACGTACATACATATATGTATACAGACGTACAGTAGTATGTATATATATATATATACATACATGCACATATATATATATATATATATATATGCACGTATCGGTTTACTGAACATTTATTATAATGCTCGGTTTGTTTGTTTGTAAACAAACAAACAAACAAACAGCCCGAATTACGCCGTACAGTGTTTAGGCAACCACGTCACCCTTTTGTTCAACACTGACACAGGAACCATTGACTAGTTTCAAGCTTATTAGCTATCGTCAGCATCGTATACCTTCCTGCCAGATGGTTGCATGTCTGAAAGTATATACTTTTCTCATGCATATTAACGGCTGAGCAGCCTAATTTGCATATCGAGTGAGTTTAGTCGGCTGGGCGCACCGGAAACAATAAATGGAATAGAATGCATGTACGTATACATACATACATACTTACATTTAAGTAACTGCCGTACTAAGAGTGAGAAATGAAATTTCCTTTCATTCTATTCCATATACATATATATATATATATATATATATATATACGAAGGCAATCTCAAAAGTAAGGTCTCCTTCCGATATTGCAACTTTTCCGTTAAAATCCTGTGGATGGTGCTTCGGGAAACCTCAGGAACCAAAATGCAGAGAGCATCCAGAGTGATCCGCCGATCTTTACGCATGTTTTCCTCGGAAGGAGACCTTAATTCTGGGATTACCCTCTATATAATAACTGCGCGAAATTCGCACTTGGCGGTAGCGTTCAACGGGAGCTCCTTTCTTAACGGCTGCCAAGCCAAGATTGAGCATCACAACGAAGCGCGCGCATGGTTGTTTGGGAGTGAAGGAAGCACCAATCACAACAGGGTTGCCAAGAGCCGTACGAAGAGTTTCTCTGCGTCCCCATCGCTTTGGAGACCTTACTTTTTGGATTACCCTCCTAAATATATATATATATATATATATATATATATATATATCAATCCTTCTATGTTTGTTTACTTGTCTCGCCCGCTTTACGCGATTTACTTGTCACAATAGCTTTATTTAGCTATTACTCGCACCAACCTGAGGTATATGATTTTTAAAGCGATGAAATACCAATGAAGGTTGGAAAATCACTGACGAAGGACTATTTGTATCATATGTAACCCATGTGCAACCACGCAGTATTCTATTCTTCTCATGTTTTATATATATATATATATATATATATATATATATATATATATACATATAAATATCTTTCTTTCGCTATCTCTTTCTATCTATTTATTTATTTCACCCACTCCCACCCTCTCTCTCTCTCTCTCTCTCTCTCTCTCTCTCTCTCTCTCTCTCTCTCTCTCTCTCTCTCTCTCTCTCTCTCTCTCTCTCTCAGTCACTCTGATTCCTTGCTGAGAAGCCATTTGCATTTTAAGAAATTGATTTTCTTGTCACAAGATGTTTTAACCTGTAACTCCTCGATAGGAGTAACACTTTGTCGGTTTGGTTCTTGACATGAATATTAATTATGAATGTACTATGAACTGATGAATCTATCGCCCTTTCTAGCAAAAATGACAATTTCTATTTTTAAAAAAGCTGGAGAACATCCATCGCCACAATTTAATCCAAAAGACCACCACAATAACCACTACAATCACAATCACTGTCAATACCTCCAAGTACCACCACCACCACTAGTTCCTTCAACCATCTAGTCACATATCTTTGTAGAAATAACACTGACATCTCTCTTAATTTACACCCGACTGACATGTAATAGGATACATTGGTATGTAAGATCCCAGATGCACAAATCCAGAATACAAAAAGAATGGCTACCGCTAGAATGTCTTTGATCAGAGATTTGTTTGATCAAGGCTGCTCTGGGATTTCTAAGCAACAGCAATGTGAACAACAACAACGTGAGCAATAAACAGCAACTGCAGGGAAGACGAGAACAAACTACATACGACAGGTTTGCGGTCGTTCCCCTGGCAGTGGAGACTTCTGGTGTTCTCGGCCCCAGGGCTACCTCCTTGCTCGCCTGAGCTGGCCGGCCGCAGGTGTGGGCCCCGCGAGTTGGGGTGGCTTTTCCGGCGCGTCTCCCTTTGCCGTCCTCGGGGGATTATGGGGGGGGGGGGGCTTCTCCGTTCTGTACGCCGGGGCTGTGGGTGGGCCCCATCGCGTACCAATACATTAGTTAAATACCATTCTTTCATCTGATACAACACAATAAAGAATAACTACAACTATTGTAACGGCCATGAAAACAATAGGAAATGTGCCTAGATAAACCTTTGATATAAGAAAATGGAGGTTGCAATAGAAAGTAAACGTTACTGGTGTAACAACTTCATGAAGGAGAGAGGGAAGACAAGTGAAGGGAAACAAATGAGGTAGGAGATGCACACAACATGAACAACAACAAGCTGTATCCAGCATTAAGACAATAGTACTAACAGGAAAAGAGAAACAACCCATTTAACATCATACATTGCCACAACAACAACAACAACAACAACAACTATTAAACACTTTTAAACAGTCTTTACAACTGACGGAAAATAAAACATGGACCATTGCACGCACGTAAGTACTCAAACACACACACACACACACACACACACACACACACACACAGACACACACACACACACACACACACACACACACACACACACACACACACACACACACACACGCACACGTCTTTACAACTTACGGAAAATAAAACATTGACCATTGCACGCACGTAAGTACTCAAACACACACACACAAACACACACACACACACACACACACACACACACACACACACACACACACACACGCACACGTCTTTACAACTTACGGAAAATAAAACATGCACCATTGCACGCACGTAAGTACTCAAACACACACACACACACACGCATACACACACACATACATACATACACTTACACACACTCACTCATATTCGCACATACAGAGATTAATACTCAAGTAGTAACAATGTAATACAAATATTTATATATGTATCTCTGTATATACTTTTTATATATATACACACATAAACATCCATGTATACATATATACATTTATAAGTATACTTACATGTATGTACATACACGAATGCGTATATTAAAAAGACTGATAATAGAGATATCACTCCGATCTCACTCTCTCTCTCTCTCTCTCTCTCTCTCTATATATATATATATATATATATATATATATATATATGTATGTGTGTGTGTATCTGTATATATATATATGTATATATATATATATATATATATATATTTATATATATATATACAAAAATATATATATGCATATATATATATATAATATATATACATATATATATATACATAAATATATATATATATGTATATATAGGAATTAAAATACTAGAGTGTGTTGGAGTTAAACACCCTCTTCGTATTATAGAAATGACAGTAAAGGTATAGCTCAATGTAATTAAACAGAGCCGAAGAATTATGAAAATAAACCAAAGAAGCCTTCAATACATCAAAAGTCTTTTTTAGCCAACAATGTTTCGTCCTGTTAATGTATGTACACTCCATATTCTTCTGAGTGTTTGGCTTGTATTGGCCGATAGTGCTTCTTATAGCTTTAATTGCTCTGATGAGTCCTTAATAGGACGAAACATTGTTGGCTAATAAAGACTTTCGATGTATTGAAGGCTTCTTTGGTTTATTTTCATAATATGTATATATATATATATATTGAGAGAGGTGGGGGGGAGTAAAGACAGAGAGGGAGACTTTATAGTTCAGATCGGTATCTATTTTTAATATATATATATATATATATATATATATATATATATATATATATATATATATATATATATATGTAAAGTTCTATTTAAATTGTTGGGATACAACAAGCAAATATTTTTATAACTGATATAAAGCACTCAACAAATATTTGGAGTAAAAATACGATATATTAACAAATGGAATCTCCTCTCTCTCTCTCTCTCTCTATCTTTCTTTCTCTCTCTGTTGTTCTGCCCTTTCTCTCTCTTTCCTTCTCTATCTTTCTCTGTCTCCGTAACCCAACGGCTTATTTTAAAAATATCCAATACTAACTTACCTAATAATTAAAGCTACAACTCCACTATCCGATAGCTACCAACAGTAATGGTTGCATTCTTTAAGGGTATGTCAATATTTATTTATAAAACTGTTCTATATTATATTTTATCTGATGAAAGCACACCATAATTTAACTTGGTGTCCTTGAAATATGTATAATGAAATAAATATGGTTTTATAAATATAGTTTCCATTTGTTAATATATCGTATATATATATATATATATATGATTGCATTTTTGTTTTTAGAATCCAAATTCAATAAACAAACCAGGAATTTTCA
>OZ024740.1:283098212-283100712 GCA_964016885.1 Eledone cirrhosa
GGTAGAAGTGGTTGGTGTTTTAAAACAAGGATGTAACATATTCTTGTGTTTTACTGATTATGCAAATATTTTATGTAAAATGATAACTGAAACACTACTAGCTTATTAGAACTCATGAGCTAAAAGCAAATAGATCAATATGTTAACCAGCTCGTATTATCTATAGGAAATGTTGTATATCAATATACGTATGGGATTCTATATCAATATATCACCAATATCAATACCAGAATGTGATATCTCTCATACACGTTGTTATATGTTTTGACAGCGATATTGGATATCACAACTGGGTTTGTCGGCATTTAAAATGAACAACAGTTAATTATTGAGATATTAACTGATTTTGTTTTTGAAAAAGAAAACTACAATTGACAAATACAAGATATCTCATATCAAAGAGAGACTTGGTAAACTAATCAATAAATAAGGTATTATGAGATATCTGAAACCGAACAAGATTGTTTCTGAAGTTATAACGTAATATCGCAATACAACAATATTCATTACATTGGTATTTGTCGCTAGCTTGGTATTGATTATTACTATTGTTATTATTCTTATCATTAACATTATTTGGACAAAATTCAATATTTATGTTGTACATTTGATATCTCTGCCTCTTATTCGATATGAATATATATACACACAGAGTGAAAGAGTGAAAAAAGGAGAGATAGATAGAAAGATAGATTGATGCCGACACTTGGCGAGCAATACGTGCTATTGACTCCTATTGAAGAAACTGAATTCATGGAAATCAGTTCTCCACTAGTTAGATCGTGATTTGGCTTCGATTCCCAGTTGGGACTACTTTTCTTTCCTTTACCACTAACCCTATTGAGAAAGGAGTGTACGCTTCACTTAAATGTCTGATAAAACTGGGACTGTCTATGTAATAGAGTTTATGCCAAACAAAGTTAACTCCATCGATTGGAGTTGCCTTCTCATGGCTCTTTTTGCAATTCAGTCAACTGATCCTTCTCTGGTATTATGTTATTTTATAGCCTCTAGTGGCTAGCCCCGTTAAGCATGGTTAACGCTAAGATCACGCATCAAACTTTATATCTTACATCTATGAAATAATTTGGACATCACTAATGCCTTCGACTTGTTCAGATTGTTAATCATTGCAGAAGGTATTCAATTTAAGATTTCAATTCCTGGGAGAAAATATTTCTCACTCACAACCAAAACAGTATGTCTTCAGACATATTGCAGCATCTTCCTCGAAACTCCCAGTGAAATTGAGAAATCCTTCTTTGAATACGATAAAGCACGATAAACTTAAATATCTATTATTCAAAGACATTGCCATATTCAAGGCATGTTAAATATTACATATTTGTTGGTCGTATAATGCTATCAGCTGGGAAATTCTTGACTTTTGCAATTATCCCTTCATTATATACCCCCAATAGAAAGAGAAAATAGTGGATCCTTCGTAGATTTCGACGATGAGCGATCAGTCATACGATCAGCTGAATTAAAGATTAGGGGTTGCGTATTCTACTGGCATGTTCATTCATAACGTAGTTCATAAGCCGACTATGTGTGACATACTATGTGGCAAGGCTTTACCTTTGAATTACAGGTACAATCCATGCATCAGATTTCCACAAAGATTCCGTCTATACAGTTCTGCTCACAAGACTTAGATCGATGTAAGGCAACAATAAAGTCGCCCAAGATGCCACGCATTCTCATTGAACTTAATACCTCATGGTTGCGAAACGAACATCGTGATCACTCATCTATACTTACGGCCGGAAATATAGAATAAAGTCTTAGTGCAAATCACAATAGAAAGCAATGTCCAGCGTTTATTTCTTTTAATGAGTCTGTTTCTGTCATTGTGCAGGTCTCACCGCTATTTCAATGAAAGCATTGAAAATTAACATTCAATTCTATCACGAACTGGAGAATTCCAAATAATGTATGCGTGTTGTTACTCATACTAGTAGTTGACTTTGCATAAAAGAATTCTGACAGAGTGCAATATCGCAGACAGTCGAATATCAAATTATAATAGTATAGAAATGTGACTTTATAACTTCCCAAAACTTTAGTTTTTACATTAACTCAAGGCACACCAACGTCCACGAGTTATCAATGGAGCCTCTATGTGATTACTCGATCTGCTAGAAATAACAACAGTCAAATCTCCCTGAAATCGCACTCTACAATTGTAATAACAGCCACCTTCGATGATACGATCACAGTTTCACTTCACATAAGAACAAAGATGAGTAGGTCCCGGCCGGAACACATTTGAACATATATATTTTGGGGATCAAGGCTGACCGGATGTGAGACAAAATCAGTAACACATATCTTCTGAAAGCGGTGAATTGGCAGCGCTTACTATGTCGAATAACATTTTGCAATATTTGTACACGCTCTCTGCGACAGCTTTCAAGCCCCACTGAGTGTACCGTCACCTTTCATTCTTTCGATGTCAATAAGTAAATTCATAGTTCAGTATTGGAGTTGAAATTTC
>OZ024740.1:283103212-283113212 GCA_964016885.1 Eledone cirrhosa
TATATATATATATATATACATGGAAAGTTATATTTAAATTGTTGGGTTACAACTAGTAAATATTTATAACTGATATAAAAGCACTCGACAAGTATTTGGAGTATATTTACAATATTAAATAATGGAAACTATATTTATAAAACCATATCTATTTCATTATATATATTTCAGGGATATCATATTAACAATATGCTCTGCCTTCCTCAGACAAAATACAATATAAACAGTTTTATAGATAAATAGATTCGACATACCGTAACAACATCGACTTGTATTTGAAAAGGTTGATTTGGCAGTGAAAAAATTGTACACAGAGAGAAAGAAAGAGAGAAAAAAAGGAAAGAAAGATAGAAAACGAAGAAAAAGAAGAAAAAGAAGAAATGCATGGAACAAAATAGAGAGATGGAAAGATAGATAAAGAGAAGAACTTCATGTAAAGAAACAGAAAGAGAGATATATATATATAGAGAGAGAGGAAATAGAGATAGATACATATATATAGAAAACTAGGTAGTGGGACGTCTGTTGGGTAAACGTATCAATGATACATTTATTTATTTATTTATTTATTTAGCTCTAGTATTAATGTAAGGGAGATATATGGAGAGAAACCAGCTGTTATATATAGAGAGAAAAAATATAGAGAGAGAAAAAATATAGAGAGAGAAAAAATTTAAAAATAACCAGACATAGGCGAGGCGTAAAAAAACCCTATGTTTTAATGTAGAGGTATTAGTATTTATAAACCCGCCACTATATTGTAAATATCAGTATTCCTGAATGAGACATGTATCCATAATGTGTGAAAATTAATGATCTTATGTTTAGTTTTTTAAAAAAAATTCATATGTTTATGTGATAACTACAAACATCTATGTGAATTTACATGATCAACTCTGCAAACCCTATAAAACTGTTTATATTGTATTTTGTCTGAGGAAGGCATAGCATATTGTTAATATGATATCCCTGAAATATATATAATGAAATAGATATGGTTTTATAAATATCGTTTCCATTTATTTAATATTGTATATATATATATATATATATATATATATATATACCACCTCACAGTCTGTGGCCTACTCCAATGCCACCGAACTCCCGCCACCCGCCTAAGGGTCGAACAACGCAACATCTTCCCCCTACAGACCCCCCCCCCCGGCCTGAACTCCCCACTGCTATTCCTTTAGCCTTCGACCGCCCTGTTCCTCCCTTCCACACACACATATCCCCCACTAACACACTCCCCCTTTTCACCGCCTACCCCTGTGCCCCCCCCCCCCACACACACGTACACCTACACACAAACACCACCTTCAGCCCTCCCCGCTCGGACACCCCGCCTCCCTCTCCCCACTCCACCCGCCATCGCCCCTATATGCCCCACACCCTTCCACCACTTGTTTATCTTCATGTTTATTTTTTTTTTTGTACCCTTTCCACCGTTTTTCGTCCCTTTCCTCCCACCCACCTTTTCTAAATGTCTCTCCTCCACTCCTCTACACACCCTCGGAACTCTCTTCCCACCCACTTTTCGTCTGAAGAAGGGCTTATGCCCGAAACGCTCCCCCCCACTCTCAAACGCGTGAAACTAATAAACCTTTGTTTGTACTGCTTCTCTGTTTTGTTCCCGTTCCATTTTTCACTATATACACATATATATATATATATATGTAGATAAATCTACCAAAAATTTACGGTAGTGTCCAATCCGTATGAAGAACTCAATGTAATCCGGATATCATGAAAAGAGAAGATGCATTCAAAAACTATTTTCGGTGAAAATTAACGGAAAACAGAGTCAAGATAAATTAATAAAGTAATGAATAAACAAAGAAACACTTCCT
Organism: Eledone cirrhosa; assembly: GCA_964016885.1. Taxonomy (NCBI): domain Eukaryota; kingdom Metazoa; phylum Mollusca; class Cephalopoda; order Octopoda; family Eledonidae; genus Eledone; species Eledone cirrhosa. The sequence goes on from OZ024740.1 coordinate 283,105,066, forward strand.
TATATTAAAAAAATTCATCATTTTACGATCGTTTCTAGGATATATATGTGTTAGTGTTGGTATGCATATTCTATAGATCTATGTAAAATATTATACAAACTATCAGAGGGAATATACATACCTACACATATATATGCTGTCTTCAGAAATAATGATATTTGTTTATTGAAAAAAACAAAGATTTAATACAATAGGTCTGTTTGAGAACAAATAAACAAATATCATTATTTCTGAAGACAGCATATATATGTGTAGGTATGTATATTCCCTCTGATAGTTTGTATAATATTTTACATAGATCTATAGAATATGCATACCAACACTAACACATATATATCCTAATGTAAAATGATGAATTTTTTTTAATGTAAGGAACTGTTTCTTTGTTTATACATTACTTTATTAATTTATATATATATATATATATATATATATATATATATATATATATATATATATATATATATATATATATATATATATAAACCACTCACATATATAAAATGTACCACTAAAATGACGTAAACGAAATTGTGTTTGTAAACAAAATTACGATCAGATAATGAATGAACACATTTTTAGAGATACTGATGCTTATACCCGAGCTTCAAACACAAAACTCTCAGTAGCCTTTGAGAAAGGACTAAATGTCTAATCGATTATTTCTGGCTTCCATTAAAGTCATTTTCAAGACTAGATTACTATTTGTTTGATACTGAGAGAATGTAGTGAGTAAAATCTAATGAAAAATATGAACATAATCACCGTAAACCCACCACCCTAATACGTTTTTTAGTAAATAGATCGAATCCTGATGATGGTTTTAGCAAAGCATTCCCGAGGTTAACTTTGCCTTTCATCCTTATGGGGTCGATAAAATAAAGTACCAGTAATGCACTGGTTAATTGCAGGCCTTGTGCCAAAAGTAGAAATAATTATTACCGATGTCGTCGGATTGGCCGTATTGGTAGAGGGTCTGACGACATGCTTTGTAGCAAAGAGTTATGGCCCTTCATGTTCCGAGTTCAAATCCGGTCGAGGTTCACTTTGCCTTTCATCCGTACGAGGTCGATAAAATAAAGTACCAGTAATACACTGGGATAATTGTTGTCCTTGTGCCAAATGTAGAAACAATTATTACTGATAGCTTTATGAATGTATGGAATGAGGAGTGTTAGGAAAACAACTGAACTACGGGTAACACCTTTATAAAAAATATAATTGTTTCTACTTTTGGCACAAGGCCAGCAATTATCCCAGTGTATTACTGGTACTTTATTTTATCAACCCTGTAAGCATAAAAGGCAAAGTTAATCTCGGCGGGATTTGAACTCAGATCATAATGGGCCGTAACTTTTTGCTGCAAAGCATGGCGATACTGCCAATATAATGAAGGTATGAGTGTTTTTTTACCGTATAATTATTGAGATCTTAACCTATCCTCAGCACTTCAATGTTCCTATAATCTCGAACTATGATAAAACTACAGCGTGGCTCTGTTCCAACCAATTCTTTTCAGTTTGATATTTAGTCAAACATGTAGAAAAGGACTATCAACTCGTGTTTATAGTAGTATACAACTGCCTAAAAATATTAACCCAACAGCCGGCAGAAATGTGTTCTGTTACCATTACAGTATCTACTGCTGTTGCTATTGTTTGTGATTGTGGCTTTAAACTCGTTGCTAATTGTTATTGCTATCACATATTATCACAACTGTATCTGTTACATCTGTTGCTAACGCATATTTGTTGGCATCGTTACTAAGTCTGCTTCAGTTGTCATCTGTTTCTCTCATTTACACTAGTTTTTTTTCTCCTATTGCACTTAAAAAATGTCACTACTACTAGTGCTGCTCCTGCTACTACTACTACTACTACTACTACTACTACTACTACTACTACTACTACTACTGATACTACCGCCACCACAAACACCACCATCAATAACACCACTTCCACTAGTATTATTAGCAATACTGCAACCGATACTGCTGCCACCACTAATACTATGATGATTACTGGTGCTTCTGCTGCTGCAGCTGCTGCTACTACTACTAATACTACTACTACTACTACTACTACTGATGCTGTTGCTGTTCATACTACTTCTACTAATACTACGACCACCACTAATAACATGACGATTACTGCTGCTGCTACTACTACTACTACTACTACTACTACTACTACTACTACTACTACTACTACTACTAATGCTGCTACTACTACTGCTGCTGCTGCTGCTGCCGCTACTGTAGTGTGTAACATACACTCCTATTCTAAACACTACCATGACTATAAATATAAATACTACTATATTACTGATCCTCCCACCAATACCAGCACCACTATCTCCAATGCACCACTAACACTCCCGCCACCATCACCTCCCCCAATATATACAATCACCACCTGTCATGGCCGAAGATAGTTTTAGGAGAGTTCCTGCCTTAAACATAAAAATGAGAGTCTATGCTTAATGGTATCAGCGGTGGTTATGAAGGCAGTTGTGATGGTGCTGGTGGTGAAGGTGGTGGTCGTGGTGATGATGTTGGTGGTGGTGGTGGTCGTGGTGGTGGTGGTGGTGGTTGTTGTGATGATGGTGGTGGGAGTGGTAGTTGGTAGTTACGGCGGTGGTGGTGGTGGTGGTATAAGGTTGGTGGCAGTAGTGTTAGTGATAAGTGCGGTTGTTGTTGTTGTTGTTGTTGTTGTTGTTGTTATTGTGGTGACTGTTGTTATTGCGATGGTTGTCGTAGTGGTTGTGGTGATAATGCGTGGTAGTGATATTGATTGGGCTGATGTGGTTTTCGGGATGAGGTTGGTGAAACGTGCCCACACACACACATACATATACGCACACATGCATTGCACACTGATGGGCACATACATATTTGTACACAAGTATTCCAATACGGCAGGGCCTAATGGATTCCCCTTGCAGTACGTACAATCTGGACACTCACACACACCTTGGTGTTATGACAATACTATATATCATTTCACACCTTTTATTATTAATGTTTTTGATGTTCTCTTGAGAGAATCGTTTTTGCTGAAAATATCGAATAATGTACACCATTTTTACCAGTATCACAAAAATACTGCCCCCCCCCACACACATACACACATATACACACACACACACACATATATACACACACATAAACACACGCGTACATTAACATACAAAGAGATATATACACACACACTTCTCCGTATAAGACAAGTGGTGAAATATATATTTTAACATGTTAAAATGTTCCCCACACACTTACAGACACATTCCTACTGACGGATCCCTCTACCACGAATTACTCTGCTACACACACAGACACACACACACACGCGCGCACACACACACACATATATTTGACTTAATAGGCACTTGAACTGTTGACCTTTCAACATGACTGCAATTCACACACACATCCCTACTGACCATTATCACAACAATGAACCTCTTTACTACACACACACACACACACACACACACATATTTGTCTTAAAAGACTTATTTTTCAGTGACTTCTCAATCAGGCGAAAAAGCACACTCTTCGACACACCTACATTTGGCGCAAAATCAATTTTTAGTATTCACGTGACCTCTACCGACCAATCAAAATTGTTTTCACCACAAGAATTTCTGCAACACGAATTGGCGCGAAACTTATTTTAATACCTCTGGAGCCACTTTTTTCACATAAAACAGGTAGAATTTCCAAAACTAATCAGATTAGAGCAAACATCACGGACGCTCTATCTCAAAATTATTTTTGAAAAGCATTAGAAATGCGCAACAGGTAAAAACTTAAAACTAAAACTGAATACTAACCAATACTTATTACTAATTTTTACTTATTCCTAATTGAACTATTTTTCACTGGGAACAATTTTTCAGCATTTTCTTTTCCTTTTACCAATATATCACAACTCGTGTGTTACACCTCTATTCTTTTAAATATATATATATATATATATATATATATATATATATATATATATATATATATATATATATATATGTGTGTGTGTGTGTGTGTGTGTGTTTAATTATTACAATACATTTAGAGAATCCGCTCACACAGTCACACACACACACGCATACATACACATACGTACACACACTCACAGAAACATGCGGATACACATACCCGCACACACACACATACACACACATACATGTATATATAGCACGTGCTCAATTATAGCTCTTTTTACAAAACTTTTTTTTTTCATTTCAGGTAGACGCGCTCCATCACCCACTTTTCTAAACAATAAATCATAGACAAACGCCAGCACCAACAGTTTTGCAAGAGATGTCAACATGAATGGACCTGTCATTTTTATCTAAAGACATTTTTTCCAATTCCATCCCACCCGTCCCCTCAATCTATCTTATTTCTCATTCTGTCTTCTGATGAAGGACTAGCGTCCGAAACGTTAAGACCTTCTTCCTGCTATATCAAGCGTCAATCTAATATATCCCTTCCATATACTGTACCGATTGTGTTGTTATTTCTGTTTACCTTTTACCTACATATATATATATATATATATATATATATATATATATATATATATAAATAAATATGTATACGTACATACGTATATTTATACAGACGTACCGTAGTATGTATATACATACATGCACATATATATATATATATATATATATATATATGTGTGTGTGTGTGTGTGTGTGTGTGTGTGTGTGTGTGTGTGTGTGTGTGTGTGTGTGTGTGTGTGTGTACGCGCGCGCGCGTGTGTGTGTGTGTGTACGCGCGCGCGCGTGTGTGTGTGTGTGTGTGCGTATGGGTTTACCGAACATTTATTATAATGTTCGGTTTGTTTGTAGACAAACAGCCCGAATTAAGCCGTACAGTGTTCGGCAACCATCGTTGCCCTGTTGTTCAACACTGACAAAGGAACGATGAACTAGTTTCTAGATTAGTTAGTTGTTTGTTCTATGTGTGTGTGTTTTTATTTTGTCCTTAATTATAAATTGTGAGGTTTCTATTCCATTCATGTTTTCTAATTAATTTTGGTTGGAGTTCATTTATGTGTATTGCCTCTGTGATTTGTCTAAGCATTGCGTCTTTCTGTGTGTAGATTCTATTTTTGTCTCTATGTTCTCTAATTTGCCCTTATGTTCTATTTTAGCATGTTGGTGGAATATTGATGAGTCTTTTCTATCTTGGAAACAAGTAACTAGTAACATGTAAATAAACAAATAAATAAACAAATAAAAACACACAAAGACACCCGGATGTAACACATGCGCAAACTAAGGACACAACAGACACACAATAACAGAATAAAGAAGAGGCACAAAACAAAGAAAAGAATCCACAGTCACTGAAGAGGTCACAGAATGTGTGACGAAAGAACTTTGACAATATATAAACAATCATCTGGTTGTGGAACCAACCAACCAACCGGAAATTTATAAATTCCTAAATTTATAAATTTATTATAATAAATTGAAGTGAAAGCAACTGGTGCGTGTGTTTCTTATTGGCAACATGACCCTCCCACAGTATAACAATATATAATTCAAAGCTCAAATGAGATTTTATAGCCCATAATATGAAAGGTAAATGACAGTTCAGGGTTTAATCACTAAGTTAATTTCTAATCACAGTAGTTTTACGATATCACAGAGCATATATAAAACAATAAAATAACCAGTAATAAATTACATTTTGACTTGAAGATGTCTGACAACGATGATAAATATGTTGTTTATATTGTTAAATGGATTCACAAGAAATCAGTGCAGAGGGGAATGATGGAAGATGTTGCTGTATTGATAGAAACGTTCGTAAATCTATTAAATAATTTAATGTAATTTAATTCTGGTTGATTTCTTCTTTTATATACTCGATGTCGAGTAATGCCATCGCTTAATGATTAAGCTTGAGCATCACGGGCGGGGCATTTTAGCACTGCTAGGAACTTGCCTATGCCCAGCAATACCATGCAGCGCAAAAAATGTCACATATCATATGCCTGTGCTTGGAGCTTTTTTGAGTGAGGAAAGGTTTTACACGGGGCCAATCCCACTCTCTGAACATCGAATGCATTTATCAAAAAAGAAGAACTGGGCTACATCATTGGATACAAATGAAGTCGCAGGTTTTGTATCAGACTGATATTCTCCTAGAGAGATGTCTTAATGAAGATTAAGAGTCCTCGCACAACAACAACAACAAAAATATCATTGGTTGGCCGTTGATTTTCCTGAGTTCCTCCGCCCTTTGATGGGTTTAGTTTTTAATCCCGCAGTGTCTCCAAATTTACTCTCCTCACCAAGCAAGCTTGGTGGGGTTGCCAGTTTAGTTTAGTTGTGGATTACCCACTGGGTTACATCTTACCAGAAGCGCTGAGAGCGTACTGACATAACATACATACATGCATACATGCATACATGCATACATACATACATACATACATACATACATACATACATACATACATACATACATACATACATACATACATACATACATACATACATACATACATACATACATACATACACACATACATACATTGAGCACTTGTTTGAATTGTTTGGAGATAAAGATTCTTTTATTATAGATGTTCCGGGAAAATGGTTTATTTGTCTCAATAAAATGGTTTAAGCGGGAAATATTGCTCGGGTCGAAGAAATGAAGAACATATATGAATCACAGATTAACCAAAACGGAAGTATAATTCTGAGATTATCTTCAATAAAAGGATTTACATTCTTTTGATATATAAGGATATATCGTTATCGTTTATGGATCTCTATGTATGTGTGCTTGATTGGCAGTATCTTTAAAACGCCGAATAGAATGATATATGGTATATATTTACTATCGGAATTTAAATCGGCCAGAAATAAACTTTGGCTTTAGAAAATGAAGAACCAATCAAGTTCTGTTGTTGATTAAATCTATTAACTTCTCTCCTGTCATTTGTGAAGTTGTGCCACTGTTGGTATAATTGTATAGATCTCAATGTAATGATAGATATATATAGTGATATATCTGACTCTATTACTATATATATACCTATATAGTGATATATTTATGATATAATGAAACCCAAACCTTTTGATTTACAAATATATTTATATTTCCTATAGAGAAACCTCTATAGTGATATATTTTTTTCCACTAAATAGATCCCAAGTAAACAGCTAACCAAGTTTACGAGAATAAAAGTGTCATATATCACTTGCATGAATGTAAGCTCACTATCTGTCTGTATGTTTGTCTTTCGCTCTCTCTCTCTCCTTCACGTACACACATACATATATACATACACAGGCATACACGATCGCGCGTGCATATGCGAATAATAAAATAGGCGTGATATATGTGCTCTGGTTCTGAAGACAAAAACCGAGTAGATTTTTTTACAATGCTTGAAAGGTAGACTCCTGGTATAAACTTTGACATAAGGTAGCCAGTTACTTATGACATACAGCGGAAAACAATGTCAATGTTTTGAACCAATGGGTGAACTTCTGTAGTAGTTTAACTTGCTTAAAAAAGCAATGTTATTATCTTAAACAGACACTATCATTTTAAACAATGTTTAGCGAGGTGGATTACCAGTACCGGAGATTTGTGTCAGAGAGTTAAGGACCTTTACATTGTGAGCTCAAGTCCCGCCAAGGTTAGCTTTGCCATTCATCCTTAAAGGGACGATATATTAGAAAGCACCAGTACACGCATTTTCCGATAATGTAGCTTTATATACTACTAATAAAAAACAAGATGGTGATGAAAAAAACAAATGGATTTGATTATGATTTTGCTCAATTTGAAGGTGTGTGGCTTAATGGTTAGAGAATTGGATTCGCAAACGAGTGGTTGTAAGTTCGATTCCCGGACCGGGTGCTGCGTTATGCCCTTGAGCAACGCCCTCTATTTCACGTTGTTCCTTCTGCCAGAAGTTACGACCAGTAGCTGTTATCAGCAATGGAAAGCCCAATGAAAACATTGTTTCATTGATCAGATTTGATGAATTCTAGACCACTCAGTAAGCAAATGATGTCTGGGAAATTGTCAATCGATTACTTTGTTCAATTTGGAGTAAACTGAATCCAAACAAAGGCAGCAACATGTGCAGTATGTACGGCTCTTTATATTA
>OZ024740.1:283118212-283125712 GCA_964016885.1 Eledone cirrhosa
GTAATCAACCGAGTATATCTTACAGTGACAGGTCAACAAGTGGGGGGCCAAAATACTAAAGAAACTACCATGAAATAATAATTCAGATTCCCGAAACTAATACGAAATAATTGCTTCCACTTTAGGCACAAAGCCAGCAATTACCCAGTGCAAAACATAAACTAATACGAAATAATAATTCAGAATCCCGAAAATGAATACTAATACTATCTCTAAGGGTGCCGCTATGATACAAAAATTCTAGTACAAGCTACATAAATGCTCGTACGATATATATGAAAAATTTGATACGGAAAATTAATTCACCCCCCCCCCCCCCCCAAAAAAAAAAATAAATACTGATATACGAGAAACTAAAGCAGAGATACCACTAAGAAATGTAGAAAGCACGGAAATGGGGCAGCCATCGGATAAGAAAGCAAGTATCTGGGGTCTATCACATCTGCTAAAAAGCGGAGTCGGCCAATTCTATCATAGAATAGGGGATGGGTTGGCGGTACTGAGGCTACAAAGGACCGAGGGGCTGCCTCGGGGTGGGCGAGAAAGTGAAAAGGACGACGACAAAGAAGGAGGATTGGGTGGAAGGACTAGGAAGGGATGTGACTTCAAGACCCGGCTATACCAACACAGACATACTTTCCGAAACCCGGCCCGGCGTCACGCCACCACACTTTCGGGCCACATCTGGGACCTCAAAGATAACAATATTACCTATGATCTCACTTGGAGCTTACTGTCCAGAGCCAACTCTTACACGGGAGGACGCCGTCCGTGAAATTTATGCTCTGAGGAAACTTTACAAATGCTGTTTTCGACAGACCAACTCCTAAACAAGAAAGACGAACTGGTAACTGCATGCACACACAGATTGCGTAGGCCTTACCTCGCCCTCAAACCCCATAATGACCCGGGGGAGGGGGGGGGGGGGGTAGAAAAGGGCTGTAACACCCCTCTTGCCGACTTTGTCATGGGTAACCCCTGCTTGCAAAGGTAGACGTAAGATTTTCTTTTATATCTTTTTATCGTTTCCTCTATATTTCCTTCTTCCCCTATCCCTTCCTAGTCCTCCCACCCCATCCCTTCCTAGTCCTTCCAGCCCAGTCCTCCTTCTTTGTCGTCGTCCTTTTCCCTTTCTCGCCTACCCCGAAGCAGCCCCTCAGTCCTTTGTAGCCTCAGTACGCCCACCCCCATCCCCTATTCTATGATAGAATTGGCCGACTCCGCTTTTTATAGCAGATGTGATAGACTCCAGATACTTGCTTTCTCATCCGATGGCTGCCCCATTTCCGTGCTTTCTACATTTCTTAGTGGTATCTCTGCTTTAGTTTCTCGTATATCAGTATTTATTTTTTTATGGGATTCTGAATTAATTTTCCGTATCAAATTTTTCATATATATTGTACGAGCATTTATGTAGCTTGTACTAGAATTTTTGTATCGTAGCGGTTCCCTTATTATAGTATTAGTATTCATTTTCGGGATTCTGAATTATTATTTCGTATTAGTTTATGTTTTGCACTGGGTAATTGCTGGCCTTGTGCCTAAAGTGGAAGCAATTATTTCGTATTAGTTTCGGGACTCTGAATTATTATTTCGTGGTGGTTTCTTTAGTATTTTGGCCCCCTACTTGTTGACCTGTCACTGTAAGATATACTCGGTTGATTACTACTAACTCATAAAATGGTCTCACTACAATTACGTCCCACCTAGTAAACTTTTCTATAGTTTAGCAGTACCAATGAGAGACTTGATGATTGTGGTTAGGGAATAGTAACCAGAATTTATTTTTTTATATTTTTAATATTCTTGGTACTCTTCTATATATTTACCCCATATTGATTTACTTATTGTTTCGACTCCTCCCCCTCCCCCTCCCTAGTAAACTTGCTTGACCTACTGCCCTTAGGATCCTGCTGAGAAGCTCGGCTATTCATATACCAGGATAAAAATGTTCATTTAGTCCAGAATTAGCCGTCGAAATGGCTTGAGCTCAGCCGTCGGGTTCCTACTCGTTCCTATTACCCACTCTACTACTCTAAGTATTGAGTACTTTGGTGCGTTATGGTCCACCTGGTTCCTTACCACATTTCCTTCGTTATATAACTATATATATATATATATATATAGTGACGAAACATAAATCAATTGCATGAACTCATAATCCTTTATTTACTGCTATATATATTTCGATGATAGCCATTGAATGGCTATATATATATATATATATATATATCAATGATATTAATAATATTAATATATATATATATATATATATATATAATATATATATATATATATATATATATAATAATATGAATATATATATATTTATATATATATATATATATATATATATATATATATATATATATATATATATATATATCAATGATATTAATAATATTAATAAATGGAAGCTATATTTATAAAACCATATTTATTTAATTATATATATTTCAAGGGTACCAACAAATTAAATATCTCTTTGCTTATATATATATATATATATATATATTCATTTTTTCTTCTAACTTTAATTGTATACCTAATTGTGTATGGTTGACGATATATTTAATCGATTTCCACGCGCTATTGAAATGCTGGGTAAATATTCCATAGCTGTTGATCGCGAATAGATGAGTGTCATTTATTTATCTATTACTTCTTCATAGGTGCCTTTTAATCTTATAGCCTGGTTTAATTGTTTTTTTTGTGTGGTTGATTATGCTGATTGGGAGAGGAAATGGTGGATATATCTTATCAAATGATTCTATGGACATAATTTATAGTATATATACTCTTTTACCCTTTTACCTGTTTCAGCCATCCGGCTGAGGCCATGCTGGGGCACCGCCCTTGTATATATATATATTTATATATATATATATATATATATATATATATATATATATATATATATATATATATATATATATATTTATGTATAAATATTTCGTATCTCCAAAGAAATACAGTTTTAGGAAGTCGTAGCTATGCAAACACCGGGGGGGGGGGGGGGCTAACGCCCTCTGGTGATGTCCAGCAGAAGCAAGGGGGACAACCGTCTATGCATTTCAGGCTTAACTGGCCTTCGTCAGGACGGTCCATCCCACCGCATGCGACTGCTGTGCTGGACTAGAAGACAGGCGAGAAAATATACTTTTCTCGTCTGTGTAAATGAGGTGATTAATCTCATTTGCATATGAAGCTGCATAAGTTGGCTCAACTTATAATAAAAAAGAAATAGGATTTTGCTTCAAGCATAGCTTTATACAATATGTATAAATATTTCGTATCTCCTGAGAAATCAGTTTTACGAAGCCGTAGCTATGCAAACACCGGGGGGCTAACGCCCTCTGGTGATGTCCAGCAGAAGCAAGGGGGACAACCGTCTATGCATTTCAGGCTTAACTGGCCTTCGTCAGGACGGTCCCTCCTACCGCTTGCGACTGCTGGACATCACCAGAGGGCGTTAGCCCCCCGGTGTTTGCATAGCTACGGCTTCCTTAAACTGAATTTCTTTGGAGATACGAAATATTTATACATATTGTATAAAGCTATGCTTGAAGCGAAATCCTATTTCTTTTATATATATATATATATATATATATATATATATATATATATATATATATATATATATATATATATATATATATATATATATTATTATAGATAACGAGGAGTCAGTGGTGCATCAAAACACAATTTATTAACATATTACATATGTTTCTACGACCATCAGCTCAAGGCAGAATCTGTTACAGATCGAACGTGACACTGCATTCGCAAGTTCATCAGATATGTTTTGCAAAATATATTTATAATAATATACTCTGCTCTTCGCGAGCATCGAGTGCTCAAACGGCATACCTCCTACGAACCATTTATTGCAACCATACAGCAACCATATATATACATATATATATATATGTGTGTGTGTGTTTGTGTGTGAATGGGTGTGTGCGTGCGTGTGTATGTGTTGTGTGTGTGTGTGCGTGTGTATGTGTTGTGTGAGTGAGTGTATGTGTGTGTGTGTTGTGTGTGTGTGATATGTGTGTGTGTGTTAGTCGTGTAACTAAAATTACAGACGGCTTACAGTTTGAAATAGATTAAAGAGAATCGAAGTGTGTGTTGCAGCATATGTACAAAATTTATCGGCATATTAAATTTGTTTCGAAATCGATTAGCTCAGGGTACAATCAAAATGATGGTGCCCAACATCTTTTTCGATATCACGACAGATATGCGACAATTTCTGGTATGTTGACATAATGTTGTTTAGCTATATTTATGTAACAATTTCAGTCATTCAGTTTCAATTTCTTACTGTTATCCCCAGAATATATAATCGCCAGAATGACTCTGATAAAACACTTTCCAGAATATGCTTACATTTATGGCTGGAATGTCAATCATTTCTTCATTTACAATGAAGAAATTCGTTCATACGGTCACTTTCTTACTGTTATTTTATTAAAACTGGTGGAAACTATAGAGATATGAAGACAGGTTTTTTCTGGGATAAAAATGCTGAGTGAAAAGAAAACTTTTAACCAAGATGCAGTGTGGCTAAAAGAAATCCAAAAGAAATATTGCTGCTGCACCACAACAAAAACATACGAAATAAATGAGGATACCATTGAGACTGTGATAGGAAAACTCCAAGATAGGAAAACACCAGGAAGAGACAGGATTGTCGGCTACTGGAACAAAAAACTGATATTCTATCGGAGATATCTTATCGGAGATAGCTTACCAGCAAGCTTTCAAGGGAGATACACATATACCTGAATGGTTGACATTAGCACAAACAATACTAGTCCCCATGAACAAAGATACCCACTTGGCAAAAAACTACCGACCCATTGCATGCCAGAACCTGATATATAAGATGTATACAACCTGCCTGAAACTATTTCTCCAGGATCACAGCAACAATAATGATATCATCGCAGATAAACAAGCGGCTGGAAAGAAAGGGGTTTGGGGATGTGCTGAACAACTCCTAATTAACGAAACTGCGATGTCGGAGGTTCGACAACTTAGGAAGAATATAACTACAATCTTGGTGGATTACAGGAAAGCATTTGCTTCTGTTCCCCACTCTTGGATGATAGAGGCCCTCCGACTTGATAAAATCCCAGACATTATTATCAAAGCCATAGAGAAGCAGTCTTTTTCTTGGGATATTATCGTAAAGTTAAAAACAGAGAAGAAAGACTCTATTTTCTCTTATAAAATAGAATATCACAGGGGTATATTTCAAGGAGACAGTCTCTCCGTATTACTATTTATCCTGTCATTAAACCCCTTGTCCTTTCTGCTCAAGAAATGTGAAGGATACGTCATTGGCTCACACGAGGACAGAAATAAGCATTCACTGTGTGGATGACCTTAAAATCTATGCCAAGAACATAAATGGAATGAAGAAAAATCTTGACCGGGCTGCAACGTTTTGAAAGGATATAGGAATGGAGTTTGGCCAAGATAAATGTTCATATATAATTGTAAAGCGGGGAAAAACTACAACATTTGTATCAATGGCCTAATTGTTTCACCGATATCTGACGAGAACTGCTACAAATACATGGGATAGATGAGAATATATTCCTATAATGGTATTTGTAATAAGGAATATTACATTTGTAATAAGGAATATAACCATGGAATATTACACCCGCTTAAGAAAGATATGACCACAATAAAGCAGTGGTTCACAATGTGTTTGCTGTGCCTGTCCCAACACCAACGTTTGGAATACTCGAGATACGAAATCCGAGCAATTGATGTTAAAACTCGAAAAATGTTAAACAACACCTAAAACTTCCACATCCACAGTGACATAGACCACCTCTATTTGAAATATAATCAGGGAGGCCGAGGCCTAACATTAGTCCAGACAGTATTTGAGTGTCGCATCATATCCCTCCGACAATATTTATGAACCTCCAAGCGTAGGAACCCATCTATTGAGCAAGTCTGTCTGCATGAGACAGATAAAATCATGAGAGTTGGGGATGACTCATGCCACCCACCTACAGTTTGCAGAAACTTCGTGAGAAATATCGGCACTAGAAACTCTAACCTATCTTCTAATAAAACAATATTTGACAGAGCGGCACCCTATTACAACGCGGCGTTAGCTAATAGCAACTTCTCACAATCAATTGCTTACTCCCCTCCTAACGCCAACAACAATAGAAAAAGCAATTGTGCTAATAGAAAAATAATTTGGTTCTCCTCGCCCCCTTAAATTAATGTAGTTAAATTTTTTTAGCTCTCTTAGATAGGCACTTCCCCATGGGTCTTAAATACCGCTCCATCTTTAACAGACAAAGGGTGAAACACAGTTACTCCTGTGCTAAGAATATAAAGGCCAACATCACCAACAACCCTAAGAGCAGATCCCCACCAGGATGCTCTTGCCGAAGGCCTGAAACATGTCCCCTTTAACAACAATGCAACACGAAGCTGCAGTCACTTCTAACCGATCAAATCAACAACAAATGGGCAAATCGTGTGTAGGTATGGCGGAGGGCTGGTCTAACGAATGCTTCCAGAATAATCTGTCGACATTCAGACACCCGGAAACACGATCGTCCACGAGGCTCGCAAGCCACATATGGTCCCTCAAGGACTCCATTCAATGGGAAGTAATTACTAAGTCTAAGCCATACAGAAATGGGAATCCGTTTAGTGGGCTGTGCATTGAAGAAAGAATCAATATCCTGAGGTAGTGCGTATTAGTGCTTGTCAATGAATTTTGCTAGCGTTATTTTGCTAGCGAATTTTGCACACGTTTCGAAACACCTATTCCGTAATTTCAAAGGCCCAGTCTTACTACCCGACGTAATCACCGTACTTAATAACATGAATAATCTATTATATTCTGAGTTTTCCCAGTTGCCTCCCTGTATCGATCTAACGTGAGTTAATTCCCCTTTGGGAAGTAACTTCTGCATATTCGTATAATTGCTTTTCCTTTTCCGTATAATCTCATTTAAACCGAGCTCATGATCCGACTAAGTTGAAACAATTGTCCTCTGAAATGGTGAATTAGCTGTTGTGGACCTACCTATATATATATAAATATATATATATATATAAGTAAATAACTTTAAGTCGTTTAGAAGCCTCGACAATGCAAATGGGTAAATCTCCGGGTAACAAGGTCCGGTGGTGGAGAGAGAGATGTAAGTGAGTGTACGTCGAGATGCGTGGTGTGTATAAGATGTGGGAGATGTGTAGAATAAAGAGTATAAAGGATAGAATAAAAATAACAACACAAGAGAGAGTTACCTTGGGAGAGATTTAATAGTCCCTATATATTTCGGATTCACATCCATCAACTGGGGTTTTTTCCGGGGTGGGGGAAAAGGTTGTCTGTCGGACAGGTCCGGAATGCGTCCTTCGCTGTTTGTTGTTTTGAATATCTCAAAACAACAAACAGCGAAGGACGCATTCCGGACCTGTCCGACAGACAACCTTTTCCCCCAC
>OZ024740.1:283130712-283135712 GCA_964016885.1 Eledone cirrhosa
ATTTTTATTTCTATGTTCTCTAATTTACCCTTATGTTCTATTTTAGCATGTTGGTAGAGTACAGATGATTCTTTACTACCTTGAAGGTCTCGCCAGTGTTCCTTTATCCGTTCCCCTATACTATGAGCTGTCTCACCTATGTACACTATATTCTTATCTCTACATTGTCCTTCAGTACATCTTATGCTATATACTACATTTCTAGTTTTACAGTTAATATGGGGGCTTAATTTACAGATTATACATTTCTTATCTATACAGGGAGGTTTTTGAATAGGGTATGTATTGCTAATAAGTGTTTTTATGGAGGTACCAGGTCTTTCTACTATCTTAATATTGAGTTTATGTTTATCTAGGGCCCTTCTAAATTTGTAAGCTAATTTACCTCTAGGGGTTGTGTCGATGAACATTACACTCTGGTATTTATTGCTATCATACCATGAGTTTATTCTATTAACCTTATTCCTAGTCCTTTCTATTCTATTCCCAAATTTGCCCCTATACAAGGGCAGGTCCCATTTGTGTCATTATTTACCATGTTTTCCCATTTGGTTCTGGTTCCTCTATATACTCTGATTTTATCTCTCTGATTGTAACCAGAGAACTGCATACGGTGGATGAAGTGTTGTATGTGTCTCTCTAGTTCTTTGGGTTGCACATCCGGGACACGTTTCTCATCACCCGTACCAAATCCGCAATCAGTATGTTGATTTTGGTGTGGTCCGAAACAGCTGAGTTTCAGTGGATCAGATATTTGGAAGTCATGGGTTTGGCATAATGGGAATGGAGGATTTGGTTTTTGTTATTAATGGTATCTAACCTGAGCTCTGTGTCTAGTACAGGTAATCGATGGTTGGGGTATTTGCTTGGGTAGTCTATAGTAACTATGATACTCACTGAAGAGGTCATATAATGTGTGACGAAAGAACTTTGACAATATATAAGCAATCATCTGGTTGTGGAACCAACCAACCAACCAGAAATTTATAAATTTATTATAATAAATTGAAGTGAATGCAACTAGTGCGAGTGTTTCTTATTGGCAACATGACCCTCTCAAAGTATAACAATATATATATATAGTATTTGGCGAAAACTTGCGCCCCGCACACACACACACACACACACAGAGTCACACACGCACACATATAATACATAAACATAGAAATATATAATTATACAAATACACACACACACACATGTATATATATATATATATATATATATATATATATATATATATATATATATATATATATATATAAAGAAAAAAGATGAAATCGAAAATGCAACTGGAGTCTTATTTTTAAAAAAATATATATATTTATTTGGTTCCTTTACAGAACAACTTTTTTAATTTCGATGGCAATACTTACAAGCAAATATCGGGGACTGCGATGGGTACAAAAGCCTCTCTAACTTATGCCAACTTAGTCATGGCATACTTAGAAGTCCAGATATATGAACAGTCCAAATCAAAATACGGATTGAACTTCCACAAATATTTATCAGAGAATTGGAAACGCTACTTGGATGATTGTCTCATTATTTGGTCCCACACACTCGACCAACTGAAGGATTTCAAAAACTTAATAAACGGCATCAATAACCACATCCAATTCACAATGGCATACAGCCAAGATCAATTCCCATTTCTGGACATCTTAATCTTAAAAAAACACACAAATATTGAAACTGACATACACTACAAACCAACAGATTCCAAACAATACCTGCTATTCACCTCCAACCATCCAAAACACACGAAGACGAACATTCCTTTTAATCTAGCAAGAAGAATTTGCACAATTGTTTCCAATTATGAAACGCGAAATAAAAGACTTCAAGAATTAAAGGAAATTCTACTCGAAATGGAGTACCCACCATTACTAGTAAATAATGGAATAGAAAGGGCTAAAGCAATAGGCATTGATGAATTACGAAAACAGAAACAAATTCAAGGTACGTCCAATATTCTATCATATATCTCAACACACAACCCAAGAAATGCGGAAGCTTACAACGCTATTCACAAGAACATCCCACTACTAAAACAAAACCCAAGAATGAAAAAAAGTCCTTGAAACACACAAAATAATCAAAAGCAAAAGACAACCGAAATCACTGAAAACATTACTCACCAATGCCAAATTACCTAACACAAACCCACAACCAACTGTCAAAAAATGTGATCGCTCTAATTGTGGAACCTGCACTCACCTCATTGAAGGCAACACGTATACATTTAAATCAGGACAAAATTTTGCTGTAAAAAATCACTTCACTTGTTCATCAAAAAATCTACTTCATGCCATTAAATGTAAAGGATGCAATGAAGATTATATAGGACAAACTAAACTCACACTCAGAAACAGAATGACAGTTCATCGCCAACAATTACGAGATCCAACCACGAGACAGATACCACTAAGCGCAAGTAATAAGACACCCAAATTCCAAGTATTCCCATTTCACCTTTGCGCTAACAATACAACAGAACAAATACGAATAAATAAGGAAAATATGTTTATTCAAATATATAGACCAGCATTAAATATGGTTTAATATAAATTATGTCAACACCATAACATGCTAATCATCCAAATAGACACATACACACACACATAACACCTGCTACTTTAGAAAATAAAAACCCGAACTAAATAAACCTTAACATACTCCCACACACACACACACACATAACACCCATATTCACACACACAACTCCCTACCCCATTTCTACTAATGGAATCATCTTCCAATACACACACACACTCACACACACACAAGCACACAAATAAACATACACATCTTTACTTTCTTTATTTCAATAGAAAATCTGAATTCTGACACCCTAGCGAACTAACCATATTCACTGAACCAGAACAATTCTCCCATCCCATTTCTCTTGACCATTATCTTTTGCTTGTCATAAAATTCTCTAAAAAGGCTACAGAATAGATTTCCAAATAAGGGCGCGGAATTTAATGAAAACTTGTTCACGTGACAGCCATAATTTCATTTTTAACCAATCAAATTACGTTTATTAAAAAAAAAGCCTTCATGAGCCCTTTTTTTAAAGTAAAAAGAAATTCAAACACTCATATATAAAAGAATAACCTGAGCCCTCCACCCCATGTTTGAAGAACTTTGTAACGCGAACTGGCGCGAAATTTATTATAATTATTGACCAACCAATCAAATTACTTCTCGAAAAACCTGGCATTTCGAGCCACTTTTTTCCATATAAAACAAGTAACATTCAGAGACCAACCAGATGTGAGAAAAACCACAGACCCTCCATCTCAACTCTACTTTTGAAAAGCAGAAGAACTGCGAAGCCGGTAAAGGAACCAAATAAATATATATGTATATTTTTTAAATAAGACTCCAGTTGCATTTTCGATTTCATTTTTTTTCTTTATACTTTCACTCGTGTAGGACACCTCGGTTATTTTTCATTTTGTAAAAAAAACCTCACTTTCTAATACATACCCACCACACGAAGACCTAAAATGCCACCAAAGTTTCAGCAAAACAACAACTCACTGAACCAGGAGATCTTAAATGAACTCAAAGAGATTTCCTCTAAACTCTCAATTTTGACCAACAAAGTGGACCAAATACACATCTATAAAAAGGGACCCCACGAAGAAACAGAAAATACCCAAGAGACGAATATTACACCAGCATTAACTAAAGGAACCAAATAAATATATATATATATTTTTAAATAAGACTCCAGTTGCATTTTCGATTTCATCTTTTTTTCTTTATACTTTCACTCGTGTAGGACACCTCGGTTATTTTTCATTTTGTAAAAAATACCTCACTATCTAATATATATATATATACAAGGTGGGTCAGAAATGTTCCAGGACTGATGTCACAAAAGATTTATTTCAAACCGAAACTTCACACTAAGAGTTTTCTTCTTCAAAGTAATCCCCCTGGAGTATGTAACTGTAATCTTAGCTCTCTGCAGCGATCAAACTTTTTTCTTCATAATTTTATATACATGTCCTCTGTCTCAAGTCGTCAAGCAATGAGCAGAGAGCAACGAACAAACTTGAAAACTCCATCAGAAGCACTGGGATTGCTGCAGCAAGTGTATGGAGATGAGACGATGTCACGCTCACGTGTTTTTGAGTGGTGCAAGAAGTTTAAAGAAGGATGGGAGGACGTGGAAGATGACCCGATGAGCGGAAGGCCCTCAACAGCCAGGACTGAGGTCAACGTTGAGCGCGTCAGGCAGATGGTGCGTAGCGATCGGTGGCTGACTGTTCGACAGATGGCAAATGAGCTGGGCATGATTCGGAACAGCGTGGAAGATTCTCACTGAATATTTGCACATGCGGAAAGTCTGCGCGAAGAAGGTGCCAACATTTCTGAACGATGATCAGAAGGGTCAACGCGTGCAAGTGTGCCAGGACATCCTCGAGCGTCTTGAAACCAAACCAGACTTGCTAGGGACAGTCAACACCGGTGATGAGTTGTGGATCTTCGAGTACGACCAGGAGGGGACTCGTTTTGAAGACGTCGACGATATGAAAAAGGCCATGACGACGGAACTGCGGAGGATTCCGGAAGAATCCTTCCAGGAGTGCATGCAAGCATGGCAGAAAAGGATGGAAAAGTGCATTAGACTCCAGGGGGGGGGGGGGGGGGTTACTTTGATGAAGAAAACTCTTAATGTGAAATTTGGGTTTGAAATAAATCTTTTGTGGCATCAGTCCTGGAACTTTTCTGACCCACCTCGTATATATATATATATATATATATATATAAAGGTTAAAATACTGGAGCGTGTTGGAGTTAAACACCCTCTTCGTATTATAGAAATGACAGTAAAGGTATAGCTCAATGTAGTTAAACAGAGCCGAAGAATTAAGAGAGTAAAACAAAGAAGCCTTCAATACATCAAAAGTCTTTATTAGCCGACAATGTTTCGTCCTATTAAGGACTCATCAGGGCAATTCAAACAACAAAAAGTAATAACG
>OZ024740.1:283138212-283168212 GCA_964016885.1 Eledone cirrhosa
ATATATATATAAGTTATTCCGGGTTGAATCGGGGGTAATCAGAGTAAGTAAGGTACTCAATACATAGCAGAGTATAAATGTTTTAATATAGAAAAGCTTCTACAGGACTAGAACTGTTTCATTCGTGAGAAATCATCATGAAGCTGACAGAGTCAGCCTCCTGATGATTTCTTACGAATGAAACAGTTCTAGTCCTGTAGAAGCTTTTCTATATTAAAATATATATATATATATATTTATATATACACACACACACACACATATATATATATATATATATATATATATATATATATATATATATATATATATATATATATATATATATATATATATACAGAGGATAGAAAGAGATTGGAAGAGGGGGCGAGAGAGAGATACCTATATGAAAATATAGATATATAAACAGATAAATGCCGAGAACTACATTTGATCGGCCAGCTCTTCCATCAACTCAATGATATACTTATTTAATTAGCATGGGCGCGCAGTCCATCGGATGGGCTTTTTTGCAAGTTCTGTCAACCCAATTTCACTTACAAGTTAGCGTCGAACCTAGGTCATGATAACATTCATTTATACAAGATGTTTTGCAGTGTGACGTAACTGGAGACTACGTGGTTTCAAAATGAACGTCACAATCACTTCGCCAAGTATATGAATACATAAGCATTGGTTGGTTTGCTGTCCATCCCTTTGATGATGGCACTGTCCCTTTTCATCGACCACGCTGATGCTATACATGTCCAATACGTGATAGATATTTTCAGGAAAAATCTGGATACGGATGAGAAACCAAATTATTACTGTATTTTGACTTAAATTTTCAATGCTGAGGCTTACACTTCGATCGTTCTATGGCCTGGTGCATTAAGCTTCAAGCAGCTGCTTGCTACATACACCCCAGTTAATGCATAAATATAAAAATATGTAATTATATTAATACGTAGTAGTATAAATACATGCTTATAATAATATATCCACATCAGTTAAAACGTAAACAAATATAGAAATACATAAATAACCATGCCGTCCGAGCTATGATGTTTTTGAATGTGTAGCTACGACAGTGTTTAGCAGACATATGATGTTTAAATGGGTTTCATATAGTCTGTCTCTATGATGGTTGACTACATTTTACTACCGCTACTGCAGCTGCTGCTGTTTGCTTGCTTGCTTTAGCGTCTCATTTTATGGAAGCCATGCTTAAAAATGAAAAATGGATCCGTTTGATAAGGCTAATAGCAAGGAAAAACATTAAAGGCAACAAAAAGTATCAAAAGCAATGATAGCAAAAATCAACAAGAAAAGCATGAATGTTAAGAAAAGCAATAAATGTAATAAATATATCAACTGCAGCAACATATAATGAAAAATAAAGGAGAGAATTAAACAAAAGAATAAAACGAAAAGCTGTGATATCTTCATAAAAGGTATTACAATATGACATGCAATAAATAAACAACAATTATTGATTTTGATATTATTTGTAATATAAATCCTGTAATAAATATCGATAACAAACACTGGGATAATTAACAAAAAATGAAGAAATAAATATATAATAAAACAACAGCAAAAATGAAGCAATATCATATAAAATGGCTAATATTATATAGCTGCTAATGTTTCTTGTTGTTGATGATGTTGATATTCATAAAATTGTTGTTATTGTGAATGCCATTGTTGTTGTAATTGATGTAGTTGTTGTTGATGTAGTTCCTGTTGCTGTTATTAATGTCGTTGTTATTTAGGATGCAGTTGCTATTCAAAGCCTGTCGTATAGCGGCTCTCTCGTTCAGATGAAACAAACTGTTGTTGCTCTTTAAGTCAATATCATACCTCATCAAGCAGATGAAAAGCCACTCTTCCGTGACTGTACTCCTCTGTTCATATGTTAAATGAATCCACGACAACGTTATCCTATGTATTCATTTCTAAGACGGTGAAACATGATTTAAAAGGAATTTAACCGCCTTTTCTAGCATTTCAATCGACCATATGGAGGCTCTTTCAGATTGAGTGAATAGAATGAATACGCCTCTACTAGATATGGAAAGTGATTTTTGTATATTTGGCTCACCGTTGGTTGAATGTAGACGAAGTTTTATCAAAGCTGTAACTTCTTGCAACCATGCCAACTGTACCTTCATCTTTTCAGCTTCCATTCACTGTTGGTTTTGTGTTTGAATATCTTACCGCTGACTGCATATTGCCAAATCAACAACAGTCTCAGCATGGCTTATCTCCACATATTCCACACACCGTTGGTTGAATTTCAATGAAAGACATTTGTAGCTCTGACTGCTTCTAGCTAGGCTAATCAAAATCTTCATCTTTCTGTATTCTCTGATGAAGAACAAAATCCCTAAATGTCACTGATTTTACAATTCACGCGTTAATCGGCCTTATCTTCATTTAATAATCTCTCTATACCCCTGACAGTTCAACGCTTCCTTATTACATCGAAGTTCTTCATGTATTGGACAAAAATAGTATTTCATAGAATTTTAAAGAATTAAATAATGAGGCTTGAAATGTAAGTTACTGCCTCACCAGAACTAACGCATATAGAGAGATCTCAATGAAGATTGACAACGATTTAGAGAAGCTCATCATAAATAATGGCTTCTGATTTAGGCATAAGGCCAGCAATTTTGGGAGAAGGGAAGGTTGATTAAATCGGCACCACTGCTTTACTGGTACTTTATGTCATCTACTCCGTAAAGATGAAAGGTAAAGCTAACCTCGGCGGGATTTGAAATTAGAAAGTAAAGGGACGTAACTCTATGTTGCGAATATTAACTTCCTCATTTTATATTCCTCTATCACAATAGCCACCAACACACACCCACAATACCACGAGCCATCACCCTTAAGATTACCACCAAAACCATATACGACCTCCGCAATGTTCACCAAATATATTATTTTCCCCCTTCCCTTCTTTCTTTTCCACGTCCACCTCCTCCTCCTCCTCCTCCTCCTCCTCCTCCTCCTCCTCCTCCTCCTCCTCCTCCTCCCCTCCCAGTACAACCATCATCATCATCACCAGCCTTATTCTAATCAAACTGATCAGCATCATCAACAACAACAACAACGAAAGCAATAGCATGAAAGACATCGTCAACAACACCAGCGTCACAACCACGAGCGACAGCTACCATCACAAAACCCCCCAAAACATCATCAGGCAAAAATGTAACCATCATCAACATCATCCCTGATAACATCATCATCAACCTCGACAACCAAATCAACCACAATGAAATCAACAATAACAACATTAACGCTGCAATCCACGACACTAACAATAGCATCAACAGCAAAGTCATAATCAATAACAAGTAACAGCTACAACATTATCAACATCATCATGAACAACACCAAGATAATCAACTAATATAACAGGCAAATCAACATCATGGTCACCATTATCAACATAAAAGTGTACATTAAAATTTATGTCTGACTAACCGAGACTAAGGTGAATGAAGATCAGACCGATTTAACACCATATATGGCAGGTGCCATATTATAAATAACCGATTTCTTCTCTGCTCGGTATATTCATCATATATAATGAAGCTCTGCGTGCCAGTCCTTGTATATATATATATATATATTGTATGACCCCTTAGCCTTTGTCAAGGCAGAATTCTAGGAGAAGGAAAACTCTGATATAACACCTGCAACTCTGATGGTATCCAATGATGTTGACTTGTTCTTCTTTTTGGTAAATATCATCTTGGTTAAGAGAGTGGGACTGGCTTTGTGCAGTGCCTTTGCTCACTATAAAAGCTTCACGGCGCAGGCATTTTTTTATATCTGGAGATCTCTCTGCACTTGTCGTCACATAGTACCATGGGCCCAGCACTGTGTCAATAATTGTTACAGGTGTAGTGTTTGTACCAGAGTTGTCAAGTCGCTGGCTGGACTAAAACGTCACACTCGTTCAGCGCATCGGTAGGAGTTCTCCTACATGGATATAAAGTAGTGGCCGTACACGAAAACGAGTTGGCAACCACCATATTGTATGTATATATATATATATATACGATATTAACAAATGGAAACTATATTTTTAAAACCATATTTATTTCATTATATATATTTCAAGGATACCAAGTTAAATTATGGTATGCCTTCATCAGACAAAATACAATATATACCAGTTTTATAAATAAACATTGACGTACCCTTTCAAAATGCGACCGTTACTTTTGGAAGACCGTTACTTTTGGAAGACATCAGGATGTCTTCCAAAAGTAACGGTCTATATTGTATATTGTATTTTGTCTGATGAAGGCATACCATAATTTAACTTGGTATCTTTGGAATATGTATAATGAAATAAATATGGTTTTATAAATATAGTTTCCATTTGTTAATATCGTATATCTACTCCAAATACTTGTCGAGTGCTTTATATCAGTTATAAAAATATTTACTTGTTGTATCCCAACAATTTAAATAGAACTTTTGCATATATATATATATATATATATATATATATATATATGTGTGTGTGTGTGTGTGTGTATATGTGTGTGTATGTATGTATATATATATATATATATATATATACACATGATGGCTGCCCCTCTCGTTATCGAGTATGGTCATTGCACGATATACCATTATTAATAATTATTAATTAATTCTATCGTGCAATGCCTGTGCGTGAAGATATTTTTAAAGTGAGGAAAGACTGTGCACTGAGCCAATCCCACTCTCTGAGCGAGAGTAGCTATAACCAGTAAAGAAGAAAAGATCAACATCATCGGTAACTACTGAGCCGCAGGTTTTATATCAGAGTCATCCGAGTTTGCTGAGTTGCCTTCTCCTAGAAGAATGCACTGATAAAGGATAGGGGTCCTTCACTCACAGTGGTTTAACTGCACGATCGGGTGTCCAGCCCCACTTTTTCTATGTCCCCCGCGCATATACATACACATGCACCCATGCATATACACATATACATATACATACATATCTACATGTCTATATACATATTTAGACACTTGTGGATGGCCGTTGACTCTTATGAGTTCTTCCGCCTTTTGTCAGGTTTTGTTTTTTGTCCTGCAGGGTGTCCAAAATCACCCCCTCACCAAGTAAACTTGGTAGGGTTGCCGGTTTAGTCGCCGACAACCCGACCATGCGACAGGTTGTACTGGGTTACATGTTACCAGTAGCACTCAAGAGTGACCCGACATGCATATATATATATATATATATATAATATAAGATCAAAAGATGGTTAAAGGAGTTCCATGTATTTTATTATGCGCATTTCAAAAACAAACATCATCATGCAATAATATTTGTGTTTTCATCAGATAAAACAGGAGAACATGATATGGAGGCTAAAAAACACTTGTGGATAGTGCAGTTTTAAATCAACATATGAAAAGTGGTTTTAGATTGATGTGTGATATTGGGAAAAATATTTTATTTAGAGAGGGGGGGGGGACGATGAAAAGCGCATAATAAAATACATGGAACTCCTTTAACCATCTTTTGATCTTATATTATGCATACTCCAGTCCTACAAACTGTAGAGTGCTTCTTATCCGATATCTGCATTGCTTTATTGTACTACAATAAAACTCACCTCCTACATTATATATATATATATATATATATATAATATACATATATATAATAGAAAAAACGAGGAAGTTTCGTTTACATATGATAAAAATTTATTGCGTATCGACCTGTTACATGCGTTTCACAGAGGATTGGCTGAATGTAACCCGTAGGAGTTATGGACCCGACTCTAGTATCGATATATATATGTATATCTATATCTATAACAATGAAAATATCTGTCTGTCTGTCTGTGTGTGTGTGTCTGTTCCGCAGCAACTTTTGATCAGTAAGGCCGATTTTCAAAATTTATTTTGTAATCAACCACAAATTCATCAGGGCAGGTCGGCACGACATTGTAAATGATCGATTCCCTGTTTGTCAGAGGTAAAAATCGATAAAACTGACTATAGGTACGACTTTGCATAGAAAAAATCTCTATATCTATAAAAATGAAAAAGAAAGAGTGAGAGTGAAAGAAACAGACAGACTAAAAGAGGGGGATAGCGGGAGAGAGACAAAGAGAGAGAAAGCGACAGACGCTGTGTTTGATACATGACAGTGGAAGAGGGGAAGGAAAGCTATAAATAATTAACGTGTGCGTGTGTGTGTGCGTGCGCGCGTGTGTGTGTGTTCGTGCAGCGTTCCAGTAAGAGTTAAATCTATTAACATGTGTGTGTACGTGCACACGTGCGTGCGTGAGTTTGCGTGCGTTTGAGCGTTTGCGTGCGTGAGTGTGTGTGTGTATATATATATATATATATATATGTATATATATATATAAGGGAAGACTTTTGTCATACGGCTTCTCCTTGCCAAGATTCGACAACACAGACACATAGCACTTGCTGTTGCGTCTTCCGGTATTGCAGCAACCTTGTTTCCTGGGCGCAGTACAGCACATTCAGCCTTCAACCTCCCCCTCAATATGACAGCAAATGACACACCCTGCTGTAATATTACCAAAGGATCAGAAAAGGCAGAACTGCTTAAAAGGTGTGAACTTATAGTTCGGGACGAATGTACCATGGCTCATAAAGGGGCTTTGGAGGCACAGGACCGGACTTTAAGAGACATAAGAGACTCCCAGGATCCCATGGGAGGCGTGAATGTCCTTTTATCCGGAGATTTTAGACAAACCCTCCCTGTTATTCCCAAAGGAACACGGGCTGATGCTATTCGAGCATGGTTAAAGTCATCTCCGCTTTGGCGTTATGTCACAACACTAACGCTCTCTACGAACATGAGAGCTCGGATGCTTGGTGACCAAGTGTCATCAGATTTTGCTACCAACCTATTGGTACTTGCGAACGCCAAAGTGCCACTTGATGAAGATTAAAAAATCTCCCTCGAACCGGTCTTCACTTTAGTCGACAGTGCTGATGACTTGACAGATGCAGTATTCCCAGAGTTGAGCACTAACTACCAAAATCCAAACTGGCTGTGTGAAAGGGCAATACTGGCTCCGAAAGATGAGACTGTCGACAAAATCAACGGACAACTGCTTAAGTCTCTTCCTACACCTTCGTGTACATACAAGTCCATCGATACAGTCACAGACCCCATTAACTACCCAATTGAGTTTCTTAACTCATTGAACCCTCCGGGTTGCCATCTCATCGATTGGAACTTAAGCAAGTATGCCCAATTATGCTTTTGAGGAATCTACACCCACCAAAACTCTGCAACGGCACCCGCCCTACAGTAAATAAACTAACGCAAAACTTGATCGAGGAGACGATTCTCATGTTTTTATCCCAAGGATTGCCCTTTGTCCATCAACATCAGAGATCCCCTTTTTATTTAGGAGGCTCCAGTTTCCAGTTCGTTGTAGTTTCGCTATGACGATGAATATGTCTCAGGGGCAAACATTGTCCGTCGCGGGAATAAACCTAGAAGAGCCATGCTTTTCGCACGGTCAGCTATACGTTGGATGTTCAGAGTGCGAAGCAAAAGAAACCTTTATGCATTTGCTCCAAATGGTAAAACCACAAACATTGTGTACCAAGAAGTTCTGTAATCAACATTGCGATACAAACCGTCTTCTAACAATCAAATACCTCGCTGCTTTCAATAATTACCAAATTGTAGAAATACTGCCTTTTTGAAATTCATAACACCATACATTTTCGACTGTAAACGTTGTGAGCACTTTGACCTGCACCGTATTGAAATGCACGCCCCCCCCCCCCCGATGGTTGAGCCAGTTTTCCATGGATTCGCCAGCGCGTGCAGCAGACGTTGACATGTCTTTGCTGCCGCAGTTGACGCCGTGTTTCGGCTGATACAGCTGAAACAGCAGACGTTGACTCACAGTTCTTTGTGTCGCAGTTGACGCCGTGTTTCGGTTGATACAGCTCAAACAGCAGACGTTGACTCACAGGTTCTTTGCTGCCGCAGTTGAGCCTTTGTTTCGATTGATGCAGCTCGAGCTGCGGAAGTTGCGTCAGCATTACTATGCCGCTGTAATGAACGCTGTGGTTCGTTCTCTGCATCTCCTGCAATAGACGTTGCCTCAATATTTGCTTTGTGTCGCAGTGAGGGTTGAGAATCGTTTTCTGCACCTCAAACAGCAGAAGTTGCCTCAGCATTTATTTGCTGTCGCATCGAACGTTGTGTTTTGTTTTCTGCATCTCGTGCAATAGAAGTTGCTTCAGCATTTTTCTTTTGGCGTAATAATCGCTATTCGTTACTTTTGCAATCGAGGTTGGTGCAGAATATGTGTTGAGGAATTTTGAGCGTCCTTCATGTTTGGTCTATGTCACTGCAATCAGTCTAAGGAAAGCAACGTCACAGTCTCTATTGGCAGCCACAACTATACAGAATGGTAAGCATTTCAAACTACATAAATCATTAGAATGCCTACATATACGCAATGCATAACAAACATTTTACATGTTTCTACTGTAGCAAACGTATGGCAGCCCCCTCATTTGTACCGTTCACTCAAAGTCGTCATACATTATCTCCGTCATGCCGCAATGACTTCAGTCCCTGAATTGCCAAACATCCCACATTATTGTCATAAATTCCATGTGACTCACTTTGGGGCTGCTGACTTCCTTGTGGCATAGTTCGCATTTGGAGCTTCACCGCGTCAAAGTCACACTTTTACACTCATTCACCTTTCATATGCCATAACATTTTACCGTTTTTACATCGAACAACACATACTTCTTATGGTTAAAAATAAATGTTATTTTGGGGTTCGTGGTATGTTGTTTTCTCTTTAAAAATTATTTACTAATGGTAGACTTACACCCGGCAATGCCGGGTATGGCTGCTAGTATATATATATATATATATATAAGAACAAAAGATGGTTAAAAGAGTTCCATGTATTATGCGCATTTCAAAAACAAATATCATCATGCAATAATATTTGTGTTTTCATCAGATAAAACAGGAAGACATGATATGAAGGTTAAAAAACACTTGTGGATAGTGCAGTTTTAAATCAACATAACCATCTTTTGTTCTTATATATTATGTATACTCCAGTCCTACAAATTGTAGAGTGCTTCTTATCCGATATCTGCATTGCTTTATTGTACTGCAATAAAACTCACCTCCTACATTATATATATGTATATATATATATGTAACCAAAGATTAATATGGTTCATTGACTACTCAATGAATATAGTTTTACAATAGATTAAAAGCACTCTACAAAGAGGTTTTCTGGAGTTATTAATATTATTCAGAATAGTAATGAATGAAGACATTCACATAATCAAAATATATGTTTTATTATATATATTTCGAAGGTAGTGTGCTGTTTTTTCAGTACGTCCTCGTCAGATAAAATGCTTGAATTGATGTATGACATACCTCAACGGTGTTGATGGATCAATTCCAGTAATGCCAATACTGGAATTGAACCTTCAAGACAGTTGAGGTATGTCATACATCAATTCATGCATTTTATCTGACGATGACGTACTGAAAAAAACAGCACAGTACCTTCGAAATATATATAATAAAACATATATTTTGATTATGTGAATGTCTTCATTTATTAATATTCTGAATAATAATAAATTGACATTGCACTCAGTGCTCCTTTGGGAGCCCCTACATGGACACACTAGAAGAGGAAGACCAAGGTTAACGTATGTTGATGCCCTAAGGACAGATACTGGTCTGTTGGAGATGAAGGACATGGCAGCGATAATGAGGGACAGAGACCGCTGGAGAGAACTCGTCCATGGATCTCGGGAATTTTACCCGCCTTAGATAGATAGATATATATAAACAAAATTAACTGGAATATCAAGTTTTGAAACGAGAGTGTATTAGAATTCGTAGGAAAATAGGAAACCTCGGAGCAATGAAGTTAAAACAGGAAAATGCTAACGAAACGGCGTTGATTAAAACGTTACCTGGAAGGATAGAAATCGGCGACTAGAAGTGAGCTGGTTCCAAGAATTGATAGGAAGGAAGAAATATTTAAATATGCTCATCAGTTTTTAGACCACCTGCAGGTTCTAGCATTTGACTGAAAGGGCTGCAAATGATAGGTGTCTCGTAACAATGGAGAAATAGATTTCTCCATTGGTATAAAGTTTGTGTTGGTACAGGTCACAGAGGGAGAACAAAAATGAAGTGCGTCCACTCGGCCTGAAGTCATCGCAAGAAAGGAAGAACAATGACCTGTAAGCGGAAGTGGTCTGTAGAGGGGGGTGAGGGGTAAACCAATGAAAGGAACCAGTGAGAGACAGAGAGACAGAGAGAAAGAAAGAAAAGAAGTAATGAGAGAGAAGGGAGAGAAAGAACTGAGATGTTCTGAAGAATACAGGGGAAAGGACAGGAAATATGTAATGTATCTTTTATGTGTATGTATATATAACCGTGTCAGCTGTATTCTGTGTGTTGATGTTTGCATATGCACATAACAAGTGTAGTGGAATTGCTGTCATGTGTAACGATGTGTGGTTTGGATTGGATTGTATGTATGCAAGTATGTATGTATTATGTATGTATGTATGTGTATGTATGCTTTTATGTATGTATACATGTAATATGTGTACGTGTTATGCCGGGTCACTCTTGAGTGCTACTGGTAACATGTAACCCAGTACAACCTGTCGCATGGTCGGGTTGTCGGCGACTAAACCGGCAACCCCGCCAAGTTTACTTGGTGAGGAGAGTGATTTTGGACACCCTAGAGTCAACGGCCATCCACAAGTGTGTAAATATGTATATACACATGTACATATGTATGTATATGTATATGTGTATATACATGGGTGCATGTGTATGTATATGCGCGGGGACATAGAAATAGTCGGGCTGGACACCCGATCGCGCGGTTAAACCACTGGGAGTAAAGGACTCCTAGCCTTTGTCTGGGCATTCTTCTAGGAGAAGGCAACTCAGGAAACTGGGATAACTCCGATATAAAACCTGCGGCTCAGTAGTTACCGATGATGTTGATCTTTTCTTCTTTTCGGGTTATAGCTACTGTATCTCAGAGAGTGTGATTGGCTCAGTGCACAGTCTTTCCTAACTTTAAAATATATCTTCACGCACAGGCATTGCAGCATAGAATTAATTAATAATTATTAATAATGGTATATCGTGCAATGGCCATACTCGATAAGGAGGGAGCAGCCATCAGGCATTTATGTATGTATGTGATCAAACCTTAACAAGAGCAAATGGTATCAATATTCGAAAGCACTTGAATATAGATCGTATGAAAGATAAGGATGTCAAGGAAGAGCTGCGTCTCAGGCTTGAAAGCATTGATTGGCGAACAACTGGAATGAATTCAGGAGCTAGGTCTATGATGTTTCAGCAGAGGTCGTTGGATTTGTCACAAGAAAACTCAAGGACTGATTTGATGAGAATGACCGGGAGGTCAATCCCTCCTGGACAGAAAACAAAAGGAAATCGATGCAGTTCATAAAGGAGGTAGCTTTGTTGTTAACAATTATGAGCGTTGCAGACAGGTAAAGAAGGAGATGCAGGTGAAACTCAGGGCCATCCAAAATAACTGGAGGTGCAACAAAGCAGATGGCGTTCAAACACCATCTGATGGCAACAATGTGAAACTGTTGCACACTCTACTCTGAGCAGTGTATGGCTCTTTCAGCTCACCAGCCAAATCTTTGAGATCAAAAGATGACAAGCAAATACTGCGCGATGCAAAAGACATTCTCAACAGATGGAGGGATCACTTTGATGAGCTCTTGAACCAGCTGATGATTATTTCATTTGCTCCATCCCTATTGAACCTGTGAAGCATGAGATGGCTGATGTA
This sequence comes from Eledone cirrhosa, assembly GCA_964016885.1. NCBI lineage: Eukaryota > Metazoa > Mollusca > Cephalopoda > Octopoda > Eledonidae > Eledone > Eledone cirrhosa. The sequence goes on from OZ024740.1 coordinate 283,150,076, forward strand.
CCTTCTCTTGCAGAAGTGTCTTCTGCTGTTCATAAGCTGGACTGTGGTAAGCCCCCTGGTATGGATGGTCTGAGTGCAGCAATTTTGAAGTGCGGTCGTGAAAACTTCACACAGCGCCTGACTGAACTCATGCAAGAGATGAGAGTGTCCCACAAGATTGGAAAAATACGTTCTTGGTGATTCTCCATAAAGGAAAGGGTGGGAAAGACAAATGTGGCAATTATCGTGACATATCACTTCTTTCAGTTGTTAAAGTCATGTGTCTAATTTTGATGGATAGATTGATCTCAAGGGTTTCTATGAATGTGTTGCCTGAGTCGCAGTATGGGTTCAGAAATGAAAGAGGAACAGTGGATATGATCTTTTCTGCACGGCAGCTGAAAATGGAATGAAGCAGGGGCACATTCTGGCTCCAACTCTGTTTTCCTTATATTTTACGAGAGTATTTTTCATGGCATTCAGGAAAAATTGTTCGCATAGAGTTTATATCAGGTATCACACTTCAGGAAGGTTGTTCAACATCAGGTGATTTTGTGCAAGGACGAAGGTATTAACATCTATAATCCGAGAGTTTTGTATGCAGATGACTGCGATCTTTTTGCACACTCACAATGTGACATGCAGCATATTATGAACTCTTTCTCTGAAGCTTGCAGCGCTTTGGGCCTCACAATAAGCTTGGAAAAGACTGTTGTGATGTACCAGCCAGCACCTGGAAAAGAATACACTACACCAATTGTATACATGTAAGGAAAGAGGCTAACACTTGCTGACAAGCTTGTTTACCTTGGTAGTGCGTTGGACAATTCCTACACACTTGATGATGAGATATGCTCAAGAATCAAGAAAGTCAGTGAAGCTTTTGGATGGCTGAATCAACGTTTATGGTCCAGACGAGGTATCACTATTGAAACCAAGGTGAAAGTGTATCTGACTTGTGTCGTCTCCTCTTTCCTTTATACTTGTGAAACGTGGGTCACATACAGAAAGCATCTCAAGAATCTGGAGAGATTTCACCAACAATCTCTTCGTAAGATACTTGGGGTGTGCTGGAAAATGTTCATCAGTGATTTGAAAGTTCTTGAACGGACTAGGTGCATGATCTTTCGGCATCGGTTGAGGTGGTGGGGTCACGTGGTCCGGATGTCTGATGATCGTATACCAAAACAACTTCTCAACGCCTACCTCTGCGAAGGTAGGCGACCTCCACACAAAGCAAAAATGCGGTACCAGGACTGTGTCAGGGGAACCTTCGCTTGCGCTGGAATTTCATCTGACGAATGGGAGAAAATGGCTGAGGAGCGTGTGAAGTGGAGACGTTTGATCAAGTCAGGAAGTGAACACTTTGAAACTCGTCGAAGAGAACACCTAACATTGAAAAGGAAGGTGGGGAAAAGGGACTGTTCTGAACTGACTGCTGTTGAGCAACATCTGCTTTGCCAGCTCTGTGGTCGAGTCTGCCTGAGTAAAGCTGGTTTGAATAGAAAGGAACAAAGTCATATCAGTAAACCTCATGTAGATTATGATCTGAACAGGTGTAAGGAATCTGGCAAGGAATGTGCTAGCAGGGGAGGTCTTAAAAATCACATGAGAACACACAGTTAGAACCAAGCAGTGCAAAGTCCAAGAGGAGCCGATGTTGCTATGTATGTGCCAGAGGGTAAAAGTCTTTGGCTGGATTAAAGAGCCACATTCGTGCCTTTTTGAGCATTTTATCAGTCGATGGCAATGCTCGAACACGAGTATGCGGCCATCTTGTGTAAATGATTGTATGTATGTGTGTGTGTAAAGGTGTGCGTGGTGTATGTTTGATGTATCTACGAATATGTTAAATATTGTGTGCACACGAATATGTTAAATATTGGAGAACCTCTGCTTCAATCTTTCACATGAAAATATCAATAATGAATACATCAACCCACTCTCTATTTGCCTATCCGCCAGCCTATGTTATTTTCGATGCATGTGTACTTATGAATTTATGCATTGAAAATTAACAATATATTTACATACACGCGCGCGCGCGCGCACACGCACACACACACACACACACACACACACACACACACACACACACACACACACACACACACACACACACACACACACACACACACATATATATATATAACCATAACAATTGATTCTCCCTCTCTCTCTCTCTCTCTCTCTCTCTCTCTATATATATATATATATAGCGCAAGACGTAAAAACATAGACACATACTTATACATCTATCTATCTACCTACCTCCTCCCCCCTCTCTCTCTCTCTCTCTCTATATATATATATATATATAGAGAGAGAGAGAGAGAGGGAGGAGGTAGGTAGATAGATAGATGTATAAGTATGTGTCTATGTTTTTACGTCTTGCGCTCGCGGGGATTGTCAGCGAAATTACTTCAGTGTTATTAATTTTTTTATTTATTTCGTCTGGTGAGGCTTTGCATCGTAAAGAATAGAAACCAATATTCGTTGCGCATTAGAATTTTACTCACTACGTACCCAGGTCCCTTGTGTACTTAACAGCGAAAGGCCGTTTTATAGTCGTAAAAGGTGTTGAGAGTTTTCTTACTTTTAATTCACAATTCAGAATGAAGCCTACTACACTATGTTATACATCATTTACTTGGCATATTATGTTTGCAGTTCATATTTTCTTTGTAAATATTTATGATGTGTTGCTGATATTAACATCATATTTTATTTGGACAATTACTTCTATATTTAGAATATATATTTAGAGTATATATCTTAGTTCGATTTCAGTATCAGACCATGAACATAATCAACACAACTAATGCTTATTGTAAATCAAGCAGATGAAGAACTTAGAGCAGTGTAGATATCTTACACATGTACACAGTAAAGGCTTGGTTAATAGTGTAGATATAACTATAATAAACATATATTGTAAACATGTCACTAAATATAAGCTGTAAAAATACAGTTAATAGATGGGATAACCTTACCACTAGGATAATAGTGTATCTATAACTATAGTACATATATATTGTAAACATGACATTAATAGCGTAAATATATTCATTGTAAATACAAACTTTAAAATGAGGTTAATAAACCGGGTGATAATAAACGTATTAAATCACATACCAACTACAGAAAATTTAATTATTGAGAATTTAATTGAGATGTGTGTACAGAAAACTGAATAATATGATATGAAGATACAATGAAACTCATGAATGAACTTTGTTGTAAGTATGTGGCTGGGAAAACTAAGAACGTGTAAACAATATATCATTAACCATATAAATAGAAAATTAATTAGTTCCAGAAATAAAACTATATTCATGGTATAAACATAATATGTTTATATAACACCTGGAATAATAAAAGCTTGTCTTGATATATTAGAATCTGCCTCGATTCTTGAGGTATGATCTTATCACAGTTTCATGAATTGTCAAGTGACTGAAAGTACAAGATTTTACACTGAACATGAGGCTCATCTATCGCAGGATTAACCTCTAATTGTTCATTCTGCTGTACTGGAGTAATGTGTAATGAAAAACATTGTCCGAGCGAGCTTTCAATCACCCCCCCCCCCCCCCCCCCCCACCCCCACCAACACACACATACCTAATAATTAGACGAGACATCTTCACTCAAAATAGATATTTATGCATAAAACACGAAAATACTTTTCAGTGAAACACAAATATAATTTTCAGATTCAACAATTCATTCATTGTACGTTGAATTCTCTTTAGAGTAAAACCTATTCCAGCAATACATTGTACGTTCAGTTCTAATCAGTGTAAAGTCTATTTAATTGTGAGACGAAATAAAAGTTGTGTTTTAAAAGTTCAATACATTTACGGATGTTCTTACATAAAAGGAACAGAATTAGCCATAAATATCAGAATAAACTAAAGGGAATATATTTAAGTCGCTGATTAGAGGAAAAACATTAAAGTCATGAATAACAGAACATGATTACTATAAGGAAAGAAATTATGCACCACAATGGAGTAAAATTAACATACGAGACAAATAGTCATATTAGAAATTCGATGGAATCAAAGAAACAATACATATAGTAGTGATTAATAATCTAAAACCCTTTGCAGACCAACACAATACATACACCAAATTTAGACCAATAATTGCCACCATAAGTGTTTGTGGCAAAGGAGTTAGTTTTTAAAACCTACCTGAAAATAGATATTCTGTAATCAAACTTAACATAGATGAAGTTTAAATTTAGATATAGAACTCTTCCTCCAAATGACTGAAGGGTAAATGATAAAAATATATTCTATTCTTTTTCTTTAGTCAGTTGGGAAGAGAAATGCCAATAGCTTCATTTAAGATCTCCGAGATATGTTAAATATCCTTAAAGGTAAATATCCTTAAACTGGCGGCCTGGCCTAAATAATTGTAACAGAGCAGACCCCAATCAATGCACCCAAGGTCCACCATTCAAGTAGACTACAGTGGGATTTGAAACCAGAGTGCACAGCTGAAACATATCGTCTAAGGACTGCATTTGTAGAAATAAGAAATATATATATTGAAATATATATATTGAAAAATAAGTTAGATTACATTAACAGGAAAAATGATGGACGTGGTGAAACATTTATATACATCGTCAATAGAAATGCATATTATAGTTTTAATTAACATGGGTACCTTTTGAATAATTAGAGTATATCTTTGTGGCTTCTTAGTTGACTGAATTGACATTTCTATGTTGTCAGCGTTATTGAAATGAAATGTTGGATTAATTGACATGCTCCGTGTCATTTTTAAATATTCAGACTCATCACTAGTATTCGTTGGATTAATATTTATTTCTTATTTAGAAACAAGGCCAACAAATATGAGAGAGGGTAAAGTTAATTAAATCAACCAAGGTATTTGGCTGTTGATCGACCCAAGAACGATGAATGGTACTGTTGAGCTCAGCGGGATTTGAACTTAGAATATAAAGAGCGATGAGGTATATACCTCAAAGGCATTTGATTCGACGTTCACCTTATCCTCCACTTTTAGTCATAGAATTATTATTGAATAGCAACAAATGAACAATAAAGCAGGATTCGGAACTGAATATTGGCATAATTTACACGAGATGTAAGGATTCAAGTAAAATGCTTTTTCGATAATGAGCCACTGATACATGACTTTAAGAATCCAAGGGAACATCTATTAGAATGTTATCAGGCAGTATCAAACTCTTGAACCCCACATTCAGAGATACATGTACACACGTACAAACCTATACCCACAATATGCAATGTGGAAAACATTCAAATTGGTAAGTACTTTCCTCCAACTTCCTTTACATCACTAATGTCCAACTGCAAAACTCTTCCAGATTCTGAAACACATTATGAAGCCACCGAATATATTACCTCACTTTTCTCATCTCATCTCAATTTTTCTTTCGCCAGACACTTAGCATAAGACCAAAGGACCTAGATATTTATTTATTTTCTCCGGTACTGGCATATAGAAAATTGATCTGTTCCTTCCCTTTTACCAAATACACATTTCATTTTCCTCACACCAAATCTCATTGAGACGTTGTTTACTGTTGTTTACTGTTGTTTACTGGCTGACAAATGTTGTTTACATGTTGTTTACTGGCTGACAAATAAGTATTGTACGTATGTCAGATTATGAAACCTAAGGGTGCGCAAAGATATTCATCTGTACGAATTATAATAAATTAGCTTTTTTATAGAATTAATTTATAGAGCTATATATAGAGCGATTTTTTTTTTAACACTCTTACTACACACACGCATACACACACATATATGTACGGATGTGACTGTTTACCTGTGTGGGTGAATGGTGTAGTGTGTGTGTGTATATACTATATCATACGAGCGTCAATTTTATGTGATAAACAGGTGTAAACGTGTGGCACATAAACTTTTAACTGTTCGTATGATATATAAATCTATATGATTAACGATTCTGAAGTGCATAGACATCCTTGCATGCATAGTGATCATGTGATCAACGTTTTACTCTCCATAAATAATATAACATCCCCGTTGAAAGGTCTCTCTCGTATAAATTTTATTTTCCGTCGTGGTTTTACTTATCATTTTATCTAAATGTTATGTTATGTACTATATAGACTTGTATTTTAATGATGGGTATGACTTATATATATATATAGTGTGTGTGTGTGCGCGTTAAAATGAGTTTGTTCATTAGAGAAGAGGCGACAACTCGGAATGAATACCTCGACACCTCCTATAAAGTGTGTGTCTCTCTCTCTCTCTCTCTCTCTCTCTCTCTCTCTCTCTCTCTCTCTCTCTCTCTCTCTCTCTCTCTATCTATCTATCTATCTCTATCTATCTCTATCTATCTATCTATATATATATATCTGTCTATCTATCTATCTATCTATCTAACCGATGCCTTCCGATGACGTCGTCGGACGCTGGACGGAGGACCGGTAAAGCTGCTCGGGGTCTGGTTTGGTCCTGACCTCCAGGTGGAGAAGAACTGGAACGAGGTGACGGCCGAGATGTTTGCGCTCACCCAGAAGTTGGCCGAGTGCAAACTATCCTTGAAAGGTCGAGCGGAGGTGGCGAACACTTTTATAGCGTCCGTCATCTACTATCACTTGACCGTTGTGCCTTGTCCAGCCAAAACGCATACCAAAATGGAGCTCGCGCTCTTCAAATTCCTTTGGAAGAAACGGGCTCCTTTGGTGAGAAGATCCATCTGCTGCCAACACCCTTCAAACGGAGGGCTGGGGGTGCCGTGGCTGACGATGCGCAAACACGCGCTCAGGCTGCGGCACCTCCACGTATTCCGCACCAGACAACCGGTGTGGGCCCCGTTCGTGAGGCGAGCCTTCCCACGACTCGTCTCGCTGACCGAGCTGCAGTCCTGGGTCAAGCAAAGACAGAGGAAAATGGGCGACTGGCACATCGAATGTACTCAGGCGCTCACAGTCCTCTGGCAAACAGACCCGGCGATCAGTAGAGACTCCACTTCGACATTCTATAGAGGGTTGGTCCGCAGCAAGTGCGACGACACGCTCGGAGAAACTCTAGGCGTAGAGGAGGACGAACTGGCCAGTCTGTTCGGTAGGACCTTCCACCCGGGACCAATGGACAACTTCCAGAAGTCCCTGGCCTGGCAGTGCTACCGATGAGCTCGAGACAAGCTCTACAGACACGGGCTCCCGGGCAGGGACCCTTCGAAAAAGATCTGTCCGAGATGCGTGCGCGACGAGGAAACCGTCGCGCACGCATTTGTACACTGCCCGGGTGTTACCGACCTGTGGGGCTATGTAGAACGACTATTGTCGCGGGTGGGACCAATCCGGTTGACCACCGAGTCCATTGTCATGATCAAACCGCCACCCTCCTTCAAAAACGAGGGAGAGGCTGTTTTTCTATGTGTTATGGCTATGGTGAAAGAGGTTATATGGTGGACGAGGTTAAAAGGGCTGAGGTCAGACACCTTTCTCTCCGGCGAGCAACTGATTCGTTTTTTCAAATATCATTTTGGAAGAAGAATCAGGATGGAGAGAGAGGTGCTGTACCCCAGCAAATTTTATAAAAGGTGGGTGAATGTGGCAAAGATGGCCCGAGTGGTTGGGCCTTCTCTCTCTATAAGCCTGTAGGTTGAGGAAAAAGAGGAAGAGAGGAAGGGAGTACTCATTCTTGGTGCTCCTGGAGATGAGGGTTGTACATTTTTTCGCGGTGTCTAAAACCCCTGTGTAACACCTACCCCCTATTGGGGATTTCGATTGTTATTTGTTATTGTATTAATAGTTTTATTTTCATATACCTGTATGTAAACTCCCCATTTGTATTTGTCCCCTTCTTTTGTGCCCTTGTGGATAATAAAGAAATTTATCTATCTATCTATCTAACTTTCTATCTCTATCTCCCTCTCTCTCTCTGTCTCTCCCTCCCTTTCACTCTCCCTGTATATATAAATATATATATATATATACACATATATATATATATATATAAATATATATATGTGTGATTGTGTGTGTGTGTGTGTGTATGTGTGTGTGTGTGTGTGTGTGTGTGTGTGTGCATGCGTGGGTGTGGGTGTGTGTGTGTATGTGTGTGTGTGTGTATGTGTGTGTATGTGTGTGTGTGTGTTTGTGTATTTGTGCGTGTGTATGTGTGTATGTGTGTGTGTGTGTGATTGTGCGCGCGTGTGTGTGCATTAATAAATTCATATGTCTATATCTGTGTATTATGTGCAAGTTCTTTGCAACAACTATGCTGTATGTTAACTGAAAATGACATCATCGCAAATATTAAACATTTCAAGACAGTAGATTGAAGCAGCTGCTTAGTGGTGGTGGAAGTGGTTATGGCAGGGGTTGATTTATGAAAATTTCATAAGGGCTCACATGATTGTTAACGGACTGGTCGGTTGTAACTATGGAAACTGCAGGATCTATTTTAGGGAGTCAATACAGGGTGTGTGGAGGAGAGGGGGGTACATGGATATATGAATTATGGAAAGATCAGCTTCTGAAAGGAAATGGGCAGAGGCGTGTAAAAGAGATTGGGAGAGTGGCAGAAATGATAGAGATCGAAAGAGTAGCATGATATAAAGAAAGAGAAAGTGATAGTGCTTTAATAGGGAATAACGTTGTATGTATAGGAATTGAAATTCATTTACTTGTGTATGGGGGAATGTTTATATAAATGTTTGTCTGTGTGTGTGTGTGTGTGTGTGCTTGCGTTTGTGTATGTATGTGTGTGTACATGTGTGTGTATGTGTGTGTGTGTGTGTGTGTGTGTGTGTGTGTGTAAAGAGAGTGAGGGAGTTGGAGAGAGAGAGATTGAGAGAAAAGAGAGTGAACTGTGAAAGTGTGAAATAAAAACCATGACTCTCTCACGCACACGCACACAAACACGCACACTCACACACACGCACACACAGGCACACACACACACACACACACAAACACGCACACTCACACACACGCACACACAGGCACATACACACACACACACAAACACGCACACTCACACACACATACACATGGATATATATGTTGATCCCGTGTTGAGTCGTGGGTATCCGCAGTAAATAAGGTACTCAATACTTATGTAGAGTGATGATTTCATATGAATGAAACAGTTCAAGTTCTGTAGAAGTCGTTTCTGTCTCTCTCCCTCTCTCGCTCGCTCTCTTTCCCCTCTCTTTCTCTCTCTCTCTCTCCCTATATATATATATATATATATATCATAAAGTATGCCCATATTTGATAACATATATACACCATTTCCTCTCCCAATTAGCATAATTAACCGCATAAAAAATCAATCAGAAGAGACTATAAAAATAAAGGCTCTTATGAAGAAATATTTGATAAATAAACTACAGCAGCCTCTTCGCGTCGGACCGCAATAGAATATTTAGTTAACACTTCAACAGCATGTAGAAATCGACTAAATATACCGTCAACCATACACAATCAGGTATAAAATTAAAGTTAGAAGAAATGCGTACACTCTTACCATGATTATGTCCCTACCCTGGGGTTTCGTTCGCGTTTTGAGTTTCGAAATCATCAGGAGACAAACTCATAGGACAGGTAGTTTTCCAATATATTGCTCTGATTATTTAATTTATTAATTCTTCATTGAGCCACATCGTGAATGGTTGCCACATATATATCTGTGACGTTGTTTAGTTTGTGTATATGTAAATCTTTATATTTAATAATCTCCCATTAGGTTGAGATGCAATTTGGGCAATATTGGGCTGCGCTTTCTAGCAACCAGCGCACTCACCGTAAGCAACCAATGACATTCTTTCTAACTTGACCACTGCCACGTGACGATTCTTAGCCATTTTGAATCTGTTTCTGGCGGGGATCGCTTAGGAAAACTTCCTGTCCTATGAGTTTGTCTCCTGATGAGTTCGAAACTCGAGATTTTATCCTTAATAGGATATCTCAAAACGCGAACGAAACCCCAGGGTAGGGACATAATCATGGTAAGAGTGTACGCATTTCTTCTAACTTTAATTTCATACCTGATTGTGTATGGTTGACGGTATATTTAGTCGATTTCTACATGCTGTTGAAATGTTGGGTAAATATTCTATTGCGGTCGGCCGCGAAGAGGCTGCTGTAGTTTATTTATCAAATATTTCTTCATAGGAACCTTTATTCTTATAGCCTGGTCTAATTGATTTTTTATGTGGTTAATTATGCTAATTGGGAGAGGAAATGGTGTATATATTTTATCAAATGATTCTATGGACATACTTTATGATATATTGCTCTGATTATTTAATTTATTAATTCTTCATTGAGCCACATCGTGAATGGTTGCCACATCTATATATGTGACTTTGTATAGTTTGTGTATATGTAAATCTTTATATTTTATATATATATAAATGTATATATATATATATGTGTGTGTGTGTGTGTGTATGTGTATGTGTGCCTGTGTGTGTCTATCTGTGTGTGTATATATATATATGTATATATATATGTGTACATATATATATATATATATATATATATATATATATATATATATATATATATATATATATATATATATATATATATATATATATAATATATATATATGTACACATATATATATATACATATATATATATACACACACAGATAGACACACATAATAATAATAATAATAATAAAAATAATGAATAAAAACAAAGAAACAGTTCCTTATATTAAAAAATTCATCATTTTACGATCATTTCGAGGATATATATGTGTATACATACCTGTGAATATACATGTGAATATACATACCTACACATATATATATGTGTAGATATGTATATTCCCTCTGATAGTTTGTAAAACTTTTACATAGATCTATATGATATACATACCAACACACACATATATATCCTCGAAATGATCGTAAAATGATGATTTTTTTAATATAAGGAACTGTTTCTTTATTTTTATTCATTATTTTTATTAATTTATCTTGACTCTGTTTTCCTGTGTTTTTCATCGAAAAATTTTTGAATACATCTTCTCTTTTCATGATATTTGGATTACATTGAGACCTTCATACGGATTGGACACTATCGTATATTTTGGTAGATTTATCTACATAATTTGCTCCTATATATATATATATATATATACATATACATCTTCTACAGGACTAGAACTGAATATATATGTATATATATATATATATACACATTCACCTATATATAAGAAAACTTGTGTGCACATGCATATGTGTTTGATAAGTTATTATTTAATTTTTTCTACATGTATGATTGTCAGTCTGTTTTAACATATATGACTATGTATCTATGTGTTAATGTATTTACGTGTACATTACTCTATCTGTAATGGATGCATGTATTATGTGTTAACCTCATTGTATATATCTATCTGATTAATGCAAAAACTTCTGAAATCTAAAAAGAATAGATCTTCCAAAGCTCAGAGCAGAGTCGATTTCTGTGGGCGAAATTGGGAAAAAATACGGATATAGTTGGATTGAAAAATAGAAATAGAGACGTTGTGAGGATGGAAAGTAGGAAAGAGCGTGCTAAATATGCTAAGAAAAAAGAAAGAGATTGGAAAAGACACATGTCGCCAGGTATATGAGAGAGAAAGGAGGAAGGATAAGATACGACGAAAACAAGAGAGGGAGAGAGAGAGTAGGCGCAAATACACACATATATATAATAATAGAATTGTTGTCAAACGATGTTATAAGTTTCAGAGAGAGTAAAATCTGCGAGTGAGAACTTATCAATAAATATGGGCAGACTGCATATGACTGTTCCACATCAACCCGCAATTAATTTACATATGTATACAAATATACATTGATACCTATATACAAACATGCATAATGTATCTGATCAGTAGGTTACGGTTTTGATCGCTTTTCCATACATTCTGTATCGACGTGCACAATCCGTTAAGATGGATATAACTGGACTTTGAAACCTAACGTAGTGTTTTTGTTCTGTCTATAAATATAAATAAGTGATATACATATATATATTCATATGTGTTTGTGTGTGTGTGCGCGTGCATGTGTCTGTGTTTATAAATTTTCAAAGATAAGTCCGGATTCCAAACGTTATTTGAATGTTGCCCAAGCACCATACCTATTTCTTATGACCTGGTTACATCAACAGATCATGAAGTAAGACGTTGATATCATCAGGTGTAAATTGCAACAATTAAGTAAGCTTTTACAGGATGGCGGCTATCATAAACAGATAATGGACTTGATTCGGAGATGGCACACCATTCAGTGTTATTGTTGCGATTAATTGCCTCCAAATTGTCATCACCAGATTGTCATCACCAGATTACGAATTGAAGCTTAAGCTGAAGATCACTGTGGGTGGTGCAGGTATATGCACCAAACAAGGATTCGGAATACAGGTCCTGCCTTGATGATGTCACTGCAGCGGTAGATGTAGATAACAGTGATATATCCTGATGGGAGACTTCAATGCAAATGTTGGCACTGACCACCTGACATGGAAATAAATGTTTGAAAGGAATGGCGATCCCGATCTAAATACGAATAAAGAGGCTTGACTAAACTTCCGTTCTAGCAATGGATGCTCTACTATGAACACGTTCTTCCAGTACAGATACATCCATAAATATACATGAAATAAACCGCAGTATTTTATTCATAATTTTCGCTCTTAGTATACTTTCATCAAGTAATCAACATATGGTTATTTAACACAGCATAAATGGCATATATGCGCGTTTGGCAATGCCTCTTTGAAAGTAATGTGAAACTCATTAAAGAAACGTTAGATTATTGCTAGACACAATGTTATCAAATATTCAATTGAAAATATGGTGATGTAATTTAAAATAACGTTATTTCAATATCAAACGAACCGATATCCAAGATTTGAAGAAACATAATTTCTATACTAGACGTACCGTCACCCACTGTCTCTTTGAAAGTAGTGTGAAACAGTTTAAAGAAACGTTACTCAATACTAGACATAGGGTTAACTAATGTTCCTCTGGAAAGAGATTGAAATGATTAGAAACAAACATTATTGCAATAACAGACGTACAGTTGCCAGGATTTAAAGAAACATTATCTTAAAACTTGGTATTCGAGTAGACTGAATGTTATGATGTCCGGTAGCGACATTTGTAGGAAAGAAATAAATCGTAGGTTTTTACCTGACATGCTTTGGACTCCGGGACGTTTTTCAGTCATAACCGGGTAACATAATTTCGGACAGGCTAAAACTTAGTGAGGCACTGAACGTTCGAAAATGAGATGAGCACCACCAGTATTTCAAAAGACTCCTGAAATGCAATGACGGACACAGCCAAACGTCGAGAGTCGCAATGAAGATATTGTTTGTATCAGTGGCAGGAGTTTGATTGTTTAATGTATAACTAAAAAGGGAAACTGAAAGAAGGCCCAGTCATATATATAGATATATATTGTAAATAGTATACGACGCCTAATATTCTAAGAACATGCCCGTAGTACTGGAGATGTAATCTCTCGATTCATAGATGCTGCGACTCGTAATAAACGAGTCTGTGATCTCCAAGCTATGCAACCTTTCGAGAAACGTTATTCCAAAGACCTTTCGGAGGACTCACATTTCAGGTGCTTGTATTCGCAGTTATATTCATTCCATCATTACTCAAGATTTATTCATGACCATAGGTAAGGGTAGGCATAAACACCGAATTAAAGATTGCGAGTTTGGCCATTACACCCACCTGCCTTCTTCTGATAACTGAATGTTGAAGATGGTGTTTTAATGCAGCAACTCCAGCAACTATTGCACTCAATTCAGCCAGTCACCTTCCATCGCTTGTTAAAATCGGGGGATTATACCGCGACGATGGTCTGACCCTATCGAGCCATAAAAGTGGACTTGGACCGGTTTAAGAAAGATTGAATTACTACTTTTAATGAGTTGGGACTTATGATAAAGGTAGCTACCAATCTCACTAGCGTAGATTACTAAGACATGAATTTAGACCTTATCACACACACCTTTAAAACCTTCCATAAACCAAATGAAAATCTTAATTACACACACACGGACTCATGCCACCCTCCTACAGTTTTAGAAACTTCGTGAATAATATTGGTACTAGAATCTCTAACCTCTCCTCTAATAAAGCAATCTTTGACAGAGCGGACACCTACTACAACACGGCGTTAGCTAACGACGGCTTCTCGCAACCAATTACTTACTCCCCTGCTAACACCAACAGCAATAAGAAAAGAAATCGTGCTAATAGAAAAACAATCTGGTTCTCTCCCCCCACTTCTCACTCAACGTTAAAACTGTTCTAGGAAAACTTTTTTTAACTCTTAGATAGACACTTTCCCATAGGTCACAAATATCAATCCATCTTTAACAGACACAGGGTGGAACTAGGCCCATATCACCAACAACCCCAATAGCAGCACCCCACCAGCATGATCTTGCCGAAAGCCTGAAGCTTGTCCGCTTCAACAACAATTCAACATACCGACTGTAATTTACGAAGCTGTGGTCACTTCCGACCGACCAAATCAACAACAAGTGGTTAAATCCTATGTAGGTATGGCGTAGGGCCGGTTTAAGGAACGCTTCCTGAATCATCAGTCGATTTTTAGATACCCGGACACACGATCGTCCACGAAACTCGCGAGTCACATATAGTCCCTCAAAGACTCAGGCGTAGATTATTCCATCCAATGGAAAGCTATCACTAAGTCCAAGCCATACGAAAAGGGAAATCCGTCTTATGGACTGTGCATTGGAGAAAGGATCAATATTCTGAGAAGATTACGTAATAACGATTGCCTAAATTCATGTTGTCCACACGTCTGGAAAGACGCTTTACATAATTACAAAGCACCAGATTGAATAACATCAACAATCTAATATTCTGAACAACTCAAATAATTATTCCGGACAACCACAGTTGTCTCCCTTACAATGATCGATCGTGGGATACCCTCGCCCAGGTTAAGTGATCGTTTCTGCGCATGCGTATTCGTACGAGTTTATTTCCTTTTCCGTACAACTTCATTCAGACTGAGCTGAAGATCCGCTGATGTGAAACATTTGTTCTCGTTATGGTGAACTAACTGTTGTGGAACTACTTCTCCCAAACTCTACTACTACGGATATAAACAACCAGAGTTCTCTACTTCTACGGATATAAACCTCCAGCGTTCTACTATTATATATATATATATATATATATATATATATATATATATATATATATATATATATATATACATATATATATATATATATATATATACATATATATATATATTTCAACTTGTATTGATATTTCGTCTTGTATTGCCGCAGTTCAAATCTTCGATGCATTACTTTAAATTATACACACACACACACACTCATATATATATATATATATATATGTATGTGTGTGTATATATATATACACACACAGACATACATATATATGTGTGTGTGTGTGTGTGTGTGTGTGTGTGTGTGTGTGTGTGTGTGTGTGTGTGTGTGTGTGTGTGTGTGTGTGTGTGTGTGTGTGTGTGTGTGTGTGTGTGTGTGTGTGTGTGTGTGTGTGTGTGTGTAATTTAAAGTAATGCATCGAAGTTGGATTTGAACTGCGACAATACAAGTCGAAATATCTGATGCAGTCCCTATACCCTTAATAATACGAGAAATGAATTCTTTGCATCGGAGTGGACATGGACTGTTTACGAGACTAGAAGGAAACATATGTAACACTATTTAGACCGTCTACAATATTTATGCCACCTACAATAGATAACAACAAGCAAAACGAATTACTAAAGGGAAAAAAATCTACCCGAAACCGTGACCTCTTCTGATGCACCAACGTTTATGCATTCATGAGTTACAACTGCACATAAGAGTAATTAAGTAAGCAATGCTAACTAGCTGCATCTTCATCACCAGGCGTGCTCTCGAAAAATCAAACTTCGAAGTGCCAGCCACCCTGTAGTAGTTCAAGGGTTTGTAGTATAACGTGACCTTAGGTGAGGAGGGCCGTTAAGTATTATCGAAGCGGAAATTCGTGGTGTGAATAAAAGAAAGAGATATTCACTCAAACCTCAAATTAAACTCTCAAACTACGTCTCATGAATAAATTAAAACGAGGAGAGTAATATTATTTGAAATCGTAATAGCACTGCGGCAACAGAAGTCGAAATTCATGAGGTAGTCCCTATAGAGTGAATGATGCGAAAAGAGATTTTACATATATATATATATATATATATAAATGGAAAAAATGAAACAAAATTTCATTTCTCACTCTTAGTACGGCTGTTACTTAAATATAAGTATGTATACGTACATACATATATGTATACAGACGTACAGTAGTATGTATATATATACATACATGCACACATATATATATGTACGTATGGATTTACCGAACATTTATTATAATGCTCGGTTTGTTTGTAAACAAACATCCAGAATTAAGCCGTAGTGTCTAGCAACCATCGTTGCTCATTTGTTCAATTGTGCGTAATTCTTTTCTTTCGCACGCTTGGCCAGGCCGGTCGGCATTTTTTTCTCTCTCTCGTCTACGATTTCACAGAACTTATGTTTACCGAATTCACAGACTAGACCCCTTCTTCCTCCCGTTAGACCTGTGCGAAATTCCTTCCTTGCTCACATTTCAACTAGGTTTGATGGTCTTTAGTCTCTCTCGTTCACGATTTCACCTAACTTATATTCATGGAAATTTTTGGACTTGACTCGCTCTTCCTCACTTTTCGTTGCTTCACCATCTTTGTTTGTTTACACTCTCGCTGTTCCCTTTATTTACATGTCCCAACGACTTTCTTTAGCCGTTGCTCGCACCAACCGGAGGTATATGGTCTTTAAAGCGAAGAAATATCGATGATGGTTGGAAGATCACTGATGAAGGACCACTTTATTCATATATATATATATATATATATATAAAAATAACAAAAAATAAAAATAAAGAATGAGGGGGGGGGGAAGAAGAAAAGAAAAGACATCAGAAAAAAGAGAGAGAAGAAAGGAAGAAAACGAAAAGAAATAGAAAAGGAATGAAGGACAAGGGAGGGATATAGGTATTGATATTTGTGGGTAATTAAAGGGGTTGTATACAATGAGAGGGTCGAAAGTCTAAGTATATGCAGTTTGTCAGGTGGTAGTAAGAGGTTAAGGGTTCGATTTGCACATGTAGTGCGAAAACTTTTCTTCGAGTCTATGGTTACAATAAATCGATCTTTCGATTTTATTGTTGAGTAACATATTCTTCGAACACAAAATGTGGAACAGCTCAAGGTCACATAATCGACAGCTTCTCATACCACTCCAATATGGGGGCGCGTTCGATAATTTTTTCCACTTCAGGGTGTATTGATGGTTACTTTCCTTCAGTTGCCAGGTCTTATTCTCAAGGGTAGTTACATAACGATGCCGGGAATGTTTCATTGCGTAACGGTGTGTATACCAACGGGCTTTAAATGTATTCCCAGTCGCTCCGATTTAATACCATTTCTGGTTGTCTGATTCTATTGTGCATTGGTAAAGCAGGTTAGACTGCATACATTCGATATGTAATGGACAGGTTTCAGGTAGGTGGCAATTACAATTCTTGTCATGGGCAACCTTGGCATTATTAGTGAGCTGCGATGCCTGTACAAGTGTGTTACGTCTTGTTTGCCTATTAGTGGGTGGTTGTGTATTAGATATTCTGTTGTGTTCAATTGTAATTGTATTGTTATTGTTATAAATTTGTGTTCTTGTGTTGTTACGTATCTTTTTAGCGTTAAGCATCTTAATGTGCCTCCATGTTTGGTGCCGTGGAGTAAGATAGTCTAATAGATTTAGTGTTAAGGATTTTGCTGTATCTATGTGAATCTGGAAAGTGCTTTATTATTCTAAATATTTTATCGACCCCCGTAAGGATGAACGGCAAAGTTAACCTCGGCGGGATTTGAACTCAGAATGGCAAGGGCCGTAACTCTATGCGTCAAAGCATGGCGTCCGATCCTCTACCGATACTGCCAATAATGTGGCATATATAGCCCCATTAACAGTCAACATTGGACATTAGAAGCTACGGGACTCCGACCTACCCTTAATAATTGCCAGGTAGAAAATACTAAGGCAAT
>OZ024740.1:283175712-283198212 GCA_964016885.1 Eledone cirrhosa
CAAATCCCAAAAGCTTCGGGTCATGTGTGGGCAAAAAAAACCCACATCAGACGTGGGCAGAAATATGGAACCGTGGACGTGTTCTTTGAAACACCACAGGAGGCCAGAGAACACTCCATGGCCCCATTAACAAGTGACGACTTCACACTCATCCCAAGCTATTGTGGCCAGAGACTTGTGAAGATCAGGGTGACCCACGTTCCACAAGCCATCAAAATTCCCTGGCTAATGGCTGCCGTCCTCGTCGGCATCGAGGCCAACACCAAAATAATAGAAATAGCAAAAGAAAAGCAGGAGAACTGGTCCGGATCAGGGATGGAGCTCCTGATCCAAGCGGACCATAAAAGCATTGAGGAGATCCCAGAGGTAATAGACCTCACTGACGGCAGCCACCTCACCGTAATCGTCGAGGGCAGAAGACCTAGGTGTGCCGTTTGTGGTGAAGGAACCCACCTAAGGGCATTTTGCCCTCAGGCTAAAAGGTTGAGGCCAGCTCTCTTACCCATCCCAGTGACTCAACCATCAACACCACCAGCAGCAGAAATGGCAGCAACAACTGTAGCAGCAACAACAGAAGCAACTGTAACAGCAACAACAGAAGCAACTGTAACAGCAACAACCCCAGCAACACCACCACCACCCAACGCCCCACCAGCGCCTACACCATCCACCACGCCACAACCAAAACCAACGCCTGTGGAGGAATTTCCACTCCTCGACTTATCGCAACTGGAGACACATTGTGACGACGAGGAGTGAGAAGCGGTATCAGGAAAAAAGAAAAAAAGAAACCAAAAAAGAAAATAATCTCTTCCCTCCCCCTCCAAAAACAAAATACAGAGGGAAACAAATAAATTAGCAAACAAGAAAGTTAAGACGGATATGCCACAATCCACACCGGCATCACCAACCCCTTCACCACAAACACCAACACCATCACCATCATTAACCCCAACACCACCATCACCAACACCACAAAAGTCACCAAAAAGCGTAACAGAAACAAACACACAACACACGCAAACAAAACAAAACGACCAAAACGATACACACTACACAGCATTAAATTTGAACAACAAGCAATTATTACACTACATCCAACACAACACCAGCATCACAGAAAAAGACTACACAACAACCCAATAGTTCACACCACCTCCACACATACAAATGACTCGCATCACACAGAAAACGTACACGACACTAAAACAAAAATTCCCCAAAGACATCGGAGACTTCCGACAAACACTCTCCAGGAAGATTTATAAGGACATCCTTCCGGAGGAGGCCACAAGCAGTGAAAAGGATGGACACACCATCCTTCCTCTATGAGAAGTAAGGTAAGTGGTCTTTCCCAACTTTTCCGCTCCATTTCAACATGACCTCACTCAGAATGTGCAGCATAAATGCGCGTGGCTTCGGGTCATGGAAGCAGGGTCACCTGCTCAACGACCTCAGGTCAGTAAACATAGATGTAGTGGCCATCAGCGAGACCAGAATCTCCGAAGCACGGGTCTTCGCACCGATCTTCGGTGGCTACGATGTGTACGCATCACCCAGCCGTCCGTGATCGGGGGTAGGAGTTGCTGTGCTTTTTCGGAGAGGTTTGGATTTCGCCATACGGGCCATCTTCCTGGACCCAGAAGGTAAGTTGGTGGTGCTAGACGTGACCAGCGGAGACGGGCAAGCTTTCAGGCTAGTATCCGTCTATGCCCCGACAGGAGCAGGGCGGCCTGATCTCTTCCGGCGTCTGGAGAACTTTCTTTGAACGTCCCGCTCTTTTGTGTTAGTGGGCGACTGGAACGGGATCTTAGATGCACGCTGGGACTGTGTGGGATTAGCGGATAGGGGAGGAGGGTGCAAGAGCCTCACCAACCTGCTCAGGCGTTTTGAATTATCTGACAGGTACCGATTGGATTTCCCGTAATGTGCCAATGTGGACTTGGACAAATCGCATAGGGTCATCCAGATCATATCTAGATAGAGTATTTTGTAGAGAAATAGATAGGTCTAGCATAGGCTGTCCACAATTCAAGATAGTCAGCTACACGGACCACAAATTCGTGATCTGTGTGCTTGACTTAGATAGGCTTCATAGACGAGGACCCGGCAACTGGAAGCTTAACGCGTCCTTACCAGCGCAAGGCCTACAAAGACCGGATTAGCGAACTAGTTAAGCGGGCGTTGACGGGGGCCATCGTCAACAAGAAGTGGTGGTTTGCTCTGAAAAGAGCAATTAGAATAGAGTCCATTAGGTTTAGTAAGACTTTAGCAATAGAGAAAAATAGAGCAGAGGGAGAATTAGTTAAAAAATTAGACGAGGCGCTTAGCGAAAGGCATTGCGACCGACGTACTTGCGGCGAAATTGGCCCATGACCAATTCTTCAATGCAAAGTACGAAGGCTGCGTTGTCAGAGCTAGGGTGCGTGCTCTCAGACACGAGGGGACGAAAGCTGTTCAATGGGCCCGAGTGGCGGAGGCGCGTCGTGGCAACAAAGCCACGATCCGGTCTTTGGTGGACCACGTCTACTGCAACTGGCAACACAACGGGAGAACTCACAGCTCTGTGAGCCTAGGAGCAGTGGCGCTGCTGAGAAAGGATCCGAACAAGGGGGGTAACATAGATAATTTCAGGCCCATAACTCTGCTAAACACAGCGTTCAAGATTTCGGCCAAGGTACTAGCAAAGAGGTTGGCGCTTGTCGTTGGTGGTCTGGTGGGAGAGGCGCAGACAAGCGCCATTCCCGACAGATCCATCCACGACAACCTTCACCTCATGCGATACATCGTGGAGAGGGTAGCTAGGGAACCTGGCACGGGTGGGTCCTTGATCAATTTAGATCAGTCGAAAGCTTTCGATAGGGTCGACCATCGTTACCTAGCGGCAGTCCTGAGGGCGGCTGACTTTGGGCCCGTCTTCAGAGGCTGGATCGCTGCCATGCACAGCATCATCTGCTCTGTGGTGAGAGTGAACGGTCACCTTTCGGAACCGTTCAACATCATGCGCTCGTTCCGCCAAGGATGTCCCCTCCCGTCACTCTTGTACGTATTGACTCTCGAGCCATTACTGCACAAACTGGAGACGTTGAGGAGGTCCCGCTTGGAGACTAACAGGCGCTCACAGCCCTCGACCTATCGGGCAATGTGATCGGTGGAAACTCCACCTTGGCGTTCTATAAAGGAGTATTGGAGGCGAAGAGCGACGACAAAAATCAACTAAGCGTCGACGAAATTCAACTAGCCAATCTCTTCGGAAGAACTTTCTGGCAACTTCCAGAAATCCCTGGCCTAGCAGTGCTACCGATGAGCTTTGCCAGTTCGGGATAAACTCTACAGGCATGGAGGTGCCGTTAGCCGGGAATGTCCGAGATGCGCGCAGGGCGACGAAACCGTTCTGCACGCACTCGTCCAGTGTCCGAGCATTGCTGACTTGTGGGTTTATGTCGAACACCTGCTGTCGCATGTAGGACGGATCCAGCTATCAGTTGAGTCCATCGTGAGGATTGCCCCGCCCTCTTCCTTTAGCCGGGAAGGGCAGGCAATTTTTATCTGTCTGGTGGCCATAGCGAAAGAAATAGTATGGTGGACGCGTTTGAAAGGGCTGAAGACGAGCACTTACCTCTTCGGTGATGCCCTGATTAACTTTTTCAAATTTCATTTGAAAAGGAAAATCAGAGTAGAGAGGGAAGTGCTCTCTTCCCAGCATTTTGTTGAAAGATGGGTGAGAGAGACAAGAAGGGCCCGAGTGAATGGGCCTACTCTGAGTATGTGTCTGTAAAATAAAGGTGGAAAACTGGGAGAGGGCACTTACCCTGGTGGTCAGGATCACTGTGGCTTTTTAATGGGCTTTCTCCACGAATGTCCCTCGGAAGTCTCCCCCGTATTGGGGAATTTTTCATTGTTATTTTTTTGTAACATCCTGTTTTTGTTTTTTTTACACGCAGAAATGCCCATTTGTACCTTCTTGTATTGTCCTGTAGTGTCCTTAATGTCTACTTTATGTAAACCCTTGTGGTTAATAAAGAAATTATTATTATTATTATATTATTATTATTCTTTGAGTCTCAGTCATTGATGTTGTTTAACTGGAAAGTTTGTTGAAATGAATATCAAGCCACTACCTGCAGCCTCAGATATTCAGGACGGTATCGGAGGGTTCTTGCTGTTCCCAGCAAGCATGCCTTTTGAAGTGTTCCAAAAAACCGTGGCGGGGCCAATTTTCTTTAACCATCCCTGGAAATCTTTTGAGATAGTACCTAGTGCGCCTATGACAATCGGGACCACTTTGACTTCATGGTAGTTCCAAATCCTTTTTACCTCCCACTTTAAGTCCTGGTATCGGTTAATTATCTCCCTCTCCTTCTCTTGCACTCTCGTGTCAAATGGGCAGGCCACATCCACAATCAGGCACGATCTTTTTTCCTTGTCCAAAACCACCAGGTCAGGTCTATTGTGTTCCAGTTTCTTGTCCGTCTGTATCCTAAAATCCCATAGCACCTTCACTTGATCGTTTTCTATCACCGACTCTGGGTTATGTTCATACCACTTCTCAGAATGTGGTAAATTGTTTACTTTGCATAGGTGCCAGTGGATCACCCTGCCCATCACATCATGTCTCCAGTCTTTATAGCGAGTCTGGGCTAGGTGTTTACACTTGGATACAATGTGAGCCACAGTCTCCTCTCTTTCTCCACAGATCCTGCTCAGAGGGCTAGCCTCCTCCTTGTAAATATGGTGTTTCAACCACTTCGTTTTCAGGGCCTGCTCTTGCGCAGCCATTAGCATTCCTTCTGTAGCCTTTTTAAGGTCTCCTCTTCTCAACCAGTTCCATGTCTTTGAATCTCTGAATATTATTATTATTATGTCTGACAGGTATCGAGTAGATTTCCCCAATGTGCCAGTATGGACATGGACCAACCGAATGGGGTCATCTAGGTCGTATATAGACAGGATTTTCATTAGGAAAATAGATAGAAATAGTGTGGGCTGCCCACTTTTTAAAACGGTCGCCTATTCAGATCACAAATTTGTGATCTGTACGGCCAACCTAGATAAAATACGTAGGTTAGGACCGGGTTACTGGAAGCTGAACATGTCATTTCCGGCACGTAAGGCTTACAGGGACCGAGTCAACAATTTAGTTAAGCAAAAGTTGACAGGAGGATCATCAACAACAGATGGTGGGGGGCTCTCAAAAGAGAGATTAGAGTAACTTCGATAGATTTCAGCAAAGAACGAGCGTTAAAGAAAAATAGAAAGGTGGGGGAGCTGGTAGATAAGTTAGACGAGGCTATTTGTAGTGGCATTGCAACTGACGTGCTAGCGGCGAGAATGGCATTAGACCATTTCTTCAATGCGAAACACGAAGATTGCATTATCAGAGTTAAGGCGCGTGCGCTGAGAAACGAGGGAACCAAAGCTATTCGATGGGCCCGCGTGGCGGAGGCGCAGCGTGGTAATATAACCACAATTCGGTCTTTGGCAGACCGAGACGGACACGAGATAAGCGATTCCAAGCGGATGTGTGAGGCCTTTCGCCAGCACTTTGCTCGGTTGTTCGGGGAGAGTGGCGAGTCAGAGAGAGTAGCGGATTTCAGTCCCTACCTTGACGGCTTACCGCGCATGTCGACGATCGACGCTGAATGCTGCGAAAGTCCGATTACTTCAGCCGAAATTCAGGACGCCCTTGTCGGCTGCTTGAGGCGCAAGTCACCCGGTTTGGATGGCCTGTCCTACGAGCTTTACGTAAATATGCCAGACTTGTTCTCCGAACTCATCGAAGCACTCTACTGCAACTGGCAGCAGAATGGGGGTATTCCCAGTTCTGTGAGCAGAGGAGTGGTGACGCTGATAAGGAAAGACGAGAACAAGAGGGATACATTAGACAACTTTAGGCCCATAACTCTGCTCAACACAGAGTTTAACATTTTGGCCAAGGTGTTAGCAAAGAGATTGGCGCTTGTCGTCGAGGATTTGGTTGAGGAGGCGCAAACTTGCGCAATCCCAGCCAGTCCATACACGACAATCTCCACCTCATGCGATACATCATAGAGAGGGTAGGGTGTAAACCTGGCTTCGGTGGGGCACTGATCAATTTAGATCAATCGAAAGCATTCGATAGGGTCGACCATCGGTATCTGGAGTTTGTCCTCAGAGCTGCTGGCTTCGGCGCTGTCTTTAGAAGCTGGATCGCTGCAATGCACAGCAGCACACGCTAGGTGGTCAAGGTTAATGGTCACCTCTCGGAACCATTTCGTCCCTCCCGATCGGTCTGTCAAGGGTGCTCTCTCTCTTCCCTTCTGTACGTATTGACTCTCGAGCCTTTACTGCGGAAGCTGGAGCTGTTGCAGGGCATCCCGCTTGAACCGGAACGTGGAAAGGCTGTGTCGGCTTATGCGGACGACATCACCGTGATGGTGTCGAACACCTCAGAAATCGAGGTGGTCGGCACTTTATTGAAGGAATATGAAAGGTTGATAGGAGCCAAACTTAACCCGGAAAAGTGAGTGGGCTTGCAGCTCGGAACCTGGAGAGGCAAGCCCATGCCGTCCAACAGCTTCATGGGGTGCTGGACGGACGGACCGGTAAAGTTGCTCGGGGTTTTGTTCGGACCAGACCTCCAGGTGGAAAAGAATTGGGACAAGGTAACGAGCAGAGTAGCCAGTCTCACCCAAAAATGGGCTGGGAGGAAGGTATCACTGAAAGGTCACGCGGAGGTGGCGAATGCGTACATCGCGTCCATCATCTACTACCGCCTGACCGTCGTGCCTTTCCCCCATCCGCGCCTCGTCAAGCTGGAACGGCTCCTCTTCAAATTATTGTGGAGGGGACAAGTTCCGTTGGTGAGGCGGTCCATCTGCTGCCAGCACCCTCTACGCTGAGGGCTGGGCATGCCGTGGCTAATGATGCGCAGACATGCGTTGAGGCTGCGACATCTCCAGATATTCTTCCTCAACGGTGAACAGGCGTGGTCGCCGTTTATCAGACGGGCCTTTCCGCAGCTCATTTCTTTGACTGAGCTGCAGTCCTGGGTCAAGAAGAGACCGAGACTGGGTGACTGGCACCTGGAATGTTGCCAGGCACTCACTGCCCTCTACCAAGTGGGCAATGCGATCAGTGGAACTTCCACTCTCGAGTTCTATAGAGGATTAGTGGTGGGCAAATGCGATGACGCACTCGGAGAAGCTTTGGGCCTCGACGAAGTCGAACTGACCAGTCTGTACCGGAGGACTTTTGAGCCGGGGACGATGGACAATTTACAGAAATCTCTCGCTTGGCAGTGCTACCGAGGGGCACTGCGGTTCGGGATAAACTCTACAGGCACGGAAATGCTGTCAGACGGACCTGCCCAAGATGCGCACAGAACGAAGAAACCGTTCTGCACGCACTTGTCCAATGTCCGTGCATTACTGACTTGTGGAGTTATGTCGAACAGCTACTGTCGCGTGTGGAACGAATCCGGCTATCGGCCGAGTCCATAGTGAAGATCGATCCACCGCCTTCCTTAGCTCAGGAAGAGCAGGAAATTTTCCTCTGTCTGGTGGCAGTTGCGAAAGAGATTATATGGTGGACCAGGTTGAAAGGACTAAAGACAGACACTTTTCTCTTCGGCCAATCCCTCATTAACTTCTTCAAGTTTCACCTAGAAAGGAAGGTGAGGGTGGAGAGAGAAGTGCTGCCACCCTGTACATTTGCTAAAAGGTGGGTGAATGTGGCGAGAATGGCTCGTGTGAATGGGCCTACTCTGACCATGCGCCTATAGGCTAGCTAACTTGAGGAGAGGGGTGCTCTCCCTGAGTGCCCTAGAAGCGCAGGGTGGTTCAGGATTGGTGGGGTACCTGAAGCACCCCAGGGTCGTACACCCCCTATCGGGGAATTTATTTTGTTATATTTATGCATAGTTTATTTTATATTTTTATATTTTCATTGTAAATTAGTCTTGCCATTGTGCACTTTTACTCCACCTTATTGGAAACCCCCACTGTCCCTGTCTTTGTATTGTCCCCTACATGTCGGCCCTGGTGGCTAATAAATGAAATCATTATTATTATTATTATTATTATTATTATTATTATTATTATTATTATTATTATTATTATTATTATTATTATTGGCGACCTACGTAGTAAATCGTATCATCGTGAGCTCCGCAAAGGTTTGTTATTTCCGTTTGTTAAAAATTGTCATTTATGGAAAATGTTATTGTTAACTGTTTATAAGCGCACATACATTGTTTTCCGAAAAGGACACCCAAAAAGATTGGGGCCTTGTGCCCAAAATTTTAACTTTTATTTTAACTTTTATTATTATCCAAAAATTTCTTTGAAAAAAATGGCTAATTCCCCTCTGCACGAAGCAGCTGAAAGCCTTCCTCACAAAATAACACCTCACACCGACACCACCATTGTAAATGTTACTACGTTTGCCAACACAAAAAAAATATAAGCAGTAGCAATATTTTAAATTTGTCTCAGGCAGACATTCATTTCCCGCCATTACCAATGACTGCAGGTGTTAAAGCCTCCACCACCACCACCACCGCGACAACCACCACCCCCACCACCACCGCGACAACAGAGACAAAAGAAGAAAACAATAAATTAACTCGTGATGTCGAAATGAAATCAAGCAAAATGGACTCTTCCGCACCAAAGACGAATGACGTCACCACCACCACAACTGAAACAAAGATTAAGGTTAACACAAATAACGATAGCAACAACAACAACAATGACATTATAAAACCGACGCTCAGTTTCGCCATCGTAGCAAAACAATTCGAAGCGTTCACGGTAACTCAAGAAGATTTAGAAAATGCCAAACAAATGGTAAAGAAAGATGGGTACAGGGTCAGCCTCACCCCCCACCTAATAAAATGGAGCATCGGCGCCTGTGCACCGTGTCGTATAGAACAATAAATGTAAAATCGCGCCGAGTGGAACGGGCATCCGAGTCCCAAATCCAAAAAGCTTTGAGACATGTGTGGGCAAGAAAAACCCACATCAGACGTGGGCAAAAGTATGGAACCGTGGATGTGTTCTTTGAAACACCAGAGGAGGCTAGAGAACACTCCATGGCCCCATTAAAAAGTGACGACCTCACACTCGTCCCAAGCTATTGTGGCCAGAGACTCGTAAAGATCAGGGTGACCCACGTTCCACCGGCCATCGAAATTCCCTGGCTAATAGCGGCTGTCCTCGCCGGCATCGAAGCCAACACGAAAATAATAGCAGTAGCAAAAGAAAAGCAGGAAAACTGGTCCGGATCTGGGATGGAGCTCCTGATCCAAGCGGACCAAAAAAGCATTGAGGAGATCCCAGAGGTAATAGACCACACTGACGGCAGCCACCTCACGGTAATTGTCGAGGGCAGAAGACCTAGGTGTGTCGTTTGTGGTGAAGGAACCCACCTAAGGG
The DNA here is from genome assembly GCA_964016885.1 of Eledone cirrhosa. NCBI lineage: Eukaryota > Metazoa > Mollusca > Cephalopoda > Octopoda > Eledonidae > Eledone > Eledone cirrhosa. The sequence continues at coordinate 283,185,129 of OZ024740.1, forward strand.
CTTTCTGCCCTCAGGCTAAAAGGTTGAGGCCACCTCTCCTACCCACCCCAGTGACACAACCATCAACACCACCAGTAGCAGAGATGGCAGCAACAACTGTAGCAGCAACAACAGAAGCAACTATAACAGCAACAACTCCAGCAACAGTAGCAAAACCAACACCACTACCACCACCAGCAAAACCAACACCACCACCACACAACGCTTCAGAACTAGCACCAGCGCCTACACCATCCACCACACCACAACCAAAACTAACGGCTGTGGAGGATTTTCCACTCCCCGGCCTATCACAACTGGAGACAGATTGTGACGACGAGGAGTGGGAAACGATATCCGGAAAAAAAAAAGAAACCAAAAAAGAAAAAATTCTCTTCCTTCTCCCTCCAAAAACAAAACACAGAGGGAAACAAATAAATTAACAAACAAAAAAGTTAGGACAGATATGCCACAATCCACACCAACATCAACAACCCCATCACCCCAAACACCAACACCATCACCATCATTAACCCCAACTACACCATCACCTACACCACAAAAGTCACCAAAATGCTTAACAGAAACAAACCCACAACAAACGCAAACAAAACAAAACAACCAAAACGATACACACTACACAGCATTAAATTTGAACAACAAGCAATTATTACACTACATCCAACACAACACCAGCATCACAGAAAAAGACTACACAACAACCCCAAAATTCACACCACCTCCACACATACAAATCACTCGCATCACACAGAAAACGTACATGACACTAAAACAAAAATTCCCAAAAGACATCGGAGACTTCCGACAAGCACTCTCCAGGAGGATTTATAAGGACATCCTTCCTGAGGAGGCCACAAGCAGTGAAAAGGATGGAAAAACCGTCCTTCCCCTACGAGAAGTAAGGTAAGTGGTCTTTCCCATCTTTTCCACTCCTTTTCAACATGACCTCACTCAGAATAGGCAGCATAAATGCGCGTGGCTTGGGTCGTAATGGAAGCAGGGCCACCTGCTCAACGACCTCAGGTCACTAAACATAGATGTAGTGGCCATCAGCGAGACCAGAATCTCCGAAGCACGGGCCTTCGCACCGATCTTCGGCGGCTACGATTTGTACGCATCTCCCAGCCGTCCGGGATCGGTGGGAGGAGTTGCTGTGCCTTTTCGGAGAGGTTTGGATCTTGCCATACGGGCCATCTTCCTGGACCCAGAAGGTAAGTTGGTGGTGCTGGACGTGACCAGCGGAGACGGGCAAGCTTTCAGGTTAGTGGCCGTCTATGCCCCGACAGGAGCAGTGCGGTCTGATTTCTTCCGGCGTCTGGAGACCTTTCTTGGAACATCCCGCTCTTTAGTGTTAGTGGGCGACTGGAACGGGATCTTAGATGCACGCTGGGATTGTGTGGGATTAGTGGATAGGGAAGGAGGGTGCAAGAGTCTCACCAACCTGCTCAGGCGTTTTGAACTGTCTGACAGGTACCGATTGGATTTCCCGAATGTACAAATGCGGACTTGGACAAATCGCATAGGGTCATCCAGATAATATCTAGATAGAGTATTTTGTAGGGAAATAGATAGGTCTAGCATAGGCTGTCCACAATTCAAGATAGTCAGCTACACGGACCACAAATTGGTGATCTGTGTGCTTGACTTAGGCTTCATAGACGAGGACCCGGCAACTGGAAGCTAAACACGTCCTTACCAGCGCGCAAGGCCTACAGAGACCGGATTAGCGAACTAGTTAAGCGGGCGTTGACGGCGGCCATCGTCAACAACAAGTGGCGGTTTGCTCTGAAAAGAGCAATTAGAATAGAGTCCATTAGGTTTAGTAAGGCTTTAGCAATAGAGAAAAATAGAGCAGAGGGAGAATTAGTTAAAAAATTAGACGAGGCACTTTGCAAAGGCATCGCGACCGACGTACTTGCGGCGAAATTGGCCCTTGACCAATTCTTCAATGCAAAGCACGAAGGCTGCGTTATCAGAGCTAGGGTGCGTACTCTCAGACACGAGGGGACGAAAGCCGTTCAATGGGCCCGAGTGGTGGAGGCGCGTGCAAATGTGTGAAGCTTTTCAGCGACACTTCGCTCAACTGTTCGGGAGCAGCGGCGAGCCGGATCAAGGGATGGACTTTAGTGTCTACCTCAACGGACTGCCGCGGCTCTCGGCCACTGAGGCGGGGTGTTGCGAAAAGCTGATAACAGCCGCTGAAGTACGGGAGGCAATGACTGGCTGCACAAGGGGTAAATCGCCTGGTTTGGATGGTCTGCCCTATGAACTTTACGTACAAATGCCAGACTTGTTCGGAGGCCTCTTGGCGGACGTCTACTGCAACTGGTAACAGAACGGGAGAATTCCCAGCTCTGTGAGCCGAGGAGCGGTGGCGCTGCTGAGAAAGGATCCGAACAAGGGGGATAACATAGATAATTTTAGGCCCATAACTCTGCTAAACACAGAGTTCAAGATTTTGGCCAAGGTGCTAGCAAAGAGGTTGGCGCTTGTCGTTGGTGGTCTGGTGGGAGAGGCACAGACATGCGCCATTCCCGACAGATCCATCCACGACAACCTCCACCTCATGCGATACATCGTAGAGAGGGTAGCTAGGGAACCTGGCACAGGTGGGTCTTTGATCAATTTAGATCAGTCGAAAGCCTTCGAGAGGGTCGACCATCGTTACCTAGAGGCAGTCCTGAGGGCGGCTGGCTTTGGGCCCGTCTTCAGAGGCTGGATCGCTGCCATGCACAGCAACATCTGCTCTGTAGTGAGAGTGAACGGTCACCTTTCGGAACCGTTCAACATCATGCACTCGGTCCGCCAAGGATGTCCCCTCTCGTCCCTATTGTACGTATTGACTCTCGAGCCATTACTGCACAAACTGGAGACGTTGAGGGGGATCCTGCGCGAACTAGGATGCGGAAGATCCGTGTCAGCATATGCCGACGATGGCACCGTAGTGGTGTCGAACGCCAAACACATCGAGGCGATCGGCACTACACTAAGAGAATACGAAGCGGTGACAGGAGCAATGATCAACCAGGAAAAGTCAGTGGGCCTGCAGCTCGGCACCTGGAGAGGCAGGTCGATGCCGTCCAACAGCGTCGTCGGGCGCTGGACAGACGGACCGGTTAAATTGCTAGGCGTCTGGTACGGTCCAGACCTCCAGACGGACAAAAACTGGGACGAGGTGACGAGCAGAGTGGCTTCTCTCACCCAGAAATGGGCCGAGAGGAAGCTATCTTTGAAAGGTCGAGCGGAGGTGGCTAACGCGTACATCGCGTCCGTCATCTACTACCGCCTGACCGTCGTACCTTGTCCTAGGCCCCGCCTGACTGCGCTGGAGCGTTTGCTCTTTCGCTTCTTGTGGAAGGGACGCGCTCCGATGGTCAGGCGGTCCATCTGCTGTCAACACCCGCTACGTGGAGGGCTGTGCATGCCGTGGCTGATGATGCGCAGACACGCGCTCAGGCTACGACATCTCCACCTCTTCCTCGACGGTGATCAGGTGTGGTCGCCGTTTGCTAGACACGTTTTTCCCCAGCTCGTCTCCTTGACGGAGCTGCAGTACTGGGTCAAGCGAAGACCGAGAGGGAGCGCTTGGAGACTGGAATGTCTTCACGCGCTCACAGCCCTCGCCCAATCGGGCAATGTGATCGGTGGAAACTCCACCTTGGCGTTCTATAGGGGATTAGTGGAGGGGAAGAGCGACGACGTACTTGGAGAAACTCTAGGCGTCGACGAAAATCAACTAGCCAATCTCTTCGGAAGAACTTTCGGGCCGGGGCCTATGGACAACTTCCAGAAATCCCTGGCCTGGCAGTGCTACCGGGGTGCTTTGCCAGTTCGGGATAAACTTTACAGGCATGAGGTGCCGTCAGCCGGGCATGTCCGAGATGCGCGCAGGGCGACGAAACCGTCCTGCACGCACTCGTCCAGTGTCCGAGCATTGCTGACTTGTGGGTTTATGTCGAACACCTGCTGTCACGTGTAGGACGGATCCGGCTATCAGCTGAGTCCATCGTGAGGATTGCCCCGCCCCCTTCCTTTAGCGGGGAAGGGCAGGCAGTTTTTATCTGTCTGGTGGCCATGGCGAAAGAGATAGTATGGTGGACACGTTTGAAAGGGCTGAAGACGAGCACTTACCTCTTCGGTGATGCCCTGATTAACTTTTTCAAATTTCATTTGAAAAGGAAAATCAGGGTAGAGAGGGAAGTGCTCTCTTCCCAGCATTTTGTTGAAAGATGGGTGAGAGAAGCAAGTATGGCCCGAATGAATGGGCCTTCTCTGAGTATGTGTCTGTAAATTAAAAGTGGAAAACTGGGAGAGGGCACTTGCCCTGGTGGTCAGGGCCACTGTGGTCTTTTAATGGGCTTTCTCCACAAATGTCCCTTGGAAGTCTCCCCCCTATTGGGGAATTTTTCTTTGTTATTTTATTTCAACCTCTGTTTTTTTACACGCAGAAATGCCCATTTGTACCGTCCTGTATTGTCCTGTACTGTCCTTAATGTCTACTTATGTGAACCCTTGTGGTTAATAAAGAAAACATTATTATTATTATTATTATTATTATTATTATTATTATTATTATTATTATTATTATTATTAAATTCAAAGTAAAGGATGTCATGAATTAAGCAAAATCAAACATATGTCTTGTTTAAAAAAACAGCTCAAGTTAGAATTCAGAGAATGAAAAAAAATCCAGCGTTAATCATAATAAAAACGTGAATAAAATATATGTATACACACATAAGTGTGCATTAAATACAACAAAACTTAAATCTATAGACATTCAGTACATATTGTCTATAGTTTTAAGTTTTGATGCATTTTAATGCACACTTATATGTGTATAGATATATGTCATTCACTTTTTTATAATGATATATATATATATATATAAAGGCTTTATGAGAGGGCTCGAACACTTAACCAAGGATTTTAACAACTATTATCATGACATGCTGTTGAATAAACTATCCAACATTGGAATCTGACGAAGCTACCACAATGGATTGAGTGTTTCCTATTGAACGGAACCCATTATGTTGTAATAGAATAAGTACGTTCAAACTTACCAAAAGTCATCAGTGCTCACCAGCAAGGCGCTGTATTGAACCCATTTCTCTTCAATATTTACAGAAATGTTATCATGTACGTCATCCCAACAACTGAAGAATCTAAGAACATTTCAATCCCTGGAAGATCATTAACTGAATGTGAGACTCAAGAGGCGTTCAATCGGATCTGCATATCCGTATTAATAAAAAAAATATTTTCTACTAAATGAGGATAAAATTGAGCAATTTTACTTTGGAAAAGTTGATGCATTTAAGTTACCATATTCCCCTTCCTTGGGCGAATCCCTCGTGGCAACTAACAAAACTAGACACCAAAGATTAACTCTCAATAATAAGGTAAACGGATATATATATAATTCAAAGGAAGAGCTTAGAACTCCAAGTTCATCGTCTGTTGAGATGGACTTTGGCATTTACGACTCCCACTCAAATGGTGCCGGTCACCACAGCGTCTGACACAAGTCAAAGCACTGTCCTATGGAGTAAGAGATGAGGCAAAACACCAACTTATAGCAATTAAAATAAAACAAGTACATATAGAATTTCATGTTACGAAAAGGGAAATGTATTGTGCCTCTTCTAGCACGAAACTCTCATGAGTGAAACAAAGGAAACAAGAAAAAAGAATATATATTTATATATATACATATATGAAACCATCAGGAATGTTCCACATTCCTGATGATTTCGTAGGAATTAAAACGTTCTAGTCCTGTGGAAGTCACTTCTATATAAAATACAAGTGCTTACTCTCTACTAACGCATCGAGTACCTGACTCCATTCGAGAAACCATAGTGTTTATGCGTGTATGTATATATATATATGTATGTATATATGCAGATGTGTGTGTATGTTGTGTATCTCTCTCTCCTTCTCCACTTCTCTCTCTCTCCTCTCTCTCTCTCTCTCTCTCTCTCTCTCTCTCTCCCCCTATATATATATATATATATATATATAGAAACGGAGGAGTTGTGGTAAGGAACAAGATGGACCATAACGCACCAGAGTACTGAATACTTAGGGTAGTAGAGTGGGTAATAGGAGAAAGTATGACCCCGACGGCTGAGCTCAAGCCGTTTCGACGGCTATTTCTGGACTGAAATAGCCGTCGAAACGGCTTGAGCTCTGCCGTCATATATATATATATATATATATATATATATATATATATGAATATATATGTATGTATATGTGTTTATGTATATGTGTTTATGTGTTGATCTGAACAAAATATTAGAGCACTTCATTCAAGATTTTAAGATATATGAAAAATATATATAAAAAATTATATATATTGTCTTCGTATCTCACAAAACAGAAATTTGCCGACAGGCATTTTTATCTATATGTTTAGACATCTTCATATGCACATACTAATATAGTTTCACGTTTACATATCTATGCAGGTGTGAACAATTTTCACTGTATTTATAAGAGTGTAACTGTTGTTAATGCAACAGAGAAATTGTCTTATTAGCAACGTATCCTCATGTTTTATAATGTACAAATAACTGCTCAATTTTATGATAGAATGATCTGGAATTACAATTATGTACACACACACACACACACAGTTATATATATATATAGGTATAGATAGCCAGATAGAAAGAGAGAGAGGGGGAGAGAGAGAGATTATAGATATAGATATACATATACGTATATACAGAAAGAGAGATATATGCATATATATATCTATATATATATATATATATATATATATGCATATATCTCTCTTTCTGTATATATGTATATATATATATATATATATATATATATATATATATATATGCGTGTGCATATATATATACATATATATATATATACGTGTGCATATGCATGCATATATATATATATATATATATATATATATGTAAATGCACACAAAATTGTGCGGCCATATTGCTTTTTTAATATCTTATTCCAAATAACTATTAAGAATAATAGAGTGTTTCTTTAGCAAAACTGCTTTTTATTTCATTTACCGCTGAAACTTATTTTGTAAAAGGATGTTATAAGAATAATGAGAATTAAGACTACATGCTCACATTAATGCTTCTATATATTAGAGTTACTTCAATGATAATCACCCAGTAACACTTATTATATAGACAAAGTGGCAGCATTTATTTTCACCAGGTTAACTTCGCAGATAGTTTCTCATTACTTCACACATCTTAGATATAGTAATTGAATGCAAGTCAAGAGATGAGTGAGATAAAAAGAAAAAAAAACTACACACAAACACAAGAAAAAGTGATACGTTAGCGGTGACTCCCTCCAAAAATGAACAAAAAGTCATTACGATGCAATTTTTACGTTTAAGAAATAATCAATGTTAACTGTGAGTATCATGTAATTTCATAATTGATTGGAGTATAAAATGATGCTTCTTTGAATAATTGCAATATACACCGGGCAAATAGTTGAAAATGCATATCAGGAAGTTTAATACTATTGACCTGATACATTATGTGGTGATGGTATTTAAAGTAGTATAATGGTTGTATTTGTGGTTGCAAGTGTTTCTATTTAAACTGTTTTGTGTCAGTATTATCCATTATACCATTGCAGTTTGATTTGCATCAATCAACCCAAGGAAATGCAAATACTATACACGTAAATGTTTACTTTTAAATCTTAAATTAATATAATATACATCTATCTATTTATTTATCTATATATGTTTCTATCCATCATTCTACCTACATACCTACCTAGATACAAAAGGTTAAATATTCACCAATATGTATATGTACAATATGTACACAGATACATAAACATATTTATAGAATAGACTATACATGCGTCTGTGTAGGTACGGACAAACGTGCAAGCATGAACACGAATTTATATTCATATACGCAGAAAGGAAAAATCCTCACATCCATAGACGCTAGTTGCTTGTATTTGGGGGTGTGTGTATGTGTGTGTGGTGTGTGTGTGTGTGTGTGTGTGTGTGTGTGTGTGTGTGTGTGTGTGTGTGTGTGTGTGTGTGTGTGTGTGTGTGTGTGTGTGTGTGTGTGTGTGTGTGTGTGTGTGTGTGTGTGTGTGTGTGTGTGTGTGTGTGTGTGTTCAAAGCCATTAGGTAAGCAGACCAGTCAAGACAGGGTGTAGTGATTTTAAATATTATTGGCAATATCGGTAGAGGGTCGGATGTCATGCTTTGACGCATAGAATTACGGCCCTTTCCATTCTGAGTTCAAATCGCGCCGAGGTCAACTTTGCCTTTCATCCTTACGGGGTCGATAAAATAAAGTACCAGTAATGTACTAGGTAATTGCTGGCCTTGTGCCAAAAGTAGAAACAATTATTAAACACAGTCTTTACCAATCCTGTAGCTCCCCCAGTCCCCCGTACCATGTATATATATATATATATATTCATTAGTTAACCAAAACAAGACCACACATTTCACAAGGAAGACATTATTAAAAGATTGTCCACATAGTTTTAGTTTGATGTAAGGAATGTAGAGAATAATAATAATAATAATAATAATAATAATAATAACAATGTCCGTTTACAATTGTTTCGCTACTCCATATAATGTTTCTCGATCAAATGATTATAGATCATTATTGATCTGGTTAAGTTGAAAATAATTAACTTAGGTACAATTAGAGCAGCTCATCGGAACTTCAAAAGGAATATAAATTAAAATAAGGAAAGAATGTTACATGAATGTAATGTTCCATATATTGGTATTTCACTATGGTGTCCTGGGTATATCTATTGTCTGCCATAGTCGAGCAGTATTCTTCTGTCGAGGCTGCATTGGGTGAAATCTGCCTATGTGTAACAAGATGGCCGCCAATGGACATATTTACCTTAGTAATTAGAGGGTGGTTTCAGGGGAAGTAACTCCTAGAGAAATTAGAAATTGCGGGTAGTTTATAGTTACAAAATTGCTAATTTTTTAATTTTTTAATTGAGAGACAATGTAAGGGAGGTAACTTATAATTATCTAAGTTAGCTATAACTATTTAACTTATTAGCTATAAGCAAAAATGGGGCTAGATGACTATGTTGGGTCAAATTTCTCTAGGAGTTACTTCCCCTGAAACCACCCTCTAATTAGTAAGGGAAATATGTCCATTGGCGACCATCTTGTTACCCATAGGCAGATCTCACACAATGCAGCCTCGACAGAAGAATACTGCTCGACTATGGCAGACAATAGATATACCCAGGACACCATAGTGAAATACCAATATATGGAACATTACATTCATGTAACATTATTTCCTTATTTTAATTTATATTCCTTTTGAAGTACCAATGAGCTGCTCTAATTGTACCTAAGTTAATTATTTTCAACTGAACCAGATCAATAATGATCCATAATCATTTGATCCAGAAACATTATATGGAGTAGCTAAACAATTGTAAACGGACATTATTAATATTATTATTATTATTATTATTATTCTCTACATTCCTTACATCAAACTAAAACTATGTGGACAATCTTTTGATAATGTCTTCCTTTTGAAATTTGTGGTCTTGTTTTGCTTAACTAATGAATATTTCCAGCTCTGTTCATCTAACATCTGCATGAACCCAGCCACCTAGCTACCTTCCGCTACAAATTGCACATGAGCACATGCTTTACGCTTTGGCTTCTAACTAATTCACCAATCTCTCTTCTCCTCTACTATCTCCTCTCCTATCTCCTCTCCTATCTCCATCTCTCTCTTTAAGATTGGTTACTCTTGAACTGTGTATATATATATATATATATATATATATATATATATATATATATATATATATATATATATATATATATATCTGTATATATATATATGTATATATGTATATATATATATATATATGTATATATAACAAAGGAATTGTGGTAAGGAACCAGATGGACCATAACGCACCAGAGTACTCAATACTTAGGGTAGTAGAGTGGGAAATAGGAAAAAGTATGACCCCGACGGCAGAGCTCAAGCCGTCGAAACGGCTTGAACTCTGCCGTCGGGGTCATACTTTTTCCTATATATATATATATATATATATATATATATATATATATACATATATATATATATATATATTTCGTTTTTTAATTTGTTTAGCAAGATTCTTTATCTGAAAATGTGTGTTGAAACCGATATTGTTATGCTTTGAGAGGGTCATATTGCCAATAAGAATGATCAAATGGGCAAATTAGAGAACATACAAATAAAAATAGAATCTACACACAGAAAAGACGCAATGTTTAGACAAATCACAGAAGCAATAAACATAAATGAACTCCAACCAAAATAAAATAGAAAACATGAATTGAATAGCAACATCACAACTTACAATTAAGGGCAAAATGAAAACACACACAGACATAGAACAAACAACCAACCAGTAACATGTAAATAAACAAATAAATAAACAAATAAAAACACACACAGACACCCGGGTGTAACACATGCGCAAACTAAGCATACAGCACACACAAAACAAGATGGCGTAGAACAGAACAAAGGAGAGGCACAAAACAAAGAAAAGAATCCCCAGTTACTGCGTGTGTTTCTTATTGGCAACATGACCCTCCCAAAGCATAACAATATATATATATATATATATATATATATATATATATATATATATGTGTATATATAAGAAAAGATTCAGGACCCCGACGGCCGATCTCCGGCCGTTTCGACAGCCGAGCTCCGGCCGTTTCGACAGCCGTAGAGGTCCCGAATCTTTTCATATTACCCACTCTACTCCACCTGGTATCTTACCACACCCTTTGTGTGTCTCCATTGTGTTAATGTAACACAATTGAGATATACACTCATATTTACAGAATATTTCTTTTGTCCCTAAAAAGAATTTTTTTCTATGTGAAAAAACACACCAAGCAACAGTGCTGCTGCTACTATCATGACTACAATTCTCCTATATAGACCACAAGAGTTCATTTTCCAGTCTCAAGGATGATGAAAAGAACTTACCTCAACATTTAATTTTAAATCTTTAATTTTTTACTTTTTAATTCTTATTAATTCTTCTTAATTGTAATATTCAACATTTGATAACGGTTATATTTTATATACTTTATATACATTATAAACCACTTTTTTAAAAAGAATTGGCCGTTTCATTTTTTCAATAATATCACTTTGACCAATAAAAGAAAGGAAAAAAAAAGAAAAACAGACTCGTAAATCTATTTTCCGTGCTATTTCCAATTTCACCTTTTCTCTATAACCACTGTTTTGTATAGAAGCTTACTTCCCTTTTCATATGTATACAAAAAAATATATATATAGGAAAAGGTATGACCCAGACGGCAGAGCTCAAGCAGTTTCGACGGCTACTTCTGGACTAAATTAGAATTTTTAGCCTGGTAAAAAATTCTAATTTAGTCCAGAAATAGCCGTCGAAACGGCTTGAGCTCTGCCGTCGGGGTCATACCTTTTCTTATTACCCACTCTACTACCCTAAGTATTGGATACTCTGGTGCGTTATGGTCCATCCGGTTCCTTAGCACAATTCCTTCGTTATATATATATATATATATATATATATATATATATATATATATATATATATATATATATATATTAGAAAGTGAGTTTTTTTTTACAAAATGAAAAATAACCGAGGTGTCCTACACGAGTAAAAGTATAAAGAAAAAAAGAAGAAATCGAAAATGCAACTGGAGTCTTATTTAAAAAAATATATATATATATTTATTTGGTTCCTTTACCGGTTTCGCAGTTCTTCTGCTTTTCATCTCAGCTCTACTTTTGTAAAGCAGAAGAACTGCGAAACCGGTAAAGGAACCAAATAAATATATATATATATATATATATATATATATATAAAACCTGCAACTTTCATCCAATGATATAGACCAGTTCTTCTTCTGGGATAAATGCATTCAGGTTCAGAGAGTGGGATTGGCCCCGTTCAAAGCCTTTCCCCGTTGAACAAAATCTTGAAGCACATCGCTTCATATGTGCCATTTTCACGATTCTGGCCATAGTATTGCTGGCCATAGGCAGCACTAACATCACGTCCGTGATGCTCATGCATAGATATCAAGACTTGGCATTACTTGAAATCGAGTTGCAGCCATCATCTTGTGTGTGTATATATATATATATATATATATATATATATATATATATATATATATGTATATGTACATGCGCATGTATGTATATATGTATATACGTGCCCGTGTATGTATGCATGTAGGTATGTAAGTATGTATGAATGTATGTATGTATGTGGATTACGCATGTATGCTGCATTGGCATGCATGTCTGTCTGTCTGTCTGTCTGCATATATATATATGTATGTATGTTTGTATGTATGTATGATTTTTTGTACATCAATAATCCTATTACATTAGAAACTTTTCCATTTTACAACTAATTTGAAATTTAAATTCTCTGAATTTAATCGATTCTCTTTGAAAATACCAAATTAAGAATTTCTATCACTAAAAATCTAAATGTGTGTGTCAGAGTACCAAAGATTAGATAAGGTGATTGACTGCATTTGGTTTCACTTCGATAACAAAATTTCATATATCAGTTACGGAATACGACGTTATTCCACTTGATTTGTGATGCTCTACCTGTCTTGTATCTATTTTTTCGTTTTCTGGTTACAACTTACACCTACTTAGTTTTAGCCTATCTCTAATGAGAATGTATCTTGGGAGTTTTAATGATAGGGTCACCTTCTCTCTTACTCTCTCTCTCTCTCTCTCTCTCTATATATATATATATATATATATATATATATATATATATATATATATAATACAATATGTAGAAAATATAACACCCTAGAGAGAGAGATAGTGCGCCATCCGTCAAACAGGGAAAAACCACCAGTGTATGGAATCTATAGCCCATGGAAGGCAGAGTAGACACACAATAATTAAAAGTATAAATTAAAGTGTAAATAACATACCTCGATAAATATCTAACACACACGTACAAATCCCAAAAGATCTGTTTCCCCAAATAGGTTGTTGACAGA
>OZ024740.1:283200712-283258212 GCA_964016885.1 Eledone cirrhosa
CATACAGTATTAATTAAGTATCTATGAGACATTCAGGTCTTTCTGACCTTAGTGTCTCAGAGGGAAAAAAACGTCTGCCGGTGTTAATTCTGAGATGCATGTGCGCAACTCTCATACAATCAGTATGTAAAATCTTATCTGTGTAGCTATATTTAGATTTAGTGTACATAGACATATTGCATATGGGTGAATATGCACTTTTATTTTGTATCACATCGTGTTTGTGTTATCGCTAAATAATATTTATTAACTGAAATATTTGTTATGAAATACCTCAATAATAACTTTACAGACGCATTGAAAGTTTCTCCCTGTAGAATTGATTAGGAATTCATTATTTCCTAAATTTTATTGAAATATCTCGCGACTATACAAATCCCACAGTGAACATAATTAAACCAAACCCAAATATCAGATTGCAAATATCAAAATTTTTTCTGTTTGCAGTTCAAAGTATGATTAATCATCGAACTTGATCCAGTTCTTGAGCAAATTGATTTTCTTATTGACCTTTGCTGGTATTTCTAGTAGCCATCTTAACATTTGCCATGGGAGCGCCATTTTCAAAGAGGTTCAGCAAGGCATACGATACACGAAAGGTTCTTCGCAGCTAGATAGCAATATTTATTTCATTTATTTTGCATTTTCTGTATAGTTATTCTAGTTACTTACTTAGTAAATCGCACAAATAAATGAAAAACACAAAATATTTAAGTAACCTAAACTGTTCTAACATTGATTCTTAACAAAAGAGGTGGAGAGAGATTTTTCTGGATACTTAACTATATATACTCATGTACGCACGCTATGCACGCGCGTAGATGTATGTGCATACATGCACGTGCTCGCATGTACGTGCACATTGAGGTACACCCACGCGCGTATTTCCACAGAGGCACATGGACACACACCCACGCATATGTATATATGTTTATATGTATGTATTACATCGTTTTACCTTACGAATGGTAAATGAACTAATACCACAATCCTATCCTAAACTCAGTCGTCTAGTGGAACGTTCCACTGATTCCACACGTGTCCATTCGCCTTGGTAATTCACGAGGGTATTGAGCTCCTCTACTGTGTCTGTCTCTGTTTGTTCTAACAGATTGTCCACATAGGTGATTTTTCTCCTTCCCCCTATATGTTCTTCTCTCACTCCGCTGCCAGAGCACTAAATTGTTTGCCAACTCATCATTATGCCTGATGCAGTGACCTGTGAGTCACACCCTTCTTTGTTGAACTTTTAATGAAACTTTTAGAAGATCATCGTGTTATCCACTTGAGCGCTTTTCTTACTGAGAAGTGTTTTCCAAGAAATCTGGGAACAGGACTCTAAATATTTATAGTTATCAACAACTTTCAACGTTTCTCCAATATCTACCACGATATCAACAGGTGCATCATGATCTTTCCCATTACAATGCAATCCAAGCTTTGCTGGCTTCCAGTTTAATTTGTTTAGCATCTCTTGAGCCTGATCTTTCTTTTCATTTAGAAGAGTCAAGTCATCTGCAACGTCTAGATCTGTAACTGTAATTACATCATGTCTTCTGTTTCCTTGTCTGTGTATAGTGAAGCAAAGCTCTACTTATCTATCATCGTATGTTTTACTAATCACCTACCACAAAACAATTGTAAAAAGAAAGGGGCTAGAGTGACGACTTGCAGGAACCTGCTATTATTTCAAATGATTTCTTGAAGTCTACATAGATAATTATGGCTTTTGTGTTGTGACTCTTCACACCTCCAATCAATCTTTGCAGCCCTAACACGTTTTGAAGCGTCTTGGTCTGAAACCTTTTTTATTTGGGCAGAGAAGTTCATCAATATTGGGTTGGATCTTATAAAATATCATCTTATATACTTTCTTTGTAACAATAGACGATATCACAATACATACTATAATCCATCCAAGGGAAAAAGCTTTACGATGCCACCAAAACACTATTTATAGAACCTGAGAGAACGATCGGAGAGCGTAATAAAATTATAGAGTGAAATGTAAACCATGCATCCCTGATAAAAGCACAAAAATCAGATCTGCACACGGGGTATTTGGCCTCAAATGCAACATTAATATCCTCGCAAATTCAAATAACATATTGCTACAAGGAGACAAAATCGAAAATGTCTACGATTTAGCTAGATATACAGTAAATTACTAATAAGCAATATAAAGAAGCAAGCCTAGATATATACTATTGAATCGAAGACAAGGTAATCTCTCTAACAAAATATTAAATTAAGCAAAGAGGGTAGAACGTCTCAAACCACGCAAAGTAAATGTAATATTCACAGCCTACTGAATGTGTAGTCCACATTAACCGAACAAATATTGGACTAGGTGTAATCTACAAACGTATTTTAGATTGTATAAACAGCAAAAATTGAATTCCAACTTAGAACAATTTAAACGCACTGTTTGACAACAGTAAAGGTAAATCGAAAATGTCTACGATTTAGCTAGATATACAGTAAATTACTAATAAGCAATATAAAAAAGCAAGCCTAGATATATACTATTGAATCGAAGACAAGGTAATCTCTCTAACAAAATATTAAATAAAGCAGAAAGGGTAGAATGTCTCAAACCACGCAAAGTAAATGTAATATTCACAGCCTACTGAATGTGTAGTCCACATTAACCGAACAAATATTGGACTAGGTGTAATCAACAAACGTATTTTAGATTGTATAAACAGCAAAAATTGAATTCCAACTTAGAACAATTTAAACGCACTGTTTGACAACAGTAAAGGTAACTCCAGCTGATTCATTTCTAAATTCCTTCTGAAAATTTAACAAAATAGAAAATCAAGCAAAACTACAACAGATATCGGGTATGAATAATATAATGAATGCAAAGAATTCATTATTATTTTATGTCAATTTCTTATCGGTTAAGAGATGGAAATAAACATTCCATTGAATCCCTGGGTAGATATGACGGAGCAGAAATGTTTGAATTGGTTTATACAATTTACACATACTGAAAACAGAACAAAATATACCAACAAAGGATATTGGAAAGACGTCAGTATAGGGTGTTTCAATAAATATAGTATTAGCTATATCTAAAGTATCCAAAGATTAATTCTACGAAGTTTCGCAATTTATTTACATGCTGTGATATTATTATTATTATTATTATTATTATTATTGTTATTGTTATTCCTTGAATCTCAGTCATTGATGTTGGTTAACTGGAAAGTCCGTTGGATTGAATATCAAGCCACTACCTGCAGCCTCAGATATTCAGGACGTATCGGAGGGTCCTTGCTGTTCCAAGCAAGCATGCCTTTTGAAGCGTTCCAAAAAGCGTGAAGGGGCCGATTTTCTTTAACCATCCCTGGAAACCTTTGGAGATGGTCCCCAGTGCGCCTATGACAATCGGGATCACTTTGACTTCATGGCAGTTCCAAATCCTTTTCACCTCCCACTTTAGGTCCTGGTATCGGTTAATTTTCTCCCTCTCCTTCTCTTGCCCTCTCGTGTCGAACGGGCAGGCCACATCCACAATCAGGCACGATCTTTTTTCTTTGTCCACAACCACAAGGTCAGGTCTATTGTGTTCCAGTTTTTTGTCCGTCTGTATCCTAAAATCCCACAGCACCTTCACCTGACTGTTCTCCATCACCGCCTCTGGCCTATGCTCATACCATTTCTCAGAATGTGGTAGATTGTTTACTTTGCACAGGTGCCAGTGGATCACCCTGCCCATCACATCGTGTCTCCAGCCCTTATAGTGGGTCTGGGCTAGGTGTTTACACTCGGACACAATGTGAGCCACAGTCTCCTCTCTCTCTCCACAGATCCTGCACAGTGGGCTAGCCTCCTCCTTGTAGATATGGTGCTTCAACCACTTCGTTTTGAGGGCCTGCTCCTGCGCAGCCATTAGCATTCCTTCTGTAGCCTTTTTGAGGTCTCCTCTTCTCAACCAGTTCCATGTCTGTGGATCTCTAAATTCAGTTTTCTCAAAGAAGGTACTATGAAGGGATTTTCCCTTAAGGCTGCTCTTCCTCCTTGATGTTATTTCCTCCTTGGATATCCCCTGGCCTACTGTCCCCTCCTTCAGTACAGCTCTGAGCATTGGCTCCTTACTATAGGTCACGTATTTGTATAGGTTGTTTTTCTCCATCTGAACACAGTCCTCTATGCTGATAAGACCTCTTCCACCCTCAGATCTCCTTAGGTAGATTCTATCGACATCACTCCTCTTGTGGAACATGTTGTAGATAGTCAATAGCTTCCTAGTCTTCCTATCCATTTCTTTTTGTTCAGCAACATTCCATCTCAGAATTCCCGCACTGTACCTAATAATAGACACAGCTCGGGAATTTACTGCGCTTATGGCATTTCTGCTGTTCAGATGTGACTTCAATACGCTCCTTACTCTCCGAATGTATTCAGTTCTTAACAATTCCTTCATTTTTTTGTTCTTTATGCCATCAGCCTCCAGAACGCCCAAATACTTGTATCCTTCCTCAGAGTCAATTTCCTTTATCATCTCACCTGTTGGTATCTGGATCCCGTTACTTCTGCTCAAACTACCCCTCTTCATCACAATGACTCCACATTTACCAATACCAAACTGCATACATATATCACTGCTGAAAATACGGACAGTGTCAACAAGCACATCCAACTCCTTCTCACTTTTCCCGAAGAGCTTAAGATCGTCCATGAAGAGGAGGTGATTGATGGTAAGCTCTCCCCTTCCCAACTTGTATCCTGCTCTCACTTTTCGCAGCATAATGGTCAAGGGCATCAGGGCAAGGACAAACAACAGAGGGGACAGGCTATCTCCCTGGAAGATACCTCTCTTGATCTTCACGCTTCCCAAGGATACTCCAGTTGATGTCAACTCTGTCTCCCAGGACCCCATACTCCTGCCCAGCAACTGTCTGATGTTATCTGCCACCCTGAAGATCTCCAGGCTTTTGGTGATCCAGGAATGAGGCACCATGTCAAATGCCTTTCTGTAGTCTATCCATCCCATGGCAAGATCAGTGTGTCTCCTCCTGCAATTCCCCATTACCATCTTATCAATAAGCAACTGGTCCTTTGTACCACGTGACTTCTTTCGGCATCCTTTCTGTTCGTCCGGTAACAAGTTGTTTGTGTGGAGGTGATGGTAGATTTCCTCAGACACAATGCTCG
This sequence comes from Eledone cirrhosa, assembly GCA_964016885.1. Lineage (NCBI taxonomy): Eukaryota > Metazoa > Mollusca > Cephalopoda > Octopoda > Eledonidae > Eledone > Eledone cirrhosa. The sequence continues at coordinate 283,205,879 of OZ024740.1, forward strand.
TCAACAGTTTCCACATTACGGGCAGACATGTGATAGGTCTATAGTTGGTAACATCATTACCCTTGATTCGGTCTTTCATTATCAGAACTGTGGTACCTTTTGTCAACCACTCTGGCACCTCACCCGACACCAAGCAGTCATTGAACATGGCCGTCAGCTTCGGGTGGAGGGATGTTAAATGTTTAATCCAATACCCCTGCACACCATCTGGGCCTGGTGATTTCCAGTTGGTTAGTTTTTTGGCTTGCCCCTTAAGAGTTTCAACTGTGATACTCAAATCAGTCTGTTGTTGTGCCTGCTCACCGATCTCCCTCTGTACTGTCTCAATCCACCCTGCCTGGGAATTGTGTCTAACATCCTGCTCCCATATTCCTCTCCAGAATGTTTTAGCTTGTTCCGCCCCAGGGATCAAGTCGTTGCCTCTTTCTTTCCCCTCAAGCTGTCCAAACAGCATCTTCTGGTTGTTGTCGAACATGCGGTTCTGTTTATACTGACTGACTCTGTTCTCGTATCGCCTGATTTTGGCACTCTTTGCTACAATGCGTTGCTTCAATTCCTCTATGATAATATTTAGCTTTTTACTCCTAGTTTTGTATTTTATTTCCAGTCTATTTTTAGTGCCTATGTTTTTTAGTGTCCCATTCAGTAGTGACTCAAGCTTTCCTATGTCATTTCTCATTTCCCCGATTTGCCCACTCAGTCGCTTCTTCCACCACGGCTCTGCTCTTTCTTGTCTGTTGTTTCCTCTCGCTTTTATACCAAGTAGTTTCCTCACCGTATTTGTTGTTGCTTTGAGGATATTGTTGCACTGGTGAAGACTCCTCGCCTCAAGGTATGGGATGACTTTGTTTACCTTAGCTGTTGTTTCTTTTAACTTTTTCCTGTCTACAAATCTTAGGTCCATAGGTCTCCCACTATCATTGTTCAACTCATCTACCACTAAATTTAGGATGTCAACCGAATCTTGTCCTAGCCCGTCAGCATTCATCTCCTCAGTGGCCGTATCTCTGTTCCAGGTATTATTTATCTCAGTATTCAGATCATTGTCTGCTTCGGGTGGTTCCTCCGTTCTCAGGACCTCCTCACCTTCATTTCCCGCCGGCTCGCTTGTCTGGCATACTACACCCGCCATCTCCAAGCAACTCTCTCTGCTCAGTTCCTCCAGTTCCAGCTCGCTTATACACCCATTAGTTCTTATTACCCGAGCCTGCCCGGCCAATTTTTGTTCATCTAATTTAAATAAACCAATCTCGTTCCAGATGTTATGCATCCGTCTCCTGTAGCCCCTCTCCTTGGGGTTACTTTTCAGGTAACATTGCATAACAGTTCTATTCAATTATTTCGTCCAGTTGGTTCTGGCCCCTTTCCTTCTTCTTCTTCCTCCAACATCAGCAGTATTTGGTTGACAGTCAGGTTCCTGCTGCTGAGCCAGGGGGCACCTGTTGGGTGAGAGTCTGTCACATGACGTTCTAGTCTCCATTTCACCGTTATTCGAACTGTTTATGTTCGATATTTAAACACTCTTATCGAGGATTGGCGAATGTATGTTTACATAGCCATCTGTGGATCCGCCATCCCACTTGGCCCTTGTGTGGCATTATCACCACGCTGTATACGAACACACATAAACAAACAAACACACGGGCAGAAAGGGCCCCAAAAATGAATAAGCATAAGTTTCATTGTAATGTAGTATTCGAATGTCTGACTTAGTTTTTGTTTTTTAAGTTTTACTTTTTCCCCCCTCTTCTCTGTCCGTCCGCCTGCTTCTCTCTTCATTCTTATTTTCTTTTTATTATTATTATTATTATTATTATTATTATTATTATTATTATTATTATTATTATTATTGGCGACCTACGTAGTAAATCGTATCATCGTGAGCTCCGCAAAGGTTTGTTATTTTCAGTTATTTAAAATTGCCATTTATGGAAAATTTTTATTGTTAACTATATATAAGTGCACATACATTGATTTCTGAAAAGGACACTCAAAAATATTGGGGCCTTGAGTCCAAAATTTAAACTTTTTATAATTATCAAACAAAAATGTTTTCTTTGAAAAATAATGGATGACTCAGATTCACTCCTCCCTCACAATCCAACACCTCACACCGACACCACCATTGTAAACGTTGCTACGTTTGCCAACACTGGAATTGTAAGCAGTAGCAATATTTTAAATTTGTCTCAGGCAGATGTTCATTTCCCGCCATTACCAATGACTGCAGGTGTTAAAGCCGCCACCACCACCACCACCACCACCACCGCGTCAACCACCACCTTCACTACCACCACAGCGACAACAGAAACAAAAGAAAAAAATAAATTAACTCATGATATCGAAATGAATTCAACCAAAATGAACTCTTCCACACCGAACACCACTAACGCCACCACCACCACAACTGAAATTAAAATTAACAATAGCAAAAATAACGATAATAACAACAGCAACAATGAAATTAAGAAAACTACCCTGAGTTTTGCCAGAGTAGCAAAATCGTGCGAAGCGATCCAGGTAACTCAGGAAGAATTAGACGAAGCCAAAGGAATGGTAAAGAAAGATGGGTACAGGGTCAGCCTACCCCACCCCCACCCCACCTAATAAAATGGAGCAACGTCGCCTATGCACCGTGTCTTATCGGAGAATAAACATAAAATCGCGCCGTGTGGAACGGGCATCTGAGTCCCAAATCCAAAAAGCTTTGGGACATTGTGGCAAAAAAATACCCACATCAGACGTGGGCAGAAGTATGAAACCGTGGACGTGTTCTTTGAAACACCACAGGAAGCCAGAGAACACTCCATGGCCCCATTAAGAAGTGACGACTTCACACTCATCCCAAGCTATTGTGGCCAGAGACTTGTGAAGATCAGGGTGACCCGCGTTCCACCGGCCATCGAAATTCCCTGGCTAATAGCTGCCGTCCTCGCCGGCATCGAGGCGAACACCAAAATAATAGAAATAGCAAAATAAAAGCAGGAGAACTGGTCCGGATCTGTGATGGAGCTCCTGATCCAAGCGGACCATAAAAGCATTGAGGAGATCCCAGAGGTAATAGACCTCACTGACGGCAGCCACCTCACCGTAATCGTCGAGGGTAGAAGACCTAGGTGTGTCGTTTGTGGTGAAGGAACCCACCTAAGGGCTTTCTGCCCTCAGGCTAAAAGGTTGAGGCCACCTCCCTTACCCACCCTAGTGACTTAACCATCAACACCACCAGCAGCAGAAATAGCAGCAACAACTGTAGCAGCAACAACAGAAGCAACTGTAACAGCAACAACCCCAGCAACAGTAGGAAAACCAACACCACCACCACCCAACGCCCCACCAGCGCCTACACCATCCACCACGCCACAACCAAAACCAACGCCTGTGGAGGATTTTCCACTCCCCGGCTTATCGCAACTGGAGACAGATTGTGACGACGAGGAGTGGTAAACGGTATCAGTAAAAAAGAAAAAAAGAAACTAAAGAAGAAAAAAATTCTCTTCCTTCCTCCTCAAAAAATAAAATACAGAGGGAAACAAATAAATTATCGAACAAGTAAGTTAAGACAGATATGCCACCATCCACACCAGCATCACCAACCCCATCGCCACAAACACCAACACCATCACCATCATTAACCCCAACACCACCATCACCAACATCACAAAAGTCACCAAAAATCGTAACAGAAACAAACCCACAACCAACGCAAACAAAACAAAACAAACAAAATGATACACACTACACAGCATTAAATTTGAACAACCAATTATTACACTACATGCAACACAACACCAGCATCACAGAAAAAGACTACACAACAACCCAAAAGTTCACACTACCTCCACACATACAAATCACTCGCATCACACAGAAAACGTACACGACACTAAAACAAAAATTCCCCAAAGACATCGGAGACTTCCGACAAACACTCTCCAGGAAGATTTATAAGGATATCCTTCCGGAGGAGGCCACAAGCAGTGAAAAGGATGGACACACCATCCTTCCTCTACGAGAAGTAAGGAAAGTGGTCTTTCCTATCTTTTCCACTCCATTTCAACATGACCTCACTCAAAATAGGTAGCATAAATGCGCGTGGCTTGGGTCGTAATGGAAGCAGGGCCACCTGCTCAACGATCTCAGGTCACTAAACATAGATGTAGTGGCCATCAGCGAGACCAGAATCTCCGAAATACGGGCCTTCGCACCGATCTTCGGCGACTACGATGTGTACGCATCTCCCAGCCGTCCGGGATCGGGGGGAGGAGTTGCTGTGCTTTTTCGGAGAGGTTTGGATCTCGCCATACGGGCCATCTTCCTGGACCCAGAAGGTAAGTTGGTGGTGCTAGACGTGACCAGCGGAGACGGGCAAGCTTTCAGGCTAGTGGCCGTCTATGCCCCGACAGGAGCAGGGCGGCCTGATTTCTTCCGGCGTCTGGAGACCTTTCTTGGAACGTCCCACTCTTTAGTGTTAGTGGGCGACTAGAACGGGATCTTAGATGCACGCTGGGACTGTGTGGGATTAACGGATAGGGGAGGAGGGTGCAAGAGTCTCACCAAACTGCTCAGGCGTTTTGAACTGTCTGACAGGTAACAATTGGATTTCCCGAATGTGCCAATGTGGACTTGGACAAATCGCATAGGGTCATCCAGATCATATCTAGATAGAGTATTTTGTAGTGAAATAGATAGGTCTAGCATAGGCTCTCCACAATTCAAGATAGTCAGCTACACGGACCACAAATTCGTGATCTGTGTACTTGACTTAGATAGGCTTCATAGACGAGGACCAGGCTACTGGAAGCTAAACGCGTTCTTACCAGCGCGCATGGCCTACAAAGACCGGATTAGCGAACTAGTTAAACTGGCCTTGACGGGGGCCATCGTCAACAACAAGTGGTGGTTTGCTCTGAAAAGAGCAATTAGAATAGAGTCCATTAGGTTTAGTAAGGCTTTAGCAATAGAGAAAAATAGAGCAGAGGGAGAATTAGTTAGAAAATTAGACGAGGCGCTTAGCAAAGGCATCGTGACCGACGTACTTGCAGCGAAATTGGCCCTTGACCAATTCTTCAATGCAAAGCACGAAGGCTGCGTTGTCAGAACTAGGGTGCGTGCTCTCAGACACGAGGGATCGAAAGCCCTTCAATGGGCCCTAGTGGCGGAGTCGCATTGTGGCAACAAAGCCACGATCCGGTCTTTGGTGGACCACGACGGGCGCATGCTACTCGATCCCGGGCAAATATGTAAAGCTTTTCAGCAACACTTCGCTCAGTTTTTCGGGGGCAGCGGCGGGCCGGATCGAGGGATGGACTTTAGTGTCTAACTCGACGGAATGCCGCGGCGCTCAGCCACTGAGGCCGAGTGTTGCGAAAAGCCGATAACAGCCGCTGAAGTACGGGAGGCAATGACTAGCTGCACAAGGGGTAAATCACCTGGTTTGGATGGTCTGCCCTATGAACTTTACGTACAAATGCCAGACTTGTTCGGAGGCCTCTTGGCGGACGTCTACTACAACTGGCAACAGAACGGGAGAATTCCCAGCTCTGTGAGCCGAGGAGCTGTGGCGCTACTGAGAAAGGATACGAACAAGGGGGATAACATAGATAATTTTAGGCCCATAACTCTGCTAAACACAGAGTTTAAGATTTTGGCCAAGGTGCTAGCAAAGAGGTTGGCGCTTGTCGTTGGTGGTCTGGTGGGAGAGGCGCAGACATGCGCCATTCCCGACAGATCCATCCACAACAACCTCCACCTCATGCGATATACGTAGAGAGGGTAGCTAGAGAACCTGGCACGGGTGGGTTCTTGATCAATTTAGATCAGTCGAAAGCTTTCGATAGGGTCGACCATCGTTACCTAGCGGCATTCCTGAGGGCGGCTGGCTTTGGGCCCGTCTTCAGAGGCTGGATCGCTGCCATGCACAGCGACATCTGCTCTGTGGTGAGAGTGAACGGTCACCTTTCGGAACCGTTCAACATCATGCGCTCGGTCCGCCAAGGATGTCCCCTCTCGTCCCTCTTGTACGTATTGACTCTCGAGCCATTACTGCACAAACTGGAGACGTTCAGGGGCGTCCCGCGCGAACTAGGATGCGGAAGATCCGTGTCAGCATATGCGGATGATGTTACCGTAGTGGTGTCGAGCGACAAACACATCGAGGCGATCGGCACTACACTAAGAGAATACGAAGCGGTGACAGGAGCAATGATCAACCAGGAAAAGTCAGTGGGCCTGCAGCTCGGCACCTGGAGAGGCAGGTCCATGCCGTCCAACAGCGTCGTCGGGCGTTGGACGGACGGACCAGTTAAATTGCTCGGGGTCTGGTTCGGTCCGGATCTCCAGACGGACAAAAACTGGGACGAGGTGACGTGCGTGGTGGCTTCTCTCACCCAGAAATGGGCCGAGAGGAAGCTATCTCTGAAAGGTCGAGCGGAGGTGGCTAACGCGTATATCGCGTCCGTCATCTACTACCGCCTGACCGTCGTACCTTGTTCTAAGCCTCGCCTGACTGCGCTGGAGCGTTTTCTCTTTCGCTTTTTGTGGAAGGGACGCGCTACGATGGTCAGGCGGTCCATCTGCTGTCAACACCCGCTACGTGGAGGGCTGGAATGCCGTGGCTGATGATGCGCAGACACGCGCTCAGGCTACGACATCTCCACCTCTTCCTCGACGGTGATCAGATGTGGTCGCCGTTTGCTAGACACGTCTTTCCCCAGCTCGTCTCCTTGATGGGGTTGCAGTCCTGGGTCAAGCGAAGACCGAGAGGGAGCGCTTGGAGACTGGAATGTCTTCAGGCGCTCACAGCCCTCGACCAATCGGGCAATGTGATTGGTGGAAACTCCACCTTGGCGTTCTATAGAGGATTAGTGGAGGGGAAGAGCGACGACGTACTTGGGGGAAACTCTAGGCGTCGACGGAAATCAACTAGCCAATCTCTTCGGAAGAACTTTCGGGCCGGGGCCTATGGACAACTTCCAGAAATCCCTGGCCTGGCAGTGCTACCGAGGAGCTTTGCCAGTTCGGGATAAACTCTACAGTCATGGAGGTGCCGTCAGCCGGGCATGTTCGAGATGCGCGCAGGGCGAGGAAACCCTCCTGCACGCACTCGTCCAGTGTCCGAACATTGCTGACTTGTGGGTTTATATCGAACACCTGCTGTCGCGTGTGGGACGTTTCCAGCTATCAGCTGAGTCCATCGTGAGGATTGCCCCGCCCTCTTCCTTTAGCCAGGAAGGGCAGGCAGTTTGTATCTGTCTGGTGGCCATGGCGAAAGAGATAGTATGGTGGACACGTTTGAAAGGGCTGAAGACGAGCACTTACCTCTTCGGTGATGCCCTGATTAACTTTTTCAAATTTCATTTGAAAATGAAAATCATGGTAGAAAGGGAAGTGCTCTCTTCCCAACATTTTGTTGAAAGATGGGTGAAAGAGGCAAGAATGGCCCGAGTGAATGGGCCTACTCTGAGTATGTGTCTGTAAATTAAAGGTGGAAAACTGGGAGAGGGCACTTGCCCTTGTGGTCAGGGTCACTGTGGCTTTTTAATGGGCTTTCTCCACCAATGTCCCTCGGAAGTCTCCCCCCTATTGGGGAATTTTTTCATTGTTCTATTATTACATCCTCTGTTTCTTGTTTTTTTTTACACGAAGAAATGCCCATTTGTACCGCCCTGTATTGTCCTGTACTGTCCTTAATGTCTACTTTATGTAAACCCTTGTGGTTAATAAAGAAATCATTATTATTATTATTATTATTGTTATTGTTATTCCTTGAATCTCAGTCATTGATGTTGGTTAACTGGAAAGTCCGTTGGATTGAATATCAAGCCACTACCTGCAGCCTCAGATATTCAGGACGTATCGTATTATTATTATTATTATTGAATGCCATGGTTGACGGAGGCTCGGCTCTGTAAGTATAGTAATTTTTAACCGTTAAAACAATTGTAAATTGTTTAAAACTTGAACCAAATTGTTGATAAAGACACCCTCCTCCTCGTGAGAGGGGTCTTTGTGTCCGTTATTTGGCCCTTCGGGGTTAAATAACCAGTTATTGGGGTTTTGTACCCAAAATTTCATTTTAAACAAAAAAACATGGCTACGAAAAAGAAATTTCATACGTCACTCCCACTCATTCCGTCTTCTTCTTCCTCAATCATCACTACAGCAGAGAGAAGATTGTCTCTCTCCCTCCCTTCTCTTTCGCAAGCGACGAAAGAAAAGAAAAGTCTCGTGCAAAGCGTGCAAGGTTTCTCCACGACGACGACGACAGCGACGAAACAGGTGTGCGGGAAATACGAAAACCCAGTTCATTCGTCTGACGTCAGGAATAATAGCAGTAGCAGCCGTAATAACAACAGCAACAGTGACAATGAAAACAACAGTAGCAGCCGCAACAGCATCACCAGCAGCATAAACAACAACAGCATTAGCAGCAGCAACACCAACAACAACCACAGCAACAGCGGCGGAGGCAGTAGTCGTAGTACCTGCAGCAACAACAAAAGTACCAGCAGCTCTGACGACAACAACAACAGCAGAGAAAAACCAATCTCATTTGCAGGTATTGCGAAAAACCTGGAAACAATCCTCATAACAAATGAGGAATTAGAGGAAGCGAAGAAGATGGTGACAAAGAACGGACACCGAGCAATCTGCAAGGCAGCGAAAAATTTTTTCGAAACCCAAGAGCACTGTACGGTCACGTACCGTACAGTAAGTACAAAATCCCGTAGGGTGGAAAGAGCCACAGAGGCCCAAATACAAAAAGCCTTGGGGTCTGTGTGGCAGAGGAAAACGCACATCACCCGAGGCAAAAAATACGCCACCGTAGACGTACTTTTTGCCACACCCCAGGAGGCAAAGGCCCAATCAGTAGTGACCCTAAGGAGCGAGGAAATGGTGTTGGTGCCCTCCTACTGCGGGCAAAAAATTGTGAGGGTCAAACTGACCCACGTCCCCCCCGGAATGACCCCTTCTTGGCTGGCCGCGTCTGTCCTCGTCGGAATCGAGGACAAAACAACTGTACTGCAAGTACAGAAAAAAGTAAGAGAAGATTGGGTCGGCTCCTCCATTGAGATGCTAATCCAAACCAACCAGGAGTGCATCGAAGCTATCCCGGATGTGATAGACTTCGATAACGGCACTCAACTGCCCATAAGTGTTGAGGGCAAACGCCCGAAATGCTTTCGCTGTGGATCGAAGACTCACCTCAGGGCCTTCTGCAACGAGAAGACCCTGAGAAAGGAGAAAACCCCCCTCCTTCCGAATCCGGCTCCACGGCTACCAGCAACAGGACAAGCGGCAACCAGGAACGATAGGTCCGTGGCACCCATACCCACTCCACGGAAATCAAAGACAGCAGCAGCAGTGGAAATATTAACAACAACAACAGCAATACCAAATGCAGCTGCAACAGAGACTCCAGTGCAAACATCACCAACAACAACAAGTGAAAGAGTGGAGCTGGTACCCCTCCCCGACCTCACAGAATCAGACATGGAGTGTGAGGTGGGAGAGGGATGGCAAAAGGTCGCAAGAAGGCACAAACGCAGAAGCAGCGCAACGTCGCCTTTGAAAAGGGAGGAAAGAAATGAGAAAAGGGTAAAGTCTACTGCAAAGAGACCCACAGCAGCAACAACACCAACACCATCACCACCCACACTAGCACCACCATCACCACCGGCGACAACCCCACCGCCAACAACACCTTCAACACCACCACCACAAGCACCAACATCGCAAACACAACAACAAAACACACACACCCAGCAACAACGACAAGAAAATAGCAGAACCACACCCCACCCCCAGAAAAACAAATGCACGGCAATAAATACACACAACAAGAAACTAATGACTTACATAATTGAACACACAGACATTTCACAACAGGACTACATAATACCAGCACCAATCAAAACGCCAACTAACATAAGACTGCTAAAAATAGCACAGAAACAATACACAAACATTAAAACGAAATTCCCCAACGCAGTTGGTGATTTCAGGGACCTAGGAGGAACCATCAATCGAAGAGTATACTCAGACATTCTCTTAGAAGAGCCGACGACCAGCCGAAGGGACGATTCAACGGTCCCTTCACCAGACGATCAAGTGAAAAGGGATGTAAAAACCATCCCTCCTCTACCAAAAGTACGGTAAGTGGTCTTTCCCATCTTTTCCACTCTATTTTAAACATGACCTCACTCAGAATAGGCAGCATAAATGCGCGTGGCTTGGGGTCGTCATGGAAGCAGGGTCACCTGCTCAACGACCTCAGGTCACTAAACATAGATGTAGTGGCCATCAGCGAGACCAGAATCTCCGAAGCACGGGCCTTCGTACCGATCTTCGGCGGCTACGATGTGTACGCATCTCCCAGCCGTCCTGGATCGGGTGGAGGAGTTGCTGTGCTTTTTCGGAGAGGTTTGGATCTCGCCATACGGGCCATCTTCCTGGACCCAGAGGGTAAGCTGGTGGTGCTGGACGTGACCAGCGGAGACGGGCAAGCTTTCAGGCTAGTGGCCGTCTATGCCCCGACAGGAGCAGGGCGGCCTGATTTCTTCCGGCGTCTGGAGACCTTTCTTGGAACGTCCCGCTCTTTAGTGTTAGTGGGCGACTGGAACGGGATCTTAGATGCACGCTGGGACTGTGTGGGATTAGCGGATAGGGGTGGAGGGTGCAAGAGCCTCACCAACCTGCTCAGGCGTTTTGAACTGTCTGACAGGTACCGATTGGATTTCCCGAATGTGCCAATGTGGACTTGGACAAATCGCATAGGGTCATCCAGATCATATCTAGATAGAGTATTTTGTAGGGAAATAGATAGGTCTAGCATAGGCTGTCCACAATTCAAGATAGTCAGCTACACGGACCACAAATTCGTGATCTGTGTGCTTGACTTAGATAGGCTTCATAGACGAGGACCCGGCTACTGGAAGCTAAACGCGTCCTTACCAGCGCGCAAGGCCTACAGAGACCGGATTAGCGAACTAGTTAAGCGGGCGTTGACGGGGGCCATCGTCAACAACAAGTGGTGGTTTGCTCTGAAAAGAGCGATTAGAATAGAATCGATTAGGTTTAGTAAGGCTTTAGCAATAGAGAAAAATAGAGCAGAGGGAGAACTAGTTAGAAAATTAGACGAGGCGCTTAGCAAAGGCATTGCGACCGACGTGCTTGCGGCGAAATTGGCCCTTGACCAATTCTTCAATGCAAAGCACGAAGGCTGCGTTGTCAGAGCTAGGGTGCGTGCTCTCAGACACGAGGCGACGAAAGCCGTTCAATGGGCCCGAGTGGCGGAGGCGCGTCGTGGCAACAAAGCCACGATCCGGTCTTTGGTGGACCACGACGGGCGCATGCTACTCGATCCCGGGCAAATGTGTGAAGCTTTTCAGCGACACTTCGCTCAGCTGTTCGGGGGCAGCGGGGGGCCGGGTAGAGGGATGGACTTTAGTGTCTACCTCGACGGACTGCCGCGGCTCTCGGCCACTGAGGCGAAGTGTTGCGAAAAGCCGATAACAGCCGCTGAAGTAAGGGAGGCAATGACTGGCTGCACAAGGGGTAAATCGCCTGGTTTGGATGGTCTGCCCTATGAACTTTACGTACAGATGCCAGACTTGTTCGGAGGCCTCTTGGCGGACGTCTACTGCAACTGGCAACAGAACGGGAGAATTCCCAGTTCTGTGAGCCGAGGAGCGGTGGCACTGCTGAGAAAGGATCCGAACAAGGGGGATAACATAGACAATTTCCGGCCCATAACTCTGCTAAACACAGAGTTTAAGATTTTGGCCAAGGTGCTAGCAAAGAGGTTGGCGCTTGTCGTTGGTGGTCTGGTGGGAGAGGCGCAGACATGCGCCATTCCCGACAGATCCATCCACGACAACCTCCACCTCATGCGATACATCGTAGAGAGGGTAGCTAGGGAACCTGGCACGGGTGGGTCCTTGATCAATTTAGATCAGTCGAAAGCTTTCGATAGGGTCGACCATCGTTACCTAGCGGCAGTCCTGAGGGCGGCTGGCTTTGGGCCCGTCTTCAGAGGCTGGATCGCTGCCATGCACAGCGACATCTGCTCTGTGGTGAGAGTGAACGGTCACCTGTCGGAACCGTTCAACATCATGCGCTCGGTCCGCCAAGGATGTCCCCTCTCGTCCCTCTTGTACGTATTGACTCTCGAGCCATTACTGCACAAACTGGAGACGTTGAGGGGGGTCCCGCGCGAACTAGGATGCGGAAGATCCGTATCAGCATATGCGGACGATGTCACCGTAGTGGTGTCGAACGCCAAACACATCGAGGCGATCGGCACTACACTAAGAGAATACGAAGCGGTGACAGGAGCAATGATCAACCAGGAAAAGTCAGTGGGCCTGCAGCTCGGCACCTGGAGAGGCAGGTCCATGCCGTCCAACAGCGTCGTCGGACGCTGGACGGACGGACCGGTTAAATTGCTAGGGGTCTGGTTCGGTCCGGACCTCCAGACGGACAAAAACTGGGACGAGGTGACGAGCAGGGTGGCTTCTCTCACCCAGAAATGGGCCGAGAGGAAGCTATCCCTGAAAGGTCGAGCGGAGGTGGCTAACGCGTACATCGCGTCCGTCATCTGCTACCGCCTGACCGTCGTACCTTGTCCTAAGCCTCGCCTGACTGTGCTGGAGCGTTTGCTCTTTCGCTTTTTGTGGAAGGGACGCGCTCCGATGGTCAGGCGGTCCATCTGTTGTCAACACCCGCTACGTGGAGGGCTGGGCATGCCGTGGCTGATGATGCGCAGGCACGCGCTCAGGCTACGACATCTCCACCTCTTCCTCGACGGTGATCAGGTGTGGTCGCCGTTTGCTAGACGCGTGTTTCCCCAGCTCGTTTCCTTGACGGAGCTGCAGTCCTGGGTCAAGCGAAGACCGAGAGGGAGCGCCTGGAGACTGGAATGTCTTCAGGCGCTCACAGCCCTCGACCAATCGGGCAATGTGATCGGTGGAAACTCCACCTCGGCGTTCTATAGAGGATTAGTGGAGGGGAAGAGCGACGACGTACTTGGGGAAACTCTAGGCGTCGACGAAAATCAACTAGCCAATCTCTTCGGAAGAACTTTCGGGCCAGGGCCTATGGACAACTTCCAGAAATCTCTGGCCTGGCAGTGCTACCGAGGAGCCTTGCCAGTTCGGGATAAACTCTACAGGCATGGAGGTGCCGTCAGCCGGGCATGTCCGAGATGCGCGCAGGGCGACGAAACCGTCCTGCACGCACTCGTCCAGTGTCCGAAAATTGCTGACTTGTGGGTTTATGTCGAACACCTGCTGTCGCGTTTAGGACGGATCCGGCTATCATCTGAGTCCATCGTGAGGATTGCCCCGCCCTCCTCCTTTAGCCGGGAAGGGCAGGCAGTTTTTATCTGCCTGGTGGCCATGGCGAAAGAGATAGTATGGTGGACACGTTTGAAAGGGCTGAAGACGAGCACTTACCTCTTCGGTGATGCTCTGATTGACTTTTTCAAATTTCATTTGAAAAGGAAAATCAGAGTAGAGAGGGAAGTGCTCTCTTCCCAGCATTTTGTTGAAAGATGGGTGAGAGAAGCAAGAATGGCCCGAGTGAATGGGCCTACTCTGAGCATATATCTGTAAATTAAAGGTGGAAAACTGGGAGAGGGCACTTGCCTTGGTGGTCAGGGTCATTGTGGCTTTTTACTGGGCTTTCTCCACAAATGTCCCTCCGAAGTCTCCCCCCTATTGGGGAATTTTTCATTGTTATTTTCATTGTTATTTTTGTTACATCCTCTGTTTTTGTTTTTTTACACGCAGAAATGCCCATTTGTACCGTCCTGCATTGTCCTGCACTGTCCTTAATGTCTACTTTATGTAAACCCTTGTGGTTAATAAAGAAATCATTATTATTATTATTATTATTATTATTATTATTATTATTATTATTATTATTATTATTATTATTATTATTATTATTTTTGTTGTTGTTGTTTTATATATATATATATATATATATATATATATATATATATATATATATATATCAATGATATTAATAAATGGGAACTATATAAAACCATATTTATGAAAAATATACTTTCCATTTATTAATATCAATGATATTATACTCCAGAAAATCTTGTTGAGTGCTTCGATAAATATATTTGTTGAATTACCAACAAATTAAATATGTCTTTGCTTATATATATATGTATGTATATATGTATGTATTATATACATATATATATATATATTATATTATATATTATATATCTAAAGTATCCAAAGAATAATTCTACCAGGTTTCGCAACTTACTTACATGCTGTGATAGATATGTGAGCACACACACACTCGCACACAAAAACACACACACACTCGCACACAAAAACACACACACACACACTTACTGTTTATAAATATGGTTTTATAAATATAGTTCCCATTTATTAATATCATTGATATATATATATATATATATAAAACAACAACAATAATAATAATAATAATTGTTTCTACTTTAGGCACAAGGCCAGCAATTACCCAGTGCATTACTGGTACTTTATTTTATCGACCCCATAAGGATGAAAATAATAATAATAATAATCAGCTGGAGATTCCTTGGGAGGCGTGAAGATCAAGAGAGGTATCTTCCAGGGAGATAGTCTGTCCCCTCTGCTGTTTGTTCTTGCCCTGATGCCCCTGACCATTATGCTGCGAAAAGTGAGAGCAGGATACAAGTTGGGAAAGGGAGAGCTTACCATCAATCACCTCCTCTTCATGGACGATCTTAAGCTCTTTGGGAAGAGTGAGAAGGAGTTGGATGTGCTTGTTGACACTGTCCGTATTTTCAGCAATGATATATGTATGCAATTTGGTATTAATAAGTGTGGAGTCCTAGTGATGAAGAGGGGTAAATTGAGCAGAAGCAACGCAATCCATGTACCAACAGGTGAGATGATAAAGGAAATTGACACTGAAGAAGTATACAAGTATTTGGGTGTTCTGGAGGCTGATGACATCAAGAACAAAAAAATGAAGGAATTGATAAGAACTGAATACATTCGGAGAGTAAGGAGCGTATTAAAGTCACATCTGAACAGAAGGAATGCCATAAGTGCAGTAAATTCCCGAGCTGTGTCTATTATTAGGTACAGTGCGGGAATTCTGAGATGGAATGTTGCTGAACAAAAAGAAATGAATAGGAAGACTATGAAGCTATTGACTATCTACAATATGTTCCACAAGAGGAGTGATGTCGATAGACTCTACTTAAGGAGATCTGAAGGTGGAAGAGGTCTTATCAGCATAGAGGACTGTGTTCAGATGGAGAAAAACAACCTACACAAATACATGACTGATAGTAAAGAGCCAATGCTCAGAACTGTACTGAAGGAGAGGACAATAGACCAGGGGATGTCCAAGGAGGAGATAAGAACAAGGAGAAAGAGCAGCCTTCATGAAAAATCCCTTCATAGTACCTTCTTTGAGAAAACTGAATTCAGATATCCACAGACATGGAACTGGTTGAAAAGAGGAGACCTTAAGATGCTACAGAAGGAATGTTAATGGCTGCGCGAGAGCAGGCCCTCAAAACGAAGTGGTTGAAACACCATATTTACAAGGAGGAGGCTAGCCCACTGTGCAGGATCTGGGGAGAGAGACTGGCGACTGTGGCTCACATTGTATCCGAGTGTAAACACCTAGCCCAGACCCACTATAAAGGCTGGAGACATGATCTGATGGGCAGGGTGATCCACTGGCAAAGTAAACAATTTACCACATTTTGAGAAATGGTATGAGCATAAGCCAGAGTCGATGATAGAAAACGATCAGGTGAAGGTGCTGTGGGATTTTAGGATACAGACGGACAAAAAACTGGAACACAATAGATCTGGTGGTTTTGGACAAAGAAAAAAGATCGTGCCTGATTGTGGATGTGGCCTGCCCATTCGACACGAGAGTGCAAGAGAAGGAGAGGGAGAAAATGAACCGATACCAGGACTTAAAGTGGGAGGTAAAAAGGATTTGGAACTGCCATGAAGTCAAAGTGGTCCCGATTGGCATAAGAGCACTAGGTACTATCTCAAAAGGTTTCCAGGGATGGTTAAAGAAAATTGGCCCCTTCACGCTTTTTGGAACGCTTCAAAAGGCATGCTTGGTGGGAACAGCAAGAACCCTCCGATACGTCCTGAATATCTGAGGCTGCAGGTAGTGGCTTGATATTCATTTCAACAAACTTTCCAGTTAACTAACATTTAATGACTGAGACTCAAAGAACAATAATAATAATTGTTTCTACTTTAGGCACAGAGCCAGCAATTACCCAGTTCATTACTGGCACTTTATTTTATCGACCCCGTAAGGATGAAAGCAAAGTCAACATCGGCGGGATTTGAACTCAGATCGTAAAGGGACGTAACTATGCTGGAAAGCATGGCGTCTGACCCTCCACCGATACTGCCAATAATAGTAACAATAATAAATGTGAAGACTAAAATCCAAAGAGGGCTCGATAAGGATAAATATATATCAAATATATAAGAGTGAAATATTAAGGGTGGAAGCAGCGATTCTTTGCTTAAACTTTAATCTGTTATTTTAATAAATTAATATATATATACATATATATATTAATTATTTGTATATCTCTCTCTCTCTCTCTCTCTCTATATATATATATATATATATATATATATATATAAAAACAAATAACGAAACGAAATTAAATTTCGCTTCGTTTGTAACTCACTTTTGTATGACTGACGCTTAAACACTTAATTTAAAAATGTACATCCATATATGTATACTGAAATACTAGTATGCATATGAATACACACACGTATACATATATAGATGTACCAAGTCTTTCACTGGTTACTTTACTGTGAGTATCCAGCTATTCTGTATGTAAACACACAGACATAAGCGTCAGTCATACAAAAGTGAGTTACAAACGAAGCGAAATTTAATTTCGTTTCGTTATTTGTTTTTATCGTCTCCGTTGAACCGGTACGTACTCACACTCTATGCAAATTAGTCTGCCTACTACTAATTTTCATAGAAAAAGCATATAACGATATGTGCTTTTACGATTCTCCAGAAAGGCCGGGTAGATAGGTAAATATTGCTGATGAGTTGTAACAACAACGAAACTAGTTCAATATTCCTTGTCTGGCTTTCTGGAGAATAGAGGAAAGGTGTTTCCTCAAAAACCAGTATGACTCTAAAAACCGGTTTGTCTGTGTGTTTACATACAGAATAGCTGGATACTCACAGTAAAGTAACCAGTGAAAGACTTGGTACATCTATATATGTATACGTGTGTGTATTCATATGCATACTAGTATTTCAGTATACATATATGGATGTACATTTTTAACTTAATTGTTATATATATATATATATATATACATATATGTATAGAGACGACTTTCAGGAGTGGGCTTTATGGTCAGGGACTCTATTGCTTCCAAGCTTGAAAACGTGCCAACAGGTCATTATGACGGCATTCTCTATGCACCTCACATATATGTATATATTACTTATTTGTATAGGGAACGTTTCCACGAACCAAAGTATCGTCTTCCTATCTTCCTTCGGTTGCAACATTTTTTTAAATATTTACTTCTGCGTTCACAGATTGACTTTTTTAGTTTCAGAAGATCCCTTTAAGGGTGAAAGCAGCGATTTTTGCTTAAACTTTAATCTGTTATTTTAATAAATATTTGCTCTACACTTCTTATATATTTGATATAAATTTATCCTTATCGAACCCTCTTTGGATTTTAGTCTTCAAATTTATTATTATTACTATATATATATATATATATGTATATATATATATATATATATATATATATATATATATATATATATATATATATATATATATATATATATATATATATATATATTTCTTTATTTACCATAAAGGCATTATATATATATATATATATATATATATATATATATAGAGAGAGAGAGAGAGAGAGAGAGAGAGGGAGGGAGAGAGAGAGAGAGAGAGAGAGAGAGAGAGAGAGAGAGAGAGACGACTTTCAGGAGTGGGCTTTATGGTCAGGAACTCTATCGCTTCCAAGCTTGAAAACATGCCAACAGGCCATTATGACGGCACTCTCTATGCACCTCACACTGAGTAATCAACAATAAGCCACACTCACAAGTGTGTATTGCCCTACCTTTCAAGCAGATCTTACCGAAAAGAACAAGTTTTACTCTGATCTGCACAATCTTTTACAGGACATCTCTGTTGACAACAAGTTCATAATCCTTGGGGATTTCAATGCCAGAGAGGACCTAGATTCTGTAACTTGCGAGGGAGTGCTCGGGGGATATGGTGTTGGTAAATGAAATGACAATTGGTGCTTGCTGTTGGAGTTTGTGCAGAGTATTAACCTTTCACAATGAACACCAATCTACCAGCAGAAGGACAGTTTGAAAAGACCCTGGATACAGGCTCTTTACAAACACTGGCTCATCATTGACTATATCTTAGTGCGACTGTGTGACCTGAAAGACGTTTTGCATACTAGAGTGATGCCTAGTGCGAAATGTTACACTGACTATGGTCTTGTAATCTGTAAACTAAGCTCCACTTTAAACCAAAATCAAAGAATGGAGGGCCCCCTCCAGGAATAAGTCCAAGGTTAGCAATTTCCAGTCAGCTGACGTGAAAGCTGACTTCCAGGCAGTCCTTCAATTGAGGCCTGAAGATCAATCATTCCCACAGACCCCTTGCTAACACGCCACCCATGCGTCCTTTCATTCAATTAGAAGCTAGATAACCACATATAGGTTCTAATTGAATGGCTATATAGTTTCTATTTGAATAAAAAGTAATGTGGGTGGCGTGTGGGAGTAATGGTTACACATTGTTCGGCAAACGAAAAATGTCGGTTCGTTTCCCATGTCCGTCAGCGCTCATTCTTTGTTTACCATTCAGACGTTTTTTTTTTGTTTTAATCCCAATTAACAGACTAATGATATTTAGTCAAATACGGCATAAACATATGTTACTACCTAATTTTCACATTCGCAAGCCGTTTCTAAAACAAAGCCTGCTTTGTGTCTCCCTATATATATACATATCACAAGTAAATTTGTTTTTGAAACATCGAGCGAATTTGAAAATAGAAATAGAAGTTTTCGCCATATTTATTTTTTACTAAAGGAATGGAAAAACATGAGTATTGACGTCATTTTCGTCATGTGCGCCACTACTCATCTTTTTTCCATTTTTAGAGGGTTATAAGCCCCACTATCAGGCTAAAATTTCTTAAGTCAAGAATTCGGCGACAGTCTCTCTCTTTCTCTCTCTCTCTTTCTCTCTCTCTCTCTCTCTCTCTCTCTCTCTCTCTCTCTCTCTCTCTCTCTCTCTCTCTCAATATATATATAATAAGAACAAAGTGGAGGTGTTACATAGGAGATTTATTGCTCAATCCTAGTTAAAAATGTTTCACAATCAGCTGGCTCTTTATCTCCACCATCCCCAACCTTGCGGAGATCATTGCCTCATTTACACAGGGGGGGGGGAGGGGGCTGACCAGCAAGCTTTGTCGGTTCTGTGTCTGTGAAAGTGTGGAGATCCTCAAGCTACGCGGGGGGCGGGCAATCAACTCTAGGTTCGAGATACTGAGTAATTGTATACAGTGAAAAACCCATCTGTTCGCCCATCTAGCAGGTGGGTGCACCGCAAGGAGCCGCTATCTTAGTTAGTGAGCTACCGACCCTGTCCTGCCACGGTAGTCCCACTACTCGTCCCAATGCACCAACTTTTACTTGCATTTTTTTCTGAAGGTATTTTTATGATGTGTATATAAGTATATATATGTATTTGTAAGTTTATATACATATATATATATATATATGAAAGACGCAAAATAAAAAAATTATAAAAATTAACTTACTTACTAAAATTGTATATATATGTTGGTAGATATACTAATTCTTTATAATTATCTCCAAATTATTTTGTTGAGCAAAAATTTGCCAAAACTACTACTGTCTTATTAACACCCCCACATCTCACTGATTAACCTCGATGTCACGTGAATGATTCTTTTGAATTTGCCACCGACCAAGTAGGCAGTGATTTTTTCAATGTCTTGGAATTTAGTCCTCGCTTGCTTTTTTCCATCCACTGAATTATTTTTGTATAAGTTCCCTGTGTCCACGCATCGCCTGGGAACTTAGCTGAGAATTGACTTCCTGATGATGAAAGGTATTCTCCATGTTCCATTCGGAAACCATGTTTATTCCCTATCAGAAACTAATTAGTTGGAGTGACATTTTAGTAAGTAAGTTAATTTTTATAATTTTCTTATTTTACGTCTTTCATATAATTTTTCTGCATCCCTTTGCATTGAACCACAAAGTTACTAAGACAAAACCTACATATTTTCTAGCATAGGTATGCATCTGTATATATATGTTGGTAGATATACTAATTCTATCTCTCTCTCTCTCTCTCTATATATATATATATATATATATAATTGTTTCTACTTTTGGCACAAGGCCAGCAATTACACAATATATTACTGGTACTTTATTTTATCGACCCCGTAAGGATGAAAGGCAAAGTTAAAATAATAATAAATGTAATCTGAGTTTTTCGAATATTAATTATAACATTCGATTCGTTTGCAATTATGCAAACAAGCCTCAATTTTATAGCCATGTCAGTAGAATGAATCCTTCATTCTTGCTCTTGTGTTGGCATGTGAACAGAACTGCAGACACTAATGTTTCTGGGCATCACTCTTCATCAGTAGAGCTCACTGTTCACCTGCCAAACTGTCAGAGCTAGTGAAAATATATGCTATTTTCAAAAATACGCAGTGACTGATCGGTCTGATTTGCATATTAGCAGAACCACTAATCAGCCAAATTTTCATATCAGCAGACTGGCCAGTCAGTTTCCTGTATACGAGCGATAAATGGCCGGCTTTACCAAATTCAAATAAAAAAGAAAATGTTATCTCTACATGGCTGAATACGATAAATGTAATCTGAGATTACATTTATTGTAATCAGCTATGTAGAGCGAAAATGTTCTTATATATATATATATATATAGGAAAAAGTATGACTCCGACAGCAGAGCTCAAGCCGTTTCGACGGCTATTTCTGGACTAACTTTGAATTTTTGGCCTGGTGAATAAATAGCCGAAATTTTCAAGGAGGTACTTCCTTATATGAGAAGATTGTAGTTGTCAAGAGGATTGGTTAAAATTTGTTGTAAACACAAATATATCTATCATGGTATTTGGTGGGAGGTAGGGGTGGCTGAACTTGCCTGTAGAACAATAGGGGAGTGAGTGGAGCGGTCAAGCGTTGAAAGTGATATGTATACATCAGATTCTAAGGATAGTGTATGACGTGGGGGAGGGAGGTTATAGAATAGGTAAATCGAAAGAGAGTAGGAGACAATAAAAGATACTAGAAATAAATAAAATAAAAAATAAAAAAAATATATAAAATTAGATAGTGAGAAATGAATAAAGAAATCACAATACTATCTTACAATTACAGGTTAATAAGATTGAGAATATAAAAAACTTATAGAAATTACAAAACAGATACAAACTTAAAGAGGTTTTAACACATCTGCTATAAGTAGTTAGTCAAACGTATTCGGCCAATTCTATCTTAAAATAACAGGGGTGGGGAAACTGATGCTACAAGGCACGTTGGGCTGCATCGGAGTAGGCGAAAGGGGAAAGCAGACGAGGAAGAAAATAGGGGGTGAAAGGAAGTGATAGGATGAGACAGGGGGAAGAAGGAGACAAAGAGGAAAAGAAAAGAGATACATTTACCTATGTAAGCTGGGGTTTCCCCTAACTTATTCGGCAAGTGTTTGGGTCAACCCTTGTCTACCCACCCGGGTGGTTATAGGGTTTGAGGGCGAGGTAAGCCCTATGCAATCTGTGTTTGCATGCGGTTACCAGTTCATCTTTCTTGTTTAGGAGTTGGTCCTTCGAAAATACATGTATCTATGAATACCAGTGTCATGTGTTATACCCTCCAGTATTCCGATGATTTGATCAGAGACACACACTGTATTTAAGTTCGAGTGACGCAATTTCGAGTGATCAGCGGCCTTTATAATCACCTGATCAATGAAACAATTGTTAATACTGTAAATAAAACACTTTCTGTACAGCTGACCATGTTATTCTTCACTCTTTCACTATTATTACTCCAAGAATAACCTACATGGGAATTCTCGTAAACTCTACCTAGCTAAGGAAACTTCGTGTTGGGTCAAACAACCTCTTATTTTTCTAATTTCATCCTATAGCTCTAAACATAAGTTTAACGTTCCTAATTGCTAACAGAAATTTCTGTCCACGCACTATACCATACAGACGCCCAATATATATGCCTTTGTTAATGATATATGTGCTTTAGAAAAAACATTTTCTAGCACTTACGGTCAGCCTGGTTGTGACATGACCTTTTCTCTTTGACGGAGAGGTAGTAGTACATTATAAGCTTACGCCCCCTCATCAGATGGTCACACGTAGACTTAATGATCAACACTCGAGGGCGACCGACTGAAGTAGAAGCTGCTAAATAGTCGGTTGTCCTCTTGTCTCTGATTTTCAGCCCCATGGATTTTATCTGTTATATTCCTTTGTTATATTTCGAATACCTGATGGTATCACCGGATTCATACTGAACCCGGTCATTGAAATGATCATAGTATAATAAACCTTTCAAGGATTTACACCAGTCCAGCCTCCTGTTATTTTATAATTATATATATATATATGTATATATATATGGATATATATATATATATATATATATATATATATATATATATATATATATATAAAGTACATTATGAAGAGAGAAGAAACATTAGATATACTTAGTAATAAGATGTATCATACCCAAGCTGCTTCTAAATTCCTCGACTACGTAGTTTCGTGGCATAATCAAAAACAATACATCACAGAGATATAGAGTTTTTGTGAGGTCTGCCGACTTATCAAGAGGATACCTCATTAAGGGTTTCAAAAACACGTCTGTAAGATGCGAGATAGAATCCCAAAAGGCGGAGGGCGAGTCAATCACGTGATACAGCGGTCAAGAAACAGAGCTAAGCCTCTTATAACCCTGAAAAAAATACCACGGTGGCGGAGGGGGTATTTATATCGAGGCCGTAGTAGAGGTGGTTAAGGAGGCAAGAAGTATGAGTAATGGTAGCTTTCCAGCAGTCACTACACTTCAAGGGTTACTCGACCAAAGGGAGTGATAAACAATATATAGAGAAATACACAGATACATGCGGACACACACATATACATGAATATATCCACATCTATCCTTGAGTTAATGGTGCCAACCTTAACCGATGTTGCTCTATGAATAACTGGGAAAAACCAATCCGATACTGAACCAGTATCAGAGCTATAAATTACATTAAGAAGAGAGAAGAAACATTAGATATAATTAGTAATAAGATGTATCATATATATGTACATATATATATATATATAATATAAGATCAAAAGATGGTTAAAGGAGTTCCATGTATTTTATTATGCGCATTTCAAAAACAAACATCATCATGCAATAATATTGCAATAATTATGCAATAATTATGTATACTCCAGTCCTACAAACTGTAGAGTGCTTCTTATCCGATATCTGCATTGCTTTATTGTACTACAATAAAACTCACCTCCTACATTATATATATATATATATATATATATATATATATATATATATATATATATATATATATATATATATATATATATATATATATATATATATATATATTTATTAAAATAACAGATTAAAGTTTAAGCAAAGAATCGCTGCTTTCACCCTTAACGGGATCTTCTGAAACTAACAAAGTCAATCTGTAAACGCATAAGTGGATATTTCAAAAAGCGTTGCAACCGGAGGAAGACAGGAAGACGCTACTTTGGTTCGTGGAAACGTTCCCTGGCAAAGAACGGGAAAAAACGAATATAATACGTCATTAATAGGAGCGGTGAAAAACAATTACGCGCAAAGACAGAACCACGTTTATGGTATAAAAGAAGTGGTAGACTAATGTTCTCTTAAGTGGTTCATAGAGACGTTCTCTGGCAATGAACGGAAAAAACGCAGATAATACGTCATGTGTGGACCGTGGAGAACAATTGCACGCAAAGACAAAACCACGTAAATGGTATAGCAGAAGTCGTAGACTAAAATTCTAACTAGGAAACCGAATGAATCTCCTGCGGACTTCGTGCTTGCGACGGGTTCAGAAAAGAACTCACAGCCTTCTTCAAAGGCTTCAACCTCTCTATACAGGTTGAGGCCAATCTCTCGGTCGTGAATTACCTCGACGTTACCCTCAATTTATTGAATGGGTTGTATTCCCCGTATAGAAAGCCGAATGATACGCTTAATTACATAAGTAAGCATTCCAATCATCCTGCCAGCATAACCAAGAACCTGGTAAAAAACGTTTCTTTGAGGCTATCCCGTCTATCTACTAACGAGCATATTTTCAACGACCATTCCACATATTACAATGAAGCTCTTGCTCGGAGTAGATTTGTCGATAAGGTAGCATATACAGAGTACGAAAATAGACCTAGAAGAAATAGATCCCGTCGCATTTGTTGGTATAACCCACCATGTAATATGGAGGTGGCCACACCATTAGCTAAGATCTTTCTTTCCCTTATTACAAAGCTTTTTCCCCCTACACATAAATATACTAAAATTTTTAATAGAAATAGTATTAAAATGTCTTACTCTACGACACCTAACCATGCACATAACATCACAGCTTCAAATTTAACTAAACTACCTAGCCGTAGGAACACGTGCAACCCTGTAGTTCGTACTAACTGTAATTGTATGAATCGGGTTGATTGCCCCCTATCCGGGAAATGCCTCTCTAGTAACATTGTCTACAAATGTAAGGTTGAAACACCCACGTCCCGTAGGGCCTACATAGGGTTAACCGCCAATAGATTCAAGCAGCGTCTTTACATGCATACCCATTCTTTTCGTTACCCTCTAAGAAGGAATATGACGTTACTTTCAGCTTATATGTGGATTCTAAAAGACAACCACACCCAATATAAATTACACTGGGAGATCCTGGCTAGGGCTAGATTGTATAACGGAAATAAAAGACCATGTGACGTCTGCGCCGCTGAGGCCCTGGAAATACTCTACGCCACAGACCACATCTTAAACAAAAAATATGAGGCAATTTCGGCTTGTAAACATAAATTGCACAAAACTTTCCTGTATTGCAGCCCCACGTTATACCCTAACGGATAGTACGATCTATACGTGGATATTTTACGTCTTGATGTGGTAGCTAAGTATATGTTTTGTTTATACCATTACTTATTTGCATAGGTAAGTATATATTACCTATATGTTTTGTGAAGGTACGTATACTTTCTCGTACGTATATTTGATTGTATATGTTTGGCGTATAATTTTTATATATTCTGGTACATATGGTTTGGTTATGTATATACGGGAGTTTTGCGTCTGTGTGAATATGCAGGTTAGTACGTATGTAGGGTGTGTGTATATGTGTACTTCATGTTTTGGTTGACTTACGTCTCCGAACATTTGTGTATTTACCTGTAGGTATGTCTGTGCGCGTGTTATATACGTATTTATTTATATACGTTTATTTAATTATTTATTTATTTGTATACACGTACACACAAACACATATTTATATGTGCATGGTTTTGTATACCTTTGGCAAGTGTTTTCGCGTATGCTTGCGTATGTACATATTTGCATGCGTGTATGTATTTATTTAATTTCTACTACCTCTGTATTTTATTTTATTTACTTTTTCCTTAATTCTACGACTTCTGCTATACCATTTACGTGGTTTTGTCTTTGCGTGCAATTGTTCTCCACGCTCCACATGTGACGTATTATCTGCGTTTTTTCCGTTCATTGCCAGAGAACGTTTCTATGAACCACCTAAGAGAACATTTGTCGACGACTTCTTTTATACCATAACGTGGTTCTGTCTTTGCGCGTAATTGTTTTTCACCGCTCCTATTAATCGCGTATTATATTCGTTTTTTCCCGTTCTTTGCCAGCGAACGTTTCCACGAACCAAAGTATCGTCTTCCTGTCTTCCTCCGGTTGCAACGTTTTTTGAAATATCCACTTCTGCATTTACAGATTGATTTTGTTAGTTTCAGAAGATCCTGTTAAGGGTGAAAGCAGCGATTCTTTGCTTAAACTTTAATTTGTTATTTTAATAAATATTTGCTCTACGGTTCTTATATATTTGATATATATTTATCCTTATCGAGCCCTCTTTGGATTTTAGTCTTCAAATTTATTATTATTACTATATATATATGTAGATAAATCTACCAAAATATACGGTAGTGTCCAATCCGTGAAGAACTCAATGTAATCCAAATATCATGAAAAGAGAAGATGTATTCAAAATTTCTTTCGATGAAAAACACAGGAAAACAGTCAAGATAAATTAATAAAAATAATGAATAAAAACAAAGAAACAGTTCCTTATATTAAAAAATTCATCATTTTACGATCGTTTCTAGGATATATATGTGTGTGTTGGTATGTATATCATATAGATCTATGTAAAAAAATTTACAAACTATCAGAGGGAATATACATACCTACACATATATATGCTGTCTTCAGAAATAATATTTCTGAAGACAGCATATATATGTGTAGGTATCTTTCATATGATTCCAGTTCCTCAGTGAAATAACAACCCAACCAGGAACTGGACATATCAGAGTATTGACAAAGTTATACACCTCAACAACATGTGTACCGTCTCTACCACACTAATTCGGACTGTCTGAAGAGGTGACAGCCAAAGATGGCTGTCACCGAAATATATATAGCAGTAATAAACGAAGCCAAATTTTAAACATTTGACTGATTTATTTTATTATATATATATATATACAATATATGTATATGTCCGTGAGTTTGTTTAAGTTTACCGTACTGCTTCGACAAGAAGTGATCGATGAAATATCTACCAGACTTGAAAAAATAAGTACTAGGATACATAAACTCGAATAAATCCTTTTCAAGTGGTTGTGGAACATAGCCAAAGTTGAATGACTGAAATGCGTAAAAGAATTATTAAAAAATATTCTTTCAAAGAAACATATAATAACTGTCCCATAGTCAGTAAATGTTATAGTGTAAAATTATTTTACTAAATATTGGGTCGGTATATATTCATCTATTATGATACGATGGCCATTTTCACTTTATGGCATATAAAATGCTTGACTTGTTGCCGTTTCTCTATTTATTCCTTCTGCAATAAATATATTCCTACATTCAATATCACACATTGACAACGATTGGGAGTAATATGGACACATGCTAGAGACATTATTACAGTTGTATAGATGTATTGTACTGATCGATACACATATCCCCCCACTGTCTCCTTTTTATTTTCGCTTCTGCTACGTACGTTACGTAAACTGTTATTTTGATAAATGTTTCTGCTTTCGGCTCTGATAGTGATGTCGGGCCAATTGAGCTCATGTTTGATTTCCATTTATATATTATGGATTGATGTCGGTTACCACATCGCCTTTCATCCTGCGATGTTCGATAAAATAAGTACCATTATCATAATGGCGTTACATCATTCGACAATAACTCAAACTCATAAAAACTGATGGTTTTCTGCTAAAGAAATAAATCATATTTGGTTTTTATGTATATTTTTGTGGTTTCAAGGAAGATTACACACTAAACTGTGATCTTAAATTCCAGTTCATATGGCATTTATTGATACTCGAGGCTGAAACTTTGTCCGTGTCTATATTTATAATTCAGTCTATGTATAGAATGCAGTAATACACGAAGACAATGTTTGCCAGTTCACCGAAAACTTTATGTAGATGTTTTTAGTGAAACTTTAAGCTATTATGTAATTTTGACCGCGGTTTTTATCTTCAGGGGAAGGAGACTCTGAATGACTGTCGTTCTATCCGTTAAAATGACAGTTACGTATCCTGAAAAGCTCACTTAACCGCGTTAAATATAAATTTACGTTGCTTAACATCATCCTAGATACATGACAAAAAGACGAGACGGAATATTTCTTGACCGTAGGTTTTCTATATTAACAATTTCAGTGACGACTCCTTGGGATTTATAACACCCACGTTCTTTCCAACGACATTAACATTGTAACAAAAGTGTTGTTTCTTTTCATTTTCTGAGAGTTTAACTCCCACTCTAAAACGTTCGTTGTAGTAAGAAATCATTTTAATCTTGATAAAGAAAATTGAATGTATATTCAAAGTTTTTCATAAGTGTTTTGTTTTGTTGATGGGAGGTTACACATTTTTTAAAAATGAAACTCAACTAGAACCGTCTCCTGGATTGTGTTAATAAAACATTTCTTACTCACCCAGCATTCTCAGATCAGTTTAATATTCCCAATTGGCTTTTTAAATAATTGGTAAAAAATATATTGCCTTCCTATGCTTATACTTTTTAGAGGAACTAAGAAACCCAGGAAAGGACGAGCACTGCTACGAGTATATAATGTATAACTATAAATCTATTATTAGAGAAACAATAGCATCGGACTAAGTGACTCAAAATGTTTAGTTGTATCTCCCCCTAGTCTGAGACAGATTTTATTTAATTACGTGCGATAATGAAAGGAATAGCTGTAATATATATTGTGACTGATTCTATTAGATATATCAGTTCTTTGTTATTTTGTAAACTTCTGTAAAAGATAAAATTCAATATTTTCTTTCCGAATTATTACATTCTCATGGGAAAATAATTTCGACATATTTGAAGAAATATGAACTGATAATATTTTTGAAGGAAACAAGAATATACTACGAATTCACTTTACTCTGATATTAGTTTATATGTGATTTCCAATATCGCCCATATAGACAGGAGGTATATGTTTGTGTGTATGTATGTGAATGTACGTATACGTATTTATCCATATATGTGTATATGTATGCATATATGTATATATTGTTATATATATATCTATGTATATATATATATGTATGTACACAATACTTCATTAGTATATCAACTCGACAGAATAATTCCGTAATGCGGAATTATTTCTCTAAAGCTAATTTATAAATAAAGTCTTAACAAATTGTATCTCGGGAAGTATAGAATACTTTCATTTGTATCTACAAGATACATTAAATATTGAACCACCTCCTTTGTTTATACACATATACATACATATATATATTTGTGTGTATGTGTGTGTGTGTATATATGCTTGTATATACATGCATATCTATCTATCTGTCTATTACTCCCTCTACATACCTATATATATATATATATATATATATATATATATATATATATATATATAATGTAAGTGTATGTGTGTGTGGGGGGGGGGATCAATACAATAAACGGATCAATACAATATTTACTTATAATAAGATAATGTGAAAATATTTCGCTATACATTGCTAAAAATTAGGAGCTATTTTTAAAATACAATATGTCCAAATGTTTTTAAAATTAGTATCTTTTCTGTAAAGTACAGCCTTATATTTCAAAAATAAGTCTTAGCTCACAAAATACAATACCTCTATATAGTTTTCAAATGTTTTTTAACTTTTATATAATTAATTGATTCTACTTTTGGCACCAGGCCAGCAATTATACCAGTACATTACTGGTACTTTATTTTAGCGACCCCGTAAGGATGAAAGGCAAAGTTAACCTCGGCGGGATTTGAACTCATATCATAAAGGGGGGTAACTCTATGCTTCAAAGCATGGCGTCCGACGCTCTACCGATATAATTAATGCATGTTTGAAGGGTTTACCTAATTATGTTATTTACACAGATTTTTACAGTCTCCAAGCAAAACTTTGTCAACATATCGTTTTAAAATATAAACTGTAAGCCAGTGTTTGATATGTTAATATATGTTTTCAATTAAATTCTTACAAGTGAATTACAGCTGCATGTTTCAAAAGTAGGACAGTTCTTAAAATAAATTTTGCTTTTTGCTTTTCGTACTAAAATTCTACATTTCGAAGAATTTTGTTATATATGGATTGTGCAAACATTTCAACCTCGCAGAGGGAAAAGTTGACGGATACAAAGCAACGAATTGAATATAAGATGGTGCTGAGGTTTACTTCATCCAAATTTGTAGATTAAAATTGTTTGGGCTGTAGATACATAGATTGGTATATTGAGAGTTAAATGTGATGAGAGATAAATATCTAGGTAGATATATATTTGTATGTATCTATATATGCAGCTAAGTAAGTACGTTTGTATGTATGTATTTCTATATGTGTGTATGTATTTCTGGATGTATGAATGCATGCCTAGTGCTACTGGTAACATATAACCCAGTACAACCTGTCTCATGGTCGGGTCGCTGGCGACTAAACTGGTAACCCCACCAAGCTTGACTGGTGAGGAGGGATGAAACACAAGGCCCCGCAAAGGGCGGAGGAACTCAGCAGAGTCAACGGCCATACTTGTTCTTTTTTTTCTTTTTCCACCTGGGAGTGAAAAGCCCCCAGTTGTTGTCACAACACCTTTCTGGGAGACGGAAACTCTGAAAAAAACCTGCGGCTTCGGAAGCATCCGATGATGTTGATCAGTTCTCCTTTTCGGATAGTGTTTTCGATGCTCAGAGAGTGGGATTGGTCGAGTGCAAGGCCTTTTCCCCACTTAAAAAACATTGAAAGCGCAGGCATTGCTTGTTCAGGATCTGTTATAGGTTCGTGTGGCTGGCCGGGGCCTAAAAGTACACCAAACTCTATAATCTGACAAGCGATTCCAATACTCTTAGCAGAGTTTGCAGCCATCATGTATGTATGTATGTATGGTTTTATAATTTCACAAAGTTTTACCAATAGAGAGAGAGTCGGTTTCTAACATAGACACAAAACTCTCTCATTGGAATTTACACAATATCAACTAGGTAGATATGTATGTATGCATGCATGTGTAGATATGGATGTTATTGTATGTGTGGATGTGTATGTTTTGAGTTGTATGTGTGCATGTGTATATGCTTTGTATCTGTACATGTGTATATGCAGTTATTAGATGCAAAATGTTTGGAATGTTTTACATATTTTTACTGTTCCAATAATGGATTGTACTTGTAATTTCCTAACTAGTTGTGTTTCTGTGAAGCCCAGTTTATCAAGATTTGTATTGAAGCAGTTACTAACATATCCCAGTGCCCCAATAATTACAGGCATAAATCTGAAGGTGTAATCAGGGTGGAGTATCTGCAGATTTCTCATCAGTTCTGCATAAATACTCTACTTTTCACTAATCTTTGATATTATATTGGCATCTGCTCGGCAGTTAATTTCCACTTCTGTGCATGTTTTCTTCTCCCTGTCCCATATCATAATATCTGGTCTGTTATGGCTGCATTTTATTAGGGTTTTTACTGGAACATTCCACCAGTTCTCTTTCATATTATGTACATGGATGTCTCCCACATTGTTTTAGCTTTTAATGTGTTTATTATCGGGGCTATCTTTTTTACGAACTGCATTGTACAGTGTTTTGTTCACTACATCATGCCTCATAGGTAGATAGTACCACGATGACATCTTTGGGCAGCTGCTGATGACATGGATGATATCCTCGATGTTAGTTCTGCAAAGTCTGCACTTGTTATCACATCTAGGTGTTTCGCCTGCATCCATATCTCTTTTGTGAATCAGGTATTTCGTGCTAATCTCCTGTTCTTGGATTGCAAAAGCGTATCCTTCAAAGAGGAAGCCAATATAGCGGTTGTTGGTCCAAGATAGACTACTTTCCTTATCTATATTACACTCACTCTGGAGCTTCCTGGCAACATATCCATGCATGATTTTTTGCTGATAGGCATGCAGTTTTTCATCCATGGATTCACTGCGATACTGCTGAGCGACATTCCTGGGTGTAAGTTTTTGATTATCACACAGGGAATATCTCTCAAGGAGTTCTTGCCCAACTCTCTTGATCCTATCTGTTTCATGCTGATAGACTTGCTCGAGAAGCGGACTCCTACGCTTCGAGGTTCGCAGATGTTGTCGGAGAGATATGATGCGACATTCAAATGTTGTCTGGACTGATGTTAGGCCTCTGCCCCTCTGCTTACGTTTCAAGTAAAGGCGGTCTATGTCACTATCGATGTGGAAGTTTCCGGTGTTGTTTAGTATTTTTCGAGTTCCAACATCAACTGCTCGGATTTCGTCTATCGTCCAATTGTGTATGTATGTATGTATGTATGTATGTATGTATGTATGTATGTATGTATGTATGTATGTATGTGTATGTATGGATATATGTGTAAATATGTATATACATATGTATTTATATGTATGTATATATATGTATACATGTATATGCATGTACGCATATATATGTATATATGTATATATGTATATGCATGTGTGCATATGTGTGTATATGCGCGAGGACATAGAACTAATAATCGGGCTGGATACCCGATCGCGCGGTTAAACCACTGGGAGTGAAGGACCCCTGGCCTTTGTCAGGGCATTCTTCTAGGAGAAGGCAACTCAGGAAATTGGGATAACTCCGATATAAAACCTGCGGCTCAGTAATTATCATGATGTTGATCTTTTCTTCTTTTCAGGTTATAGCTACTGTCACTCAGAGAGTGGGATTGGCTCAGTGCACAGTATTTCCTCACTTTAGAAAATATCTTCTCGCACAGGCATTGCACGATAAAATTAATTAATAATTATTAATAATGGTATATCGTGCAATGGCCATATTCGATAACGAGGGGGCAGCCATCATCATGTATGCATGTATGTAAGTATGTGGCTTTTTGTGTGATAGTGTGTGTCTCTGCCTGTGAGTGTGGGTGTGCTTCATTCTGTGCGATGTTAATGACAATTTAGCAGTGACTTTATTGAATTAAGTTCTGGAATCAATGCCAACTAAATGGTGTGTTTCAGTGCCAAGTGACGAAACAAACCCTTTTGTTTCCCATAGTTGCCTTGGTTCCTATAGGAAGGTCAGTGCAACAGTCGTACAAAG
Organism: Eledone cirrhosa; assembly: GCA_964016885.1. Classification (NCBI taxonomy): domain Eukaryota; kingdom Metazoa; phylum Mollusca; class Cephalopoda; order Octopoda; family Eledonidae; genus Eledone; species Eledone cirrhosa. The sequence continues at coordinate 283,238,945 of OZ024740.1, forward strand.
CACACAGTGGATATTGAGGTGACAAGAAAGAGACCAAAAATTAAATTCGATCAATTTGAAAAATTGAACTTTTGTCAATATACTCTGAGGAATAGAAAAATGAAACAAATGATAAAAGAATGCCCCACAGAATGGAAATAGATGTAAAGATATCACATCAATAGTAATCCGCATGAAACATCAGTGACTAATGAAAGTTAACGTTACTATTAAGGGAAAACCAATTGAACAGACATTAAAGATATTAATCATGGGATACGTGTAATCAGTTAAATAAACCCCAAAAGTATTGAGCGAGATAAAAAATGATTTGAAACATGCTGAACATACTAAAAAACAAGAAACATCAACATCAAAAACAGAAAAAAATATTTAAATATTATGCATTACTCTACTACTTGGATCTGAAACATCACTATAATCTAATATATTTTAAGCCTATTAGATGTGGTCATATGAAAGACTTTTGAGAATACCTTGGACAGAACACAAAACCAAAGAAATATTAGGAATTGCAATCAAAGAAATAAAGCTAAAATATTTTGGACAGTTTAATAGAAAAGAATGGCTTACAGAGGCTATTAGTAGAAGATAAATTGTATGGCAACATAGGAAAAAGAAGACCAAGAATTACGTGGATTGATTTCAGGAACTGGACAGGCTTAAAATAGAAACATGAAAACAGAACATGAAAGACCGAAAAGGTATTCAATCTGCTAAGAATGTATGATTCCTTATGATGATTATTTTTCTTGGACATTTTTCTTACATTTTCTTTCTCTATTTTCTTTCTTTCTTTCTGAGAACATGCCAGTGTACAGTTTTCGATTGTTAATTTTTAATCTGAATCTTTTGTTATATGAAATATTCAGTGATATAAAGTGTGATAAGAGATCAGATGGCATGTTAACACAAGCAGCAAATATATGATCTTCAATATTTTAGTGAATGAGATGTTGATGAATTTAACTCCTAACAAAGTCTCTTTGATTCAATATTTACTTAAGCTAATTACAAGCATAGCATTTGCTAAACTAGACTAAACTGCAAGCAGATATATTCAAATATGGGTTTGACCTTACAGCGGATAAATAGTTGTTAATAGATAGATAGATAGATAGATTTCTTTATTTGCCACAAGGGCGCACAAGAAAAGAGGACAATACAAAGACATGCCGGGGATTTTACACACAGTCGTGTAAAAAATATGAAAACAAACAATTACAACAATCGAAATCCCCAATAGGGGGGATGCGCCACAAATGGGTTGTTTAATACCCCGTCGATAGAACAACCCTCAACTCCAGGAGCGTGTTGTGCAAGTCCTCCTTTCTTCCTTTTGATCTCTTTTTTAACCTACAGGCTTATAAACAGAGAAGGCCCAATCACTTGGGCCATTTTTGCTTCATTCACCCACCTTTTAGTAAATTTACTGGGGTGCAGTGCCTCTCTCTCCACTCTGATTCCCCTTCTAAAGTGATACTTAAAGAAGGGAATCAATTGTTGTCCGGAGAGAAAGGCATCTGTCCTCAGTCCTCTCAATCTCGTCCACCATATAACTTCTTTCACCATAGCCATTGTACAGAGGAAAACCGCCTCTCTTTCGTTTTTGAAAGAGGCTGGCGGTTTGTTCCTTACTAGATAGATATATAGATAGATAGATAGACAGATAGATAGATAGATAGATAGATAGATAGATAGATAGATAGATAGATAGATAGATAGATAGATAGATAGATAGATAGATAGATATTATAAATTGATTTGTTCGAGCCAGTGCCCTCAGCTTGGTTGTTGCAGCCATGACGTTTCGACGTTTTTTTTATTCTACGCTCTTCTTCAGATGCATATATATTGCTGCTGCACATGGTCAAAAAGTAAACAGCCACGAATAAACGATTTGGATAGATCCATGCTGCTTCTACTTTGACGACGTAACAGAAAATGAAAAATGCACATAATGCATACCTACATCACTTTTTATATATGTGCGCATACGTCGACGCTAAAGTTTCTAAAAAAAAACTACCACAATACAGTTTACCCCCGGCATTCGCGGAATTTTCCTTAGAACCTAACAAATAATTGTTTCTACGTTTGGCACAAGACCAGCAATTACTACAGTGTATTACTGCTACTTTATTTTTAATACAATGGAGTAATTGCTGGCCTTGTTCCAAACGTAGAAACAATTATTAGTTAGGTTCTAAGGAAAATTCCGCGAATGCCGGGAGTAAACTGTATTGTGGTAGAACCTAACTAATAATTGTTGGTAGAAATCACCGCATATTCGCGGAATCGTAAATGTCTTCAGCGATTTTCTAATGGATTTTCTCGTGGCAATATATATTTTTTCATGCATTTTGACGCTAAATGTTAACTATAATAAAGAAAGGAGTGCGGGACTGCGTCCAGAATATATTTTTTTTATCCCGTTTGTAAAATAAGTTGGGTTACTTTGAATAAATAATGAATGAATATTACATAATTTATGTAATAAATTTTGTGGCTGTTGATTAAATATATTTTATTGCTAATTAAAAGATTCACTTTTTTAAAATTTTCAAATGTCCAAACTTCCGGTTAGCGATCGCTTGAATAAACATTCATATATTTCCGTCACTAATTTTTTCGTAATGCAGTTTATATATAATATCGCCTTTTTTTAATGTATCATGGATTACGTTACTGATTACAGAAGACATTGTAACACTGTCTCCGTTCAATTTCTGTGTATATTGTCAATTACGATTTTATTTGATGTATCATATCTACATGTATATATACTTGCGTATAATATCAACATACACACAACACAAGCTAGCAGAAAACCACCCGAAGGGTGTTTTTTCTGCTAGTTATTAATAACAATATACCGTATTTGCCGGCCTATATTTTACGTTATGTTTTGACATTTATAGGCATTCTTATGGACCACATCCAATATTCGCGGTATTTCACTCTTCACAGGGGGTTTTGGAACGTAATCCCCGCGAATACCGGGGAACAACTGTACTTCCATTTGAAAAATGCCAGGAGCTTTCTCTCCTACCCAATACATTGGCTGACCGAAATATTAGACTCCTCACACTAATCTGTATATCTGGTTGACGCATTGCGTAGGTGTTGATTGAACACTAATTTTAACACTGTTACTGTTCCGTAGTACAATTAGGTGATGCAAATTAAGAGCATTAAACTAACGAAAAGTTCATTAAACATAAACAGTGAAATTTGATGCAATAACATTGTCAATAAATGTGTGAATTAAGTGTTACGTGTCAACTTATTTTCTCATTAGATAAACTAAAATTTGAATCAATGGAAACACAATAAAATACAAACCAATAAAGGGTGAAGACGCTAGTCTTAATACATCATAGCATAATAATGAAAATTACTAATCTTAGTGGTTCAGACAAAATACTAGATATTTATTGGGGAGACGATAATAACACTAATAACTCCCATCTATCAAAAACATTATAAAGACTTACAAAATGTCTTTTAGAAAGAAATCATGTAAGTTTAGTCTATCTAATAAATTGATAACGTAAAGAAGTGACAAAAGTACAAACCCAATTATTTTTTTAACGAAAGAAACAAACTGTATTGTTATAATAATGTATTATTTAATCGACAAACATGCATATGAATAACATGATGATGAATTATATACACACCACCAAATATATGCGTGTGTGTGTGTTATGTGTTAATGTATCTCCTCTCTTCTCTCTCTCACTCTCTTTATATATATATATATATATATATATATATATCTTTAAGTCGTTTAGAAGCCTCGACAATGCAAATGGGTAAATCTCCGCGTAACAAGATCCGGTGGTGGAGAGAGAGATGTAAGTGGGTGTACGTTGAGATGCGTGGTGTGTATAAGACGTGTAGAGGAATGAAGGAAAGAGCGTAAGGGATAAAAATAAAAATAACAACACGAGAGAGAGTTACCTTGGGAGAGATTTAATTGTCCCTAGATATTTCGGATTCACATCCATCAACTGGGGTTTTTTTCCGTGGTGGGGAAAAGGTTGTCTGTCGGAAAGGTGCAAAACGTGTCCCCCGCTGTTCGTTGTTTTGAATATCTGGACAACCTTTCCCCCACCCCGGAAAAAAACCCCAGTTGATGGATGTGAATCCCAAATGTATAGGGACAATTAAATCTCTCCCAAGGTAACTCTCTCTCGTGTTGTTATTTTTATTTTTATCCTTTACGCTCTTTCCTTCATTCCTCTACACGTCTTATACACGCCACGCATCTCAACGTACGCCCACTTACATCTCTCTCTCCACCACCGGATCTTGTTACTCAGAGATTTACCCATTTGCATTGTCGAGGTTTCTAAATGACTTAAAGAAATTTACCTTATTATTCCACAATGCTTCAAGCAAACTTCAATACTCTCATTCATATATATATATATATATATATATATATATATATATATATATATATATATGTATGTATATGTATGTATATATATATATATATATATACATATATATATATATATATATATATATATATATATGTATATGTATGTATATATATATATATATATATATATATATATATATATATATATATATATATATAATATGCATATATATACATATATATACAGAGATAGAAATAATTTTCAATAACAAGTATACTCAGCGGAGTTGTAATTAATGGTGGAGATTAACATTAACAAATACCAATTTGGTTTGTTCATAAATAATACATAATTATTCCTGATTTCATCGTTAACATGACGAATCGTCTTGAATAATCATTTGTTTTAGCACCATTACATGACTTCTTTGAATTGTGAGAACGTTATCAATTATAAGTTACCTCCCCTCCCCAAATTTCCCTTTATTTATAATTGTTGTATCTCCATTGCGGTTTTGTTAGTCAGCTGCTCGGTATGTATATATATATATATATATATATATATATATATATATATATATATATATAGAGAGAGAGAGAGAGAGAGAGGGAGAGAGAGAGAGCATAATAAGCTGTTGCTTCTAATTGGAAAAACAAATGAAGACAGAACAAACGCATGACAATAGTTTGTCTACACAAAGATACAGACACATACATCTACAAACAAATATGTATGTATGTGCTGTAAAATGTTTTGTAGTGCGTTGTATGTATGTTGAGGACGGCTATGTAATGCTGCACTGTGAGTTGGTTTCAAGCCGTTTGGCTAGTAGAACTTCGTAGATGCTGGAGGACAGGGCAAAGACAATAATATGAAGATAATAACCCTTTTACTACAGCCACGTCCTGATGCGTACCACAAGAAATAATGCTTAATGTTTAATATTATTTCCTCGGTGGATTGGCAGTATCGGTAGAGGGTCGGACGCCATGCTTTCCAGTATAGTTACGTCCCTTTACGATCTGAGTTCAAATCCCGCCGAGGTTGACTTTGCCTTTCATCCTTACGGGGTCGATAAAATAAAGTACCAGTAATGCACTGGGTAATTGCTGGCCTTGTGCCTAAAGTAGAAACAATTATTTCCTTTATGAATTTAAATTTGTATTTGTTATTACAGAATGGTTCAAGGCTGTTGTTGATGTTGTTAAGTCTAAGAAAATTACGTACTGTATCTATATATAAATATAATCCGTATATTTATGTCTAGATCTTCTTAAGTATATTTAGTGAAATATTGTATGTAAATACGCATGTCTTCATGAACCAGATGTGCATTGAATATATTGATGAATATGCTTGTTCGTATAAATATATATCTAGAAATCCATTAACACTTCCCTTACAATATTTCTAATGAATGTCATTTAAAATTATTTTGAAAATATAGAATTTGACTGGACTTACTACTATAACTAACTTCCTCAATATGAAGCATAAACAAACACAGTTTTCCTTCCTCCTTCAAACGTATTTTCCTACCGATAACTTTTCAACACACTGACTTCGTTTTCAAATCTTTACTTTTGAAGAGAACTGAGTAATAGGAACACCTGCTTTCGCTCCCATCCAACATTTTCTAGTTTTCTTTCTTTTCTTACACTCATCTCTCTTCATATTTCTTCCCGTTTCCAAACATCCTCTATTTCCTTTTATTTTTCGATGAAGGACTAACGCCCAAAATGTTGACACGAAGCATTAAAATAATATGCAAAAATTATGATATATTAGTTTAACACCTGGGACATATTAGTTTCAAGGTTTTCAGTTTCCGTCTGTTAAATTACACTCACAAGACATTGGCAATGTCAAGGCTGTCGTTAAAGAAATGTGCGCATGGTGCCATGCAGTGGTTGTGATCCCGGAGCGAAATCTTTTTTTCATATAGCTATAGCTACGCCTATGTTTATCTATTTGCATATATAAAGTTTAACCCTTTCGATACCAAGCCATCAAAAACCTCTCATAATTCTACAATACATAACTTTATTTTGAAGTGTTTATATTTATGTAAAATCCTTCTATCATAATTAAAAACTGTTTTCAAACACCCGCTTCATATTGAGGAAGTTAGTTATAGTAGTAAGTCCAGCCAAATTCTATATTTTCAAAATAAGTTTAAATGTCATTCATTAGAAATATTGTAAGGGAAGTGTTAATGGATTTGTAGATATATATTTATATGAACAAGTATATTCATCGATATATTCAATGCACATCTGGTTCATGAAGACATGCGTATTTACATACACAATTTCACTAAATATACTTAAGAAGATCTAGATATAAATATACGGATTATATTTATATATAGATACAGTACGTAATTTTCTTAGACTTAACAACATCAACAACAGCCAAGAACCATTCTGTAATAATAAATACAACTTTAAATTCATGAAGGAAATAACATTAAGCATTCAGAAATTGTTTTCCCATACTGTTGAGGATATTTTTAAACTGATATTTTTAAAATATTTTACTTGAGGTTGAATTTTGTTTGTGCTTTAAGATTGTTCATTCATCTACTGTGTTGTTACTTTCGTTCTTTATTTATATGAAGCAATTTTGTTTTTCAAACTTTTTTTTCTCATTTTAAAATAGCTTTGGGTGAATATTGATAATATCAACAAGATTTAATGACAGATATTTGAAATATTATGAAAGCTAGTAAACAATATCTAAAGAATGAAAGAAAGAAAGCGAGAAAAAGAGGGTGAGAGTCGAGGAAGAAGAGGGGAGATAAGGAGGAGGTGGAACAAAAGGTGGATAAAAGAGAAGAGGAAAACTGTAAAACGAAACGTTTTGGAAGACAGAATAAAAGGCAAAGAAAATGGATGTGTTGAAATTTTAAGTGTATTATATATTTACCACATAACATATTTTGGATTGGTGTAAAGATATGCAGAATTTCTTTGCTGTATTTGAATGAATATTATTTACTGAGAATTCACAGCATTCTTCTATACAATGTGATTTGAATACTCAATAAATAGTATCACTCAAATACAGGATAGAGATTCTGAATATCTTTTATGTCCAGCCAAAATATTTCAATGGAATCACTTATGTTTTTTCAGGAATCTAACGTGTTGGACAAACAAGAGAGAATGTATTCACTGGATAGGACGCAAGTGTTTTATAGCTTATCTTCTCATATGGGAATAATTGCACATTGCAGATAATTTAACTGAGGGGAGTAAAATGAATAGCTGAATGATTCTATTCCATTGTCCTTGACTTGTATATCATTGTATTAATTAGACTACTTGTGCTGCTTTAACTAGATTATGTAGATAGATAAATTTCTTTATTAGCCACAAGGGCACAAAAGAAGGGGATAGATAGATAGATAGATAGATAGATAGATAGATAGATAGATAGATAGATAGATAGATAGATAGATAGATAGATAGATATATTTCTTTTATTTGCCACTAGGGCATCAAAAGTGGGACAAGTACAAAGGGGGGAGTTTACACAAAAAGGCGTCCTCAATAAGGAGGAGGCAATAACAAAATATAAAAATAAAATAAGATATAACAAAAAATAAAATTTTTAACAAAATCCTCAATAGAGAGGAGGCGCCTTGGGGGGTCGCACACACCCCCGAAAAAAGTGTGCAACCCTTCTCCTCAGGAGCACAGAGAAGGGGTGCTCCCTTGGTCTTTCATCTTCCTCACCTATAGTCTGATGTAGAGTGAAGGCCCATTCACACGGGCCATTCTCGCCACTTTCACCCATCTTTCATAGAAACGGCTGGGGTGCAGCACCTCTCTCTCCATCCTGATCCTTCTTCCGAAATGATATCGGAAGAAACGGACCAGTTGTTGGCCAGAGAGAAAGGTGCCCGACCTCAGTCCTTTCAGACGCGTCCACCATACAACCTCTTTCGCCATGGCTATTACGCACAGAAACACCGCCTCTGCTTCAGATAGATAGATAGATAGATAGATAGATAGATAGATAGATAGATAGATAGATAGATAGATAGATAGATAGATAGATAGATTCACTAACCAAGAGATTAAATTTTCGTTTAACAGGTAAGTGATGCACTTAACCAACGATTACATCGGGTATACTATTGATTTCTAGTATTACGGTGTTGAAAATTAGGAGATTTATACCTAACTTCTTTTCTTTTTAGTCTTAGGCGTAATAGTCTTTCTTTGTTAATTAAAGGCTCCCATTTGTTGTCCTTAAATATGCTAGACTTATTGAGGAAACTATCAGAGCTATTCCTTGTGTATTATAATTGTTTATACTTTTGGCACAAGGCCAGCAATTACCCAGTACATTACTGGTACTTTATTTTATCGACCCCGAAAGGATGAAAGGCAAAGTTAACCTCGGCGGGATTTGAACTCAGATCATAAAGGGCCGTAACTCTATGCTGAAAAGCATGGTGTCCGACCCTCTACCGATACTGCCAATCCACCACGTATTATAATGACAGCATTTCGTCTCAGAAATTCATATGTAAATATGATTTTACTAATCAACAAAAACAAATCATAATCTATACAATAATTAAAACATTTGCCACTTAAGAGTACACCACTTTTACTCATATACAAATATCATCGCTTGTAAGCTGCACTATATTTTTAAAAATCATATACCACTGAAATAGACATCATTCATTTATTTTCGCATAAAACGTAGAAACTTCTTCAAAGTTGATAATAAACAATTTCAGAGGTTTCATTTTTATTTATAATAATACTAAAGTGAGAATACTACCATTGTACATGCGCCGTTTCCGACGACTTGTGCCCCTGTTGATTCAATCTTTGGAGCTGCCCCCTCGTGAACTTCAAAGGTAGCTGAGAGTTTTATAGACACGTCCACCCTTAACGTAGTTCTCAGGGAGATTTAGTGAAAATACAATGTGTGACAGCTCATTTTTGCCACCTGAGTGGACTGGAATCGAACTCAGAAGCTTATGCTCGTGAGCCGGTCCCCCCAATCACTAAGTCACGTGCCTTCATACATTAAATAAGTACAATGTATGTTTTTATAATTAGTACATGTAGGCTGTGGATTGACAGTATCGGTAGAGAGTCGGACACTATGCTTTGCAGCATAGAGTTACAGTCCGTTACTGTTTGAGTTCAAATCTCGCCGAGGTTAACTTTGCCTTACATCCTTATGGGATCGATAAAATAAAGCACCAGTAACGTACTGGTGTCGATTTAATCGACTTCACCCTCCCCACAAATTACTGGCCTTGTGCCTATACTAGAAATCATTATAATTTGTACATGTACTATATAGCTTAATGTAAACAAGTTTTGTTCTACATATATTCGATATTTTAATCATAGTTAATACATTCCAGCAGTATATGTAATATACAAATTACTATAGTTTTACGTGCACTATTAGAGTAATATGTTAATAGTGAAGACAGTAAAATACTTTGCGTTATACATTCTCAAGGAAAACGTTTCGTTCCCACGCTTAAGAAGAGCATAGGATAAAAAAAGGAATTTTGCTATTTTATACTACTAATCTTGTGAGCAGAGTTGCCTTAAGGAGAGGAATTATATGATAATACAATCAATTCTGCAACATAATAAATTATGTAACAATACATCTTTATATGAGAAATATGTGCTTTATAGTCACAGCCAACAGTTTGGCGAATGCGTTTCTCTGTAGGATGGCGAAGAGGATAATCTGAAAGAGCCAATCCAAGTCTTAGGGTTCTTTCTTGTAGAAAGCCATCTCCTTCTAAACTGCAATGTTAGGAAGGTGGTTCGGGTACTCAGGATACTAGTTTCTTCCACCGCAATAGGTTAACTGATGAAAGTATGGGAAAGACACCAGTTCTTTGTCCACTTGGAATCTGTGGCTTGTAGTATTTATCTTATAATATGCTCCCTTTGTACACATACTATATTATCTAATGTGATTTTCGATTGAAATTTCACCGTTATTTTTCGCAAGCCGAATTTACCATATACCTGTTCAACTGTTGGCTTAATATTGTTCTTGGATTTGTATAAAGAAATTAGGAGAGATAGGAAACATATAACTACCTATCCACATAAACATTTAATCGGGAAACATTGCAATAAGGAAGAGGGTCCAATGATCAGTTTCCTCACCTATGATTATATTAAATATATCTTCAAGTCGAATGTATATATATATTGCTATTTTTCCTGTTCCAGTTGCTTGAATGAAGGAGAGAAGGCATCGATATATCAAAATGGAAGTCAATGGTAAATGTCATAGGATCAGTGAATTTGCTATAGTGCCAGTTTCATTTAAATTCCAGCGGTCACCCTCCGGGGAAACGCCTTCTCCATTCTGTCCGCCGGGGCTGTGGGGAGGCAGCACGTGGGACCCCATTTGCTCACCATACGGAGAGATGGGGACGGCGAGAGAGATGGAGGCGATGACATTGGGAATTCTGCTCTTCCACGTTCGGACCATATCCTTGTTGTTGCGTACTTTGACAATACCTTTATTTTAACAAGTGACAGGAGGACAGACAACTCATTTAGTTTGGGAACACATCATAGAGTACTATATTCCCTGCTTCGGCCATCTGAACTCTTGACCAGTCCATTAACACAATTGAGATACACACACATATTTGTTAATTTCACTACTGTTGCATATATAGCTCCGGTATTAATAAAATGCTTTATCGATGTGGGGCAGCTTTCAGACTTCATGATCGTCAGTCGACTATGATTTACATCATCGATAATGTATTTTAATATTTATATTCCTGTTTTCAAACCGGCGTCTTTTTGAAGTACGTTAACAAATTTACTGGTTTGTTTCCCGTGGTTAATTCGTTCATGTATAGATACTATTTCTTCAGGATATCACACAGAGTAGCCTGCAAATCACAATTTTAGCTGAGTTAACAGTTCAGTTAACTTTGGCAGATATTCATAAAGTTCTATATTGGTTGTGTAACTCTTCTAAGTCATGTTAAAAACTATCTGTTAAACATAATCTGATATGTTACAGCTACGTATATGATCGAGCTAGTTTGCGATAAAAGGTAATATCCATTAAGTTCGAACAGACTATAATGAAATACTGAACTTGGAATCAAACAATTCTGTTAAGGTTTACTCTTTTATGCGTTTGTCATCTTTCTCATCTTTTAATGTTATCTACTATATTGGAAATCGAGATACGACAATAAATTATATGTGAGAACATATATTGAAATACTCAACATCATAGAAAATTTAACAAATCATTCTTAAATAAGCTAAATGCACCGTACGTCTGTCTATATAAATATGAAATATCTCTCCGTTCTCTCTCTCTCTCTCTCTCTCTCTCTCTCTCTCTCTCTCTCACTCTCTCTCTCTCTCTCTCTCCCTCTCTCTCTCCCTTACACACACTAACACATATGTCTCTCTCACTCTCTCTCTCTCTCTCTCTATATATATATATATATAAATATACATGCATACATACATACATACATACATACATACATACATACATACATACATACATACATACATACATACATACATACATATATGAGAAAAACCACAACCCTCCATCTCAATTCTACTTTTGAAAAGCAGAAGAACTGGGAAACCAGTAAAGGAACCAAATAAATATATATTTTTATTAAAAAAAAACTCCAGTTGCATTTTCGCTTTCATCTTTTTTCCCTATATATATATATATATATATATATAAGAGCCCACTTGCATGGATATCTATGGATTATATGCAAGCTTCTACATAACTTGGACATTATTTTCCCACCTTGTAGAAATCTTATAACGAAACGATCGTATGGAAAGACAGATTTATTTAATTATGTCTCATATAAAATAATACAGTCAGTTATCCACGAAATACAATATAGTTAGCACAACAAAGGTATAATTGGGTTATACTCAGGTATATCCTAATGTTTGTTGAGTGAGATGGGAGTTGGTCGGAGTATCGCTAAAAGCTTTCTCTGTTAATGTATTAAGTAGAAGTTATATTTAATTTATTAGGATTCCAACAAACTTAAAAGTTTATAACTGATATGCCCTTAAAATATATATAATAAAATTATTATGGTTTTATAAATATAGTTTCCATTTATTAATATATTGTATATATATATATATATATATATATATATATATATATATATATATATATATATATATATATATATATATATATATATATATATATATATATATATTATATATATATATACATACATACGTATATATTGATATTTATTACACTAACTATATTGTCATGTTAGGTACACATGTTTTATTGCCTGCCTATTTCAGATATTTCTGAGCGAGTTCCAAAGAGTGAAGAAGACAGATTGAGGAACATAGAGAATGAATGAAAATAGATATACAGGGTAGTGAAGGTAGGTAAGGGAAATAAATTAGTGATTGGGAATAGTCCGTGAGAGAATTCTGAGAAAACAAACGGAGCGAACTTTTGTAGGACTCAACTAGAGTTGGCAGGTAAAATTAAAGGAATTGGCCAAGATTGTCCACGTGGAAGTGGATGTGTAGTATCGGTGGTCGGGGACTGGGTTCCGCGATATTAGTATTAGTAACCAAGGTAGCTTAGATTTTCCAGTTCCCCAATACGTTTGAAGGAAATTATGCAATATGCATATTTATACACACACATACACGCACACACACACACACACACACACTCACACATACACACACACACACGTACATATACGCACAAGTAAAGAAACATACATATGTATATACATAGACACATGTACAAACTCATATGTAATATATTATTCACCGTTAAATAATTTACTATTTGTATAACACTATAACAATATAACAGGAGAAATTCAACATGAATATTTTAAGTTAAAGATTCATTGTTACGATATAGTTTATGTGGACTTATTATAACTGTATAATCAACGGCCATCTAAATAAATATTTGTGATTTAGAATTAAGAATACTCAGTACATTCGTTTAAATGTAATAAATAAATGCAATTTGGAGTAAGTGAAACAATGAAGTTGATTTAAAGGTTAGTTCTCAGCGTATCCTTTTCTGCTTTCACCTCCTTGACTAGAAAACGATTGAGCAGTATTCTGGCTAAGATCATTTTCCCGGGGACATAGATTCTGAAAATGCTGCGATCTCCCTTATTATTGGTAAGCGTGTTATTTAGATCTGAAGGTACTATTTGAGTTTCCCGTATGTTGGGTGGGTTCAACATCCATAGTTGAGGTAGAGGCTGAGGAAGTGTTCTAAGAAAACTTTCTGCTGCCGTTACGTTTTTATTTATGAAAATACTGAGGTGGACCTTCCAGTGGCCCAGGATGTACCTAAAAATGTTGGCGTTGTCGGTGGTCTTCAAAATACCTGTTGAAGCTGGCATTGGAACCTAGAGTCATTTGGTACATGCACAGAAATATCTAACGTTCTTGGCGTCTGCATATTGTTGAAGTCTTCCCTTTTAACATACCGTCTGGGTTCTTGAAATCGTTTCATGTTTGAATTTGGGTTTTGTTCGAGGAGTTGGCAGGTATCGCTTTTGAGATTTCTTCGGTGTTTTCTTAAAAGATCCAATTCTTCTGGTTATTTTTCTTGAAGACAATGGAGTTCTCTGCTCCTTCTTAGACGATGTTTCTGATTGTTGTACACTCTTCATTACCGTCTTTTGTGTTGGGGGGATTGTTTGCCTTTTGGAACCGAACCTAAGTGTTGTTAATGAAAATGTCATGACGATCCCAGAGGCCGAGTTGTAACGTAGAAGTTTCCGATAATTTCTTTTCCCATGATGTTCTCTCACAGAATGCAGCTATTTCCAACTGTGATACTGAAATCGCCAAGCAAGATAAATTTGCCTTTAGATGGTACTTGTAAAATGTGTTCTTATTGTTTACATAGGCGCCAAGTGTATATGCAGAGGCGAAGATGAAAATAGTGAAGCTATCTCCAGAGTCCAGAGAGTGAGAGACGAAGAATAGTGAGTTATTCATTGGTGGATTTTGGGGTCAGTTGATATTCCTTCACCCCCGTTGTCTTCACAGCAAAATCAACTTCAAGAGAACGTCGTTCTTCGACTTACCTTCCTTTTCAAAAGATCGTGTAACATGCACCACATTCTTTTATTCTGCTTTATAATAGATTTATCTCACTCTAGGCATCAACAATGATGTTGAGTCTAGCCAGTTCTGAGACGCTAGGGCTATAGTTCTCTCAGCAGGGCTGCCGTTTTCTTTGCATCGAGCAATTTTCAATCTAAACTATAATAAAGTAAGGTCTGCGGGACTGCGTACGGTTTATTTCTTTTAATCCAGTTAGTAAAATAAGTTGGATTACTTTGAATAAATAATTGTTTCTACTTTAGGCACAAGGCCAGCAATTACCCAGTGCATTACTGGTACTTTATTTTATCGACCCCGTAAGGATGAAAGGTAAAGTCAACCGCGGCGGGATTTGAACTCAGATCGTAAAGGGACGTAACTATACTGGAAAGCATGGCGTCCGACCCTCTACCGATACTGCCAATCCACCACCCACTTTGAATAAATAATGAATGAATATTACATAATTTATGTACGAAATTTCGTAACTAAGTTTCGTAAACATTAATAATTTAAAAGTGACTTCTTTTCAAAGTTTCATTCACATTTCTACACTTCCGGTATATCGTCTCCACCACCACCACTTCAACTACCATATATATATAGAAAGAGAGAGTGTGTGATGAGTGAGATAGAGAGATGATGATTTTCTACACGCTGACGGGTATGAGTGTGCACATACATCTATATCTATGAGTATATAACTATTATGAGTATGTAATTATAATCGCGCAAACACAAACTTGTAAAAATAGACGCTCACGGACATACATTCACCCAAACATACATTCACACATATACATTTACACAAACACATACATACAGTCATGATAGCAGCGTTCGGTGAATTGGAAATGGGAGGGTAAAACAAGTAGAACGTTTTATTCATTTATTAACTCTTTATTTATTTATTAACACTTTTTTTTTAAACTCATTTAATTGTTTCTACTTTTGGCACCAGGCCAGCAATTATCCCAGTGCATTACAGGTACTTTATTTTATCAACCCCGTAAGGACGAAAGGCAAAGTTAACCTCGGCGGGATTTGAACTCAGATCATAGAGGGAGGTAACTCTATGCTTCAAAACATGGCGCCCGACCCTCTACCGATACTGCCAATCCACATTTAATATAATGGTTACAGAACGAAAACACGAACAAATTTAATTATTTCTACTTTTGGCACAAGGCGAGCAATTATCACAGTGTATTACAGGTACTTTATTTTATCGACCCCGTAAGGATGAAAGGCAAAGTTAACCTCGACGGGATTCGAACTCAGATCATAAAGGGAGGTAACTCTATGCTTCAAAACATGGCGCCCGACCCTCTACCGATACTGCCAATCCACATTTAATATAATGTTTTCAGAACGAAAACACGAACAAATTTAATTGTTTCTACTTTTGGCACAAGGCGAGCAATTATCACAGTGTATTACTGGTACTTTATTTTATCGACCCCGTAAGGATGAAAGGCAAAGTTAACCTCGGTGGGATATGAACTCAGATCATAAAGGGACGTAACTCTATGCTGCAAAGCATGGCATTCGACCCTCTACTGATACTGCTAATCCACCACCCTTTTAATAATATTTTCTACTTTTGGCACAAGGCCAGCAATTATCCCAGTGCATTACTAGTAATTTAATTTATTGACCCCGTAAGGATGAAGGCAAAGTTAACCTCGACGGTATTTGAACTCAGATCATAAAGGGACGTAACTCTATGCTGCAAAGCATGGCATTCGACACTCTACTGATACTGCTAATCCACCACCCTTTTAATAATATTTTCTACTTTTGGCACAAGGCCAGAAATTATCCCAGTGCATTACTGGTAATTTAATTTATTGACCCCGTAAGGATGAAGGCAAAGTTAACCTCGATGGTATTTGAACTCAGACCGTAAAGGGACGTAACTATGCTGGAAAGCATGGCGTCCGATACTCTACCGATACTGCCAATTCAATATAATATATACAAAGGAAAGGGAAAGGAAAAAAAGAAAGAGAAAAAATACACATGCACGTAATATACACATCTTAGACTACATAGAACAAAATGTAGGCGAAAGAGTGGTAAAACGATCCGTTACCAGAGCAAAAGATAGCAATATAGCGAGGAGCACTGGTAAACCTCTCTAATAATTTTTGAGGCAGGCCAGCACGCTCGCAGCATACCTGGGGTGAGGGCGAGGCTGAGGTGCTGGAACAACCAATTGCCCTCATAAACACCACCAGTTACCTCTGTTTGGCGAGCCGCCAGTGAAGATAAGAATCTCGCTCTCAGTAGCCTTACTCCCCCAAACGTTTGAACTCCACGGGCTGGATAATGTAGTTAGCTGACAGAACACGGTATTTTAGGATTGTGTTCCGTTCAGCTGCGGATGCTGTAGCTCTCGACCTGACCACTGTATCCAGGATGTGGGAAGAAGCAAAATAGTCACTAACTGTGACGTCCCAGGTAAGGCACCTGCCTCTTGACCAGGAGCACAGAGTAAGACCGTCAAGTCTTTACCCATTAATTCAGGACAACCCAGATGGTTCCAAAATTAAGGGGATTTTTGCCCGGACCAAAGCTCTTAAGTGGTAATAGGACAGTGTGTGTATGTGCGCGAGCGTGAGTTTGTCGGCGTTCTTAAGTCACTGTTTTTAAGTTAGACATATATATGTGTGTATCCCTTTCCTTCCTTTGACACACACATACATTCACACAAACACACATACACATTGCGTGATGGACATGTGGACAGAAGTCCCTCAAAGTTATATACATGTGAATGGAGTTCTACTGGAGCAGTTAGAGAAGTTCAAGTATCTTGGAGCCGTGTTCATGAGTGATGGAATGCAGGAGGCTTAATTAAGTGCAAGAATTGCAAAAGCTGATGCAGTAAAGCGCCAGCCTCAGCAATCAGAAGAAGTGGGTAGGTGTAAAAGCCAAACTCGCTGTCTTCCTGGTATTCCTGCCAACTCTTACCGAGGATCATGAATCTTAAGTAATGACCAAAAGAATACAATTGCAATTAAAAGTGACAGAAATGGGATTCCTCCGAAGGGTCTTTGGAGTAACGTTACTCAATAGAGTGCATAGCTCAGAGACCAGAGAGTCACTCCTGGTAGAGCTGCTACTTCTCTGAATTGAGAGATCACAACTCCGATATTATGAGCATGTGGTTAGAATGTCTCAGTAAAGAATCACTGGACACATTTTACAGGCAAAACCAACCGGCAAGAGACCCAGAGGTAGATTCTGAGCAAGATAGTTGGATAACATCCATAAACTTGGCTGTCACGCTTTGGGATCCAGCTGGATCAGTTAGAGATGTTTGCTACTGACAGACTCGCTGGAAGGAGTGTTTGAGAAGGACTCTGCTCCCACGACCCTCTCAGAAATAAGTGGGCGAAGAAGAGGATATTGTCAATTTACTTTTCAATTTACATATATCTATATGCATATAATAAATGTAACCTGAGTTTTTCGAATATTAATAATAACATTCGATTCGTTTGCAATTATGCAAGCAAGCCTCAATTTTATAGCCATGTCAGTAGAATGAACACTTCATGCTTGTTCTTATGTAGGCATGCGAACATAACTGCAGACACTAATGTTTCTGGGTATCACCCTTCATCAATGCTAATATGCAAATCAGGCCGATCAGTCACTGTGTATTTTTGAAAATAGCATATTTTTTCACTACCTCTGAGAGTTTGGCAGGTGAACAGTGAGGTGTACTGATGAAGAGTGTTACCCAGAAACATTACTGTCTGCAGTTCTGTTAGCATGCCAACATAAGAACAAGAATAAAGTGTTCATTCTACTGACATGGCTATAAAATTAAGGCTTGTTTGTATAATTGCAAACGAATCGAATGTTATTATTAATATTCGAAAAACTCAGATTACATTTATTGTATTCAGCCATGTAGAGCGAAATTTTCTTTTTCATATGCATATATATTTGCGTATAATACCAATATGCACACTACATAGTGGTCATAATATTAGGGCAATTCAGAAATATGTTATTTTAATCTCATTTACTGGGTGCGATGTGCCAGTGAGGTTTGAAGAGGCTTCCGATCTTTTGCCCACATTTTATTTGGCTACATTTGATGTGGTCTGTGTTGTTCGTATATACTCCTTCTCAGATGAAGATGTACGACCGGATTACTGATCAGGTTGGGGTAACGGAATTACGCAATCAAACATATGCTGCCAACATGCAAAGCTTCAATATTCACTTAAGCCTGCCCCAGTTCTCCTTGAATTTTGTAAAGGAGGATGAAAGATAAGGAAAGTCATAGCTGTGGTTTGATTTCGATTAGGTACACTTTTCTTAATCCGCCTAGAACGGCTCCTCTCTTGATGGTGTTAGCTGAGACAGTTTTTCAACCAAGTCAGAAGTTCAGGTCATTCGCCGAACAAGACTAGTTTCCTAGGTGTATTAGCACCTGTATCTGAGTAGAGGTAGTATATTGCGCGTCATTCAGTGAAAGATACTACAGCAACACAGTCTGTCGTATAATCATATATATATATATCCACTATGTAACGTATTGTGTACGCTCCGATATACAGATTCGTATTTACAACATACGATTTCTGTAAAATCATCGAAGATGTGACCCTAAGCGATATCTAATTGTTTGGCTCGTTATAATTATTGTATATGTATATAAATATATATATATATATATATATATATATATATATATATATATATA
>OZ024740.1:283270712-283290712 GCA_964016885.1 Eledone cirrhosa
GAGGCTAGCCGAGAGAGGGAGACTAGCAGAGGGGGCGAGTGAAAGTAAGAGGGAGAAGGAGAGAGAAGGGGGGGGGGGAGAAAGAGGATAGCAGTAAGGGAATAGAAAAAGACAGGTGACAGCGAAGGGGAAAGCATATATGAATGAAAAATGGCGAGCTGTGTTGTGGCATGCCCTAGCCGGAGGTATATGGTCTGTAATGCGAAGAAATACCTATGATGGCTAGTAGACCACTGATGATAGATAGTCCTGGATTATATTTCTAATTCTTCATTTTATTATATACTAGCATTAAAGCCCGGCGTTGCTCGGGGTCAGTAAGTTACCAAAGTTAGGTTGCACCACCCATTTTATGGCAGCACCTTTTTTTGTCTGCCAAGCACTGGGTGAATGAATTGCAGACCTGGACTGCCGAAGCAGGAGCTGCGCCAGCAGTGACAATTGTAGTTTCGCCTATGCATATTATCTCTGTGCAAAGAAGTGTTGAATTTTATTGTTTCACAGTACTTGCGCAACACGCGCGTAGAAGATGCCATCCGAACAACAGAGCTGCGATGGAGTTGTTCTGCATGGTTGTCTAATGTGTGTTTTCTAAATTTAAAACAGTAGGGCGGGGTGTGATATGGAGAAGAGTTAGCTGCTGTTTCTAGCAGGTTGAGTGACCACATACAGGATACTATTGTAAATAAACTGATACTTCTTTCTTCCACGTTCGTTGAGAGATGTTTTCAAAAAGATTTATTGCTATTTTTGTTGTTGAATAAATTTTCTGTTGCTTTTGAATAATTGTGGTTTAGTATGAAATGTAATAAGTTCTCGTCGTTGTCATTGAAGTAAATAAATATTTGACCGTTCCATACTCAAAAACAAACGTTCTCTCTCACTCTCTCTGTCACTCTCTTCTCTCTCTCTCCTTCATTTCTTTCTCTCTTCTTTCTTCGGCGTTCCTAAAGGAAGTTTGTAAGGAGGGGGTTTAAGCGTATATAAGAGAAAGTTGCAGCATGTATGTAGTTTTATCGAATTTCAAGGGGAGTAGAAAGAGGTAATCAGATTGTATTAGAGGGATAAGCGTCATGTATTTAGTTTTATCGATTATTTCCGTAATTGTGGGTGAGTTGGAAAAAAGTAAATAGCGGTTGACCTAAGTTACACGATTTACAATATTCATACACATTTTGAGTCGAATCGGTTTGAAATTGTGCAAATATATAAACATGGAACGTGCACACACAGACACACACACAACAACAATCTGCCTTTTATAGATAATTGTTTCTACTTTTGGCACAAGGCCAGCAATTATCCCAGTGTATTACTACTACTTTATTTTATCGACCCCGTAAGGATGAAAGGCAAAGTTAACCTTGGCGGGATTTGAACTCAGAATGGCAAGGGCCGTAACTTTATGCGTCCAAACATGGCGTCCGACCCTCTACCGATACTGCCAATCCACAGATAATTATATCATATTTGCAACAACACAACTCGCCATTTTTCATTCATATATGCTTTCCCCTTCTCTGTGACCTGTCTTTTTCCCTTCTCTTATTGCTATCCTCTTTCTCTCTCTCCCTTCTCTCTCCTTCTTCCTCTTACTTTCACTCACATCCTCTGCTAGTTACCCTCTCTCGGCTAGCCTCTTCCTCACACTTTCACTCACTCACTCTCTGCTACTCACCCTCTATCTCACTCCATCGTCCCACACCTTACGAGATTCTTTCCTCTCTCACATCCGCAAGGCCAAGATGTGTCTTTGCCTTCTCGTCAATATTCGCAAGCTCTTATGTTCGAAATGAATCATTGACTTGACTTTCTCATGTTTTCCTCTCTTTACGTTGCCTCACCATTCGTGTTTGTTTACCTGTCTCTCTTTCCTACCCAATTCTTTTTATCCCAATAATTTATTTTGGTTATTGTATCGCCCTAGCTTGAGGTATATGGTCTGTAATGCGAAGAAATACCTATGATGGCTAGTAGACCACTGATGATGGATAGTACTGGCTTCTATTTCTAATTCTTCATTTTATTATATATATCATATATGCAACAACACAGCTTGCCATTTTTCATTTATATATATATATATTATTCAAAATATTAATAAATGAAGACATTCACATAATCAAAATATATGTTTTATTATATATATTTCGAAGGTACTCTGCTCTTTTTTCAGTACGTCCTCGTCAGATAAAATACATGAATTGATGTATGACATACCTCAACGATCTTGATGGTTCAATTCCAGTATTGGCAGTATTGGAATTGAACCATCAAGACCGTTGAGGTATATTATACATCAATTCATGTAGTTTATCTGACGAGGAGGTACCGAAAAAACAGCACAGTACCTTCGAAATATATATAATAAAACATATATTTTGATTATGTGAATGTCTTCATTTATTAATATTTTGAATAATATTAGTAACTCCAGAAAACTTAACTGTAGAGTGCTTTTAATCTATTGTAAAACTATATTCATTGAGTAATCAATGAACCATATTAATCTTTGGTTATATGTATATATATATATATATATATATATATATATGTGTGTGTGTGTGTGTGTGTCATGTTATCTCTGTATCTATTTAACTAGCTTTAGCTCTGACTCAAAACATAAGAGCAATAGAACGCGAAAGAGAAAAAAATAGAAATATATGTAAAGAATGAGTGAAAGAAACACAGAGAGAAAGAGGGGTGGGGGAGATTGAGGGAGAGTAATTGGGGATTGATGTATAATGAAAGTAGTACAGAACATGGACAGGAAATACATTTTAAGACAGAGGGTACCGTAATCATATTTATTATAAATATTCGTGTGACACCAGCATACATCTATTATACAATCGTTTTCAACAGTTACCTGCACCGGTGATTTAAGCTTTCTATCTCTCCCACTTTCTTGTTTGACTTATTCTTTAGTAATCAATATGTTAGGCCTCGTCTCTACCTATATATCTTCTTTTTAGTTGCAGCACATTTGGTTGTAGCATAACTTATCTAATTTGTAAATCGTCGAAAAACAAAAATTCTTGTCTAGTATTCATTTGTTACTGTCCCATGTGCACTGGAGTTAGGTGTATCGATCTTAAAGCACCGAAACAATGTATCACCATTGATCAACTGATGAGAGGGAACTGTCTGAGTTTCGTTTGTTTTTCTATTGTCTTAGCCCATATTTTGCATTCTGCTTCCCCCTCTCTCTCTCTCCCTCTCCATACATATATATATATATATATATATATATATATATATAAGAGACGTAAAATAAGAAAATTATAAAATTAACTTACTTACTCAAAACATAAGAGGAATAGAACGCGAAAGAGAAAAAAATAGAAATATATTAGTTTCTGGAATGGAGTAAAGAATTAAGACAAAACCAATATATTTGCTAGCATTGATATGCATCTGTATGGATATAAATGTTACTAGATATAAATTCTTTATATATATATATATATATATATATATATATATATATATAGGAACCAGTAAGACCCCGACGGCTGAGCTCAAGCCGTTTCGACGGCTAATTCTGGAATGAATTAGCCGTCGATAATAAATTGAAGTGAAAGCAACTGGTGCGTGTGTTTCTTATCGGCAACATGACCCTCCCAAAGTATAACAATATCGGTTTCAACACACGATTTCAGATAAAGAATCTTGCTAAACAGATTCAGAAACGAAATATATATATATATATATATATATATATATATATATATATATATATAGGAAAGGAGTCAGGACCCCGAGAGCTGAGCTCGGACTATTGCAACAGCTAGTTCTACACGAAAGCTAGTTCTGGTGCATTATGGCCCACCTGGTTCATTAGCACACTTCCATCGTTATATATATATATATATATATATATATATATATATATATATATATATATATATATATATATATATATATATATATATATAAATATATATATATATATATATATATATATATATATATATATATATATATATAAATATATATATATATATATATATATATATATATATATATATATATATATATATATTTATATATATATATATATATATATATATATTATATATATATGTGTGTGCATGTGTGTATCCCGGGTTCGATCATGGGTAACTAATGTACTCAATACATAACAGAGTATAAATATTACCTTATGATTTCCTTCCAATGAAACACTTCTAGTCCTGTAGAAGTCATTTCTAATATATATATATATATATATATTTCTGTCCAGAAATAGCCGTCGAAACGGCTTGAGCTCTGCCGTCGAGGTTAAACATTTACCTATATATATATATATATATATAGTGCAAATTCATACAGGAACAAAACAGAGAGGCAGACAAATAAAGGTTTCGGACATAAGTCCTTCTTCAGGATGAATAGGTTAGGAAGAGAGTTCCGAGGCTGTGTGGAAATACATTTAGAAAAAAGGGGGAAGGAGAAAAAATAAAAATAAACGAAAAATAAACATAAGAATTAACAATAAGATGAGCAAGAGGTGGAAGGGTGTAAGGCGTGTAAGGGTGGTGGCGGGTGGAGTTGGGCGAGGGAGGCGGGGGGTCGAGGCGGGGAAGCCTGAAGGTGGTGTTTGTGTAGTGTGTAAGTGTACGTGAGTGTGTGTGTGTGTGTGTGAGAAGAAGGACGAGGTTCTATGTTCTGGATTCCGGAGGTGCAGAGTGTAAATAAGTGGGAGTACGCACGTGTGTGTTCGTGTTTATATGCGATGTGGATGTGGGTGGCGTGGTGCGAAAAACAATGTGAGTGTATGTTCGTGGGTAAGTTCCTGAGGTAGTTCCATCGAGTGTGAGAAGAGATACATATATATGCATATATGCATTTAAGTATATCTATGAATGCATATATATGGATATATTTTAGGGGTTTATATGAAAGCATATTCTGTTTATATACAGTGAAAGTCTTGCTAGAAAATATTTTTTTCTTATGAAAACATTATTTTTCTCTTTTACCCTGTGAACGTGTCACAGATATCTAAGTGCCCACGGAGAATGCCAGGTAGCTGTATCGACATTCTTTAATATTTTATCAGCGGCTTTCAATCAATTGGTACTGAGAAAAAAATAGACTACAGTGTACATAGGTTTTGTGTATTGAACATTTGCTGGATATGTTCATTTACATAGTCTACGAACTTGGCTAATTTTAATTAGCAATTGTACTAAGATATCTTAATACTACTTCCAATACACACACTTACACACATACACACACACACACACACACACACACACACACACACACACACACACACACACATGTATGTATATATATATATATATATATATATATATATATATATATATATATATATATATATATATATATATATATATATATATATATATATATAATATTAATTCAAAATATTAATAAATATAGACATTCAACGTAATCAAAATATATTTTATTATATATATATTTCAGAGGTACTGTGATGTTTTTTCAGTACGTCCTCATCAGATAAAATATATAAATTGATGTATGACATACATCAACTGTGCTGATGGTTCAATTCCAGTCTTGGCAGTCAAGACTGGAATTGAAACATCAGCAGAGTTGAGGTATATCATACATCAATTTATATTTTATCTGATGAGGACGTACTGAAAAACATCACAGTACCTCCGAAATATATATATAATAAAATATATTTTGATTACGTTGAATGTCTATATTTATTAATATTTTGAATTAAAATTAATAACTCCAGAAAACTTTTCTTGTTGAGTGCTTCTAATCTATTCTAAAACTATATTCATTGATTAAACAATGAACCTTGTTTAAATTTTGGTCATATATATATATATATATATAATAATAATAATAGGATATGTGTTCCTACACATCTCGGGAACAGTTTTGGATAGCGCTAGTTCGTAATTTAAATTCAAGAATTTTATATTCTTCGAATGAAAAGAACCTTCTGACGAGAATCTTTCTTTGCAACGAAGGCCGTATGATCTTCGTTTATTTTTGAGATTCGAAACCGATTCTGTAAAGGTAACTATAGTAGGTAAAGTCAATTTTTTAAAATTTATTTTGAAACTTTTTCATTATTTGCTAAACCTTGATTATATATATATATATATATATATATATATATATATATATATATATATATATATATATATATATATATATATATATTTAGGTTTGTTGGTTCACCACTGGATAGAACTGGTCATTCCGTATGGTCATCTCGATATAATATTATGGAGAGTACTCAACGTAATGCAACTCACCCGTCTTCGTTTGTGTAGTTGGTGGTGCGAGTACGGAGTTAATTATTATAAAATAACAGGAGGCTGGACTGGTGTAAATCCTTGAAAGGTTTATTATACCATAATCATTTCAATGACCGGGTTCAATATGAATCCGGTGATATCATCAGGTATTCGAAATATAACAAAGGAATATAACAGATAAAATCCATGGGGCTGAAAATCAGAGACAAGAGGACGACCTACTATTTAGCAGCTTCTACCTCAGTCGGCCCTCGAGGGCGCCCCGACTAAGGTAGAAGCTGCTAAATAGTCGGTCGTCCTCTTGTCTCTGATTTTCAGCCGCATGGATTTTATCTGTTATATTCTTTGTTATATTTCGAATACCTGATGTCATCACCGGATTCATATTGAACCCGGTCATTGAAATGATCATGGTATAATAAACATTTCAAGGATTTACACCAGTCAATCCTCCTGTTATTTTATAATATATATACATATATACATATATAGTATAAGTAAAGTTAATTTTTTTAAATTTATTTTGAAACTTTTTCATTATTTGCTAAACCTTGATTATATATGTTCTGGCTCGTTAATTTATTAACCTGCCATTGAACCACTTTGGCATATGGTTGGACAATACATGTGTCCCTTAGCGCCTTGTGCGTCTAGGAACACATATCCTATTATTACTATTATCTCCTCTATGTTGAGAAAAAAATTTGGTCGTTCCGACTACTGCTAGCGATAGTGGTGGCCGATTGACCTACCTCCCTCTGCCTCTATCTTTACTTTCGGCCCTTGAAAAAATTGATTCCACTTCATTTACTCTCATCTCGGGAACAGTTTTGTATAGCGCTAGTTCGTAATTTAAATTCAAGAATTTTATATTCTTCGAATGAAAAGAACCTTCTAACGAGAATCTTTCTTTGCAACGAAGGCCGTATGGTCTCCGTTTATTTTTGAGATTCGAAACCGATTCGGTAAAGGTAACTATAGTAAGTAAAGTTAATTTTTTAAAATTTATTTTGAAACTTTTTCATTATTTGCTAAACCTTGATTAAATACATATATATATATATATATATATATTTAGAGAGAGAGAGGGAGAGAGAAAGAGAGAGAGAAAGAGAGGGATAGAGAGAGAGAGAGAGAGAAAAAGGGAGAGAGAATAGGAGAGAGGTATAGATGGATATGTGTATGTATATACATGTATGCATTTATAAACTTGTATACATATATATATATATATGTGTGTGTGTGTTTGTGTATTCGTTACTGGTAATTACTGGGTATACACGTTCGATACATACATAAACACACACACACACATACGCACATACATACATACACACACACACACACACACACACACACATATATATATATATATATATATATATATATATATATATATATATATATATAATATATTAACAAATGTAAACTATATTTATAAAACCATATTTATTTCATTATACATATTTCAAGGGCCACCAGAGCAAACTATATACTTGTATACACACACACATATATATATATATATTTATATATATATATATATATATATATATGTGTGTGTGTGTGTGTGTGTGTGTGTGTGTGTGTGTGTGTGTGTGTGTGTTTCCATTTGTTAATATATTGTATATTTACTCCAATAATTTGTTGAGTGCTTTATATCAGTTATAAAAATATTTTGCTTGTTGTATCCCAACAAATTAAATATAACCTCTACATATATATATATATATATATATATATATATATATATATATATATATATATATATATACGTATACTTATTACAACATACACATATTCCCTCATTTCCTAATACATACATGCTTATCTATTGAAACAAAAGCTCCTTTGTCGATCCCAAATCCCGACATTAATCGATATTCACAGCCATAAATCTGTGATCCCTTATTCACCATAATCACCATTCTAACCTTTTTATATTTCCCTTTTTCTCTGCCTTTCCCTTATTTTCACTCGACCAACTTGGAATCAAGCTGTGTGGCAAGAAACCAATAATAGCTGACGTTCAATGTCGCTGTAACACCGCCACGCTTCCTGCTGCTTCTACCTCCATTGTTTAGCCCTTTTCTTTCCCTAGGAATCAATGCAGAATCCCTGGCAATTATTGATAGTTGTTAAGGATTGTTGAGGTTTACAGCCAACTGGTGTTTAAGGAATTGTTGCTTGCTTCGACTACGTTAAATATATTCTTGCCTACATACATACAGAGATACATACACACATACATACACACATGCATACATGCATACATGCATACATACAGAGATACACACACACACATGCATACATACATGCACACATACATACATGCATACATGCATACATGCATACACACATACATACATACATACATACATACACGCATGCATACATATCTGCATACATACATACATACATGCATACATACATATATATATACATACATACAGAGATACATAGACACATGCATACATACATACATGCATACATGCATACATGCATACATACATATATATATACATACAGAGATACATACACACATGCATACATACATACATGCATACATACATATATACATACATACAGAGATACATTCACACATGCATACATACATACAGAGATAAATACATACATACATGCATACATACAGCATACATACATATATATACATTCATACAGAGATACATACATACATACATACAGCGATACATACACACATTCATACATACACACATATATATACATGCATACATACATACATACATACATACATACATACATACATACATACATACATGCATACAGAGATACATACATACATACATACATACATACAGGGATACAAACACGCATTCATAAATACATACACACATACATAGACATACATATATACATGCATACATACACATACATTCACATGCTACTTACACGTATGCGTAGATACTTACACGCATACATACACACATATATATACATATATATACATGCATACGCACATACATATATATAAACATTGATACATGCATACATTCATGCATACATGCATACACACATATGCGTGTGGGTATATATATGTATGTATGTGTGTATATATGTATGCATATATATGTGATTTCAATCATACGCGTATACATATTTAAAGCACATATACATATATGTGAATGTATATGCATGTATATATAGATATATAAATAAATATATATATATATATATATATATATATATATGTATATATGCATGTGTATATATATATATATATATATATATATATATATATATATATATACATGCATATATACATACACACATATATATATATATATATGTATATGTATATGTATATGTATATATGCATGTATATATATATATATATATATATATATGTATATATGCTTGTATATATATATATATATATATATATATATATATATGTATGTATATATGCTTGTATATATATATATATATATATATATATACATGCATCATTTTACCCTATAATATATATAAGTGTGTGTGTGTGTGTGTGCGTGTGCGTGTGTGTGTGTGTGTGTGTGTGTGTGTGTGTGTGTGTGTGTGTGTGTGTGTGTGTGTGTGTGTGTGTGTGTGTGCATGTGTGCGTGTGTGGTGGTGTCTGTGTGTACATGTGTGCCAGTATGTTTGTGATTGTGTGTGTGTGTTTTTACATAGAATTCTTCACATCTAAACGTGCTGAATATGTGCTTGTGTGCGTGAGCGAGAGAAAGAAAGAGAAATTGATCTAAGTATCATACCGAAAATGTAAATGTTAATGATTAGGTTTGTGTGCGAACGTGTGAAATAGTATTTATGAATGCGTGTCTGTGTGTGTGTGTGAGGAGTGTGTGTGTGTGTGTGTGTGTGTGTGTGCGCATGTGTGTTTGTGTGTCTGTGGGCATCCGTGCACGTTTTTATATGTATATATGTAGGTGTGTGCTGATTTAGAAATGCTTTCTTTTGTGAATGCCTGTTTATTGAATATAGCAGTTGGCAATGTTGCTATATAACGGAAGAATCACACCTCTTTTATTTGATCAATCTATCTAAGAACATCCCTGTAGGATACATATCAACTCTAGGATGCTTCTTTTTGAACAGCAATACAACATATTTCCCTAATACAAACCATCGAAATTAATGATATACTGTATATCAACATACAATTTTCTGTAAATAATAGTCAATATACGTGATTTCTGAATTGGAAATGTTTTCATTTGAATATACAGACACGTGTATTTGTATGGGTTTGTATTTGAATACTCACACGTGTAGTTTGGAATTGAGGTTTGAATAACCAAATATGTAGCTATTAGGCTTCTGCTTTGAATATCTAAACGTATATAACTGTCAGAGTTTGAGTTTGAATCTCCAAATATATATTATGAGCGTAGCCTGGGTTTCAAAATAATAGGAGGGTTGTAATAAGCAGGGGTGGAACGGAAAAACTGTAATTTTTCTAGGTTTTCTCCCTTCAGTTTTTTTTAAAACCAGAATTAGTCGGCTATTTTACATATTGAGACCCCAACCCATCCTATTTATTTTATAACGAACTAGATTTCTTGTAAAGTTATCTTTTTGTCATGCATAATGTTTTTTAATGTCTAAAGAAAATTAATTATTACAGGAATACTATCACTTTAAATAAAATTTCGCCACAGATAGATTAGCAAAAGTTAATAAGCGTGGGGAGGGTATGGGCATTATTCGGCACCCGAGAGTTGATGTAAATTTTTAAGCGAAAATATCGAAACGTGTAGATGTCTTTGGGTTTTACTATATACTAGACCACCCATGACCCGTTGGGTCACGTTCACTTCAAAATATCGTTTTGAATCATGTTCCTTTAAAAATAATTTTTAAATAATTAAAATATACACTGAAATGTATATAATGTGAAATGAAACTGGAGGGCCAATATATATACATGTGTGTATGTATATATATGTAAATGTGTGTCTATATATATATATATATATATATATATATATATATATATATATATATAGGTATGTGTGTCTATAATATATATATATATATATATATGTATATATAGGTATGTGTGTCTATATATATATATATATATATATATATATATATATATATATATATATATAGGTGTATATATATATATATATATATATATATATATATATATATATAGGTATATAGGTATATTTATATATATGTGGGTGTCTGTAATCTATATACACTGGTCATATACACACATATACACAGACATATATATATACACACACACTCACATATATATACACAACACCACCACTAGCTCTCTCTCTTCCATTCTCCTTCTCTGACTCCTCTCCCTCTCTCTGTGTCTCTCTTTCAATCTACTCAGTCACAACCACTATCACTTCTTCTCTATCTTTCTCTCTCTTTGTTTATGAAGTTACCCGTCAAAACCGCATATCTCGGGAACACGTGTTCCGATTTACGCGAAACTTGTTTTATTTCATTTGTATTCCCATTTCAGGGTCAACTTCCTTTCAAATTATTTTCCCATTATGCGCCATTTTGGCTGTATTACATTACAGACAAGCAAGCAAGCAATCACAAACTTTTAGTAATATATAGATATATTTGTAGTTATTAGGGTTTGGATTTTAATATTGAAAAATGTGTAGTTGTTAGTGCTTGCGTTTTAATATTTAACCGTATGAGTGTCATGCATTAAAAAAATTAGTAGTGTTGCGTAAATGCCATTACAGTGGTTCTGGCTCTTTACATTCTGAGTTAAAATATTATCTTTCATTTTTCTATAATATAGTACCAGTCGAGTACAGTGATACCTCGCAGTACGACTTTTATTCGTTCCATGGCCAAGCTCGTTTTACGATTTACTCGTTTTACAAATCAATTTTCCACATTGAAATTAATTAAAATATGAATTCCAGCCACCCCCAAACCACCAAAATTCATTTTTTTTTAAATAGAAATGGTGCAATTACAAGGAACATGTTATTTATAAAAATATGATAAAAGAGAATGCAAAAGAAATATGTAAACTGGTTTTATTAATTGTATGAAAATCGCTCGTACTGCGGATTCCCAATGGTACTACAAGAAAGAAAATTCGCATGAGCCTCGGCTCGTACAGCAAATTATTCGTACAATGAGGCACTCGTACTGCGAGGTTATACTGTACTGCTATTGATATAATCGACTTTACCCTTACCCAAACTTGTGCCTAAGTTATAAATTAATATTTATACATATGTATTTGAGAGGATGTAGGGGTTGAACATAATAACATGTGTAGTTGTGTGGTTTTGTGTTTGAATATTCAGACGTGTAGTTGTTAGGTTTTGGATATCTGGACATGTAAACATGAGTATTTACGAGTGTTTGTACTAATAAGATTTAAGATCTGAATATATAAACATATCTAGATGTTACCCTTTGTGTGAGAATATCGAAATGGGGGGGATAGTTGTTAAATATATGATCTCCGTACCGAGACTTACGTAATCGTTAGTTTTTGCAGAACGACAACATATTTATAAGGTATATTAATGACTTTAAATATAGGTGAGTGTAGGGAAGTAAAGTACGATATTAGTTCTCCATTGAAGCGAGTCTGTGGCTTAAACTATTTTTTTCTTTCACTTCTATATGACGCAATTAATGATTTTTCAGTGTACGAAGAAAGTTTACATGTACATAAAAGTCAACATGTTGTACACCTATATTCGTAAGCCTTATATGAAATATATACATTTATAATGCGTGTTTTAGTGGTAAATGTAACATGTATATATTTGTGTGTGTACGTCTGTGTGTGTGCCGTGTATGTAATATGTATATATTTGTGTGTGTTCGTCTGTGTGTATGTCTGTGTATGTATTGCCTTTAAGGAAGATATGAACATTACAGCATTTCTATTTCCGTACCTCTCAGATCAATATATATATTAACCCATGGATTTTTAAGGAAAAGGAAAGATTCCCTTTCGGTTACGACTGGATGTTGGTTTGCATCTCTGAGACACAAGCCTGGGTGGTGTGGGATTTTTGGAAGACCAACTTTCATCCATTTATGCCAGTCTCCCCTCTCCGCGACACCAATATTTTCCATGTGAAAGGCAAATGCCGAATGAGCTTTGCATCAGTAATATTGCAAGCAACTTTAGTTTAGCTGAGCCCCTCTCTCTAGGTACTTAGCTAATGTCTTCATTCCATTGATTGATACATCTGATAACTAATGGTGTTTCAATCAACACAAGTTATAGGTGATTAGCTAATTATTTAATAATGTAGACGTAAGCAAATACACTTGGGCCAAGCGATAGTCTCTTATAGGGACATCTGTTTTCCATTCTTTCTTGAAGCTAATTGTCTCAGTAAAATAATTAAAATCCTTAATAGAGACAGTAACCTAACAAATGCCACACTCTTCTCTCCAAAAACACATGTGAAGTAGGTGCCTTTGTTCCTATGAATTAGCAGAGTCATTAGAACGTCGGATGGAATACCTTGCAGCACAAAAATCGGAAATCCAGTAGTTTGAAGATTAATGGCTATATACAATGTAAATTGTCATGATTCAGCATTGATTTTAACTGAGAAGAGACATTTATATAACAGTTATAACAGTTGCAAATTAATCTCCAATTTACAACCAATGCGCTTATGTTTATGTGTTTTAGAGTCTATGTGCACGTGTCTTCGTCCGTCGTATCTGTAAACTTGAATGTTACTAGATTGCTCGTCCTAATTCCGAGTTTTTTTTTTTCTCGTGAATAAAAATATTTTGTTGTTGCTATGACACTGAGATTTGAATTTATATAAGGAAAGGAAGTTTTAGAACTGTCACAAAATCGGTAGCCCCAATGATGTGGGTCTGGGCGGAGTGTTGGAGTATTTCCCTTGTCTACTTCCCAAGTAGGCCGGAAGTCTCCCCTGCTACAGTTTAGACGACAAAACTATCGGAGGGCAACCGATGTTTCGACAGCTTACGATCTTTGGCTTGACGGGCAGCGTTGCCTAGGTTACTTGCTGAATGGACCAAATTGCCTTTGGAGAATATTTCAATGCATGTAACATCCCAGATGATGAACTTTCCACCGCGAAATGCGAAGATCGTAATGTCATCTGAATTATGTATGGAAATTGGTATCATGAATTAGTTCTATCTCGCTAAATTACACCACTTCTCATCCAGTAATTATCTCGTTAGTTCTGAACTAAATAATGTTTGAGATTACATGGCTACCTTCTCTCCGTTTCCAGAAACCTTGTCTTTGTCTAAACGTTAAATTTAGTCTTATTATGTGAATAACAATCTTATAGCCTTTTCAGACATTAAACAGACATATAGAGAGTTTATTTAGACGATAATCTATTTAATGTATTCTAGAAATACAATGTAGCTCACCTGTTACCCTTTCTTCATAATTCCAACTAGTCTACTTAATAGCTGTAGATCCGAGAATCGTTTAGATTGTTCATCAGAATACTTACACTATCAAAAAACATGAAATTTACTTGTCAGTTATTTCGTGTTGTCAAGATTTTTGTCGCCCCCTTTGTAATATTTTTTCTGACACAATTCTACACCATTTTGGTGTGTTTGTGAATAATTACTTCGTTTGTCAATTATGATACAACGTTAAAACAACGTCGTATCAACGAAGTTGAAATTGCTCTGCAAAACTATTTATAGCATATTAACTACCACTGATTATATAGACAGATATAAATATCTTGCTTTTATATACAATATATTTATGGAAAGAAAAAGAGCAATCTTTCGTATTTATTTCTATCTTGTTAAGATTTCCTCGGGAACTGTATATCCTCTTAACTTCTTGCACAGTTTAAGGAGTTACTCGGTCACTGAAAAAATACAAACACATGATTGAACTGCGTCTACGAAAATATTGTATTGAGTACAAAGTTTTTATATTTGTCTATATAAACAGTGCTGGTTACAACCTATATATATATATATATATATGGTTTGGTGCAGTACAGCATTAAATCAACCGTTGTTGATATACCAATAATTTATTAATCGTTAATTTTAATTTCTTCACTAATTTCTTCATTAATTTCCACTTATTTATACATCTTACTATTGGGCGATTGTCATGTTGAAATCATAACGATACATCCAGGAGTAGCTAGTAGTGTAGCTAGTGTTTTATTCCAGTTTTCATCGTTTCAAGCCCTTGATGATTTTTCTCTTTTTTTATTCACTTGTGCTTTATACATCACTCACCCACCTTCCCCACCCCCACACACTCCCTTCATATGTTTACATTGTGATAACAATCATGTCTTTAAGAAACCGTAATGAAGAAGGTATACTGTTTCTGGCAAAATAAATCTCTTCTTTGAATTTAGTAATAGCATAATAGCATTTACCAACTTCACAGAGAAGCAGGAATTTGCCAGAAGTGAATATTAAAAGGTTAGTGTTGACTTCAAAATGATTTGAGATAGTATTACATCACTGCAATATATTAAGAATCGTTGACATTTTCTGCAGTAATTTCTCTGCAGTATAAGAAATGCATGTATTTTAAATTCGAGTGTGATGTCATAATTTTTGCATATTGTTGGTTTTCAATTCTTATCGCTTGCATCATCATTGACAATTACGTAATAAGCACAGCAATGTTTTCTTTTACGTCATTCGGAAATTGAATTTTGTTTTAGGATTAAGTATGCATACAATTCTTTCAAATATTTCTGTTACTATATGCTACGATAAAATTACTTCAAATATTTTTATCTTACAACATGCTGTCATAAAAATAAACTTCAAATATTTCCATGTTACACTATGTTATCATAAGCGGTAAAACATCTTTTCATTGTATATAGAATATTGTATCGATGTTAAATGTATTGAATTTTATAAGAGTTGTGTTTACCGAATATATAACTAGGAAGAAGGGAGTGGTAGTTGTACTCCTGGATAGATTGACGTGATTGATATCACATTTGCAGGGCTGTGAGAGTTAATTTCGCATTGCAATTATATAGGTTCTGCGTTCGATTCCTCTGTCCCATTTAATCTGTTCAATGCAAATCATATGAGTGAAACTGGGTATACAAAAAATGTATGAAAGCCCATTAGATGATTTCCAAAGGTCAGTCTTATGAAAAATTGTGTCATCCGGATTCTACCGGATGATTATATTGTGGCTTCTCGTGACTGTTGATTACTCAACTACAAATACGCTAATTTAACGAGCAGGACGTTTAATTGATCGACACATTTAATGTTCATCGACGAAACCGATAGTGAATCCACTTGGAGAGAGGCCTATGCGGTTGAAATATGTAGAGGTGATATGCATCTAGTTATGTCAGAGGCTGAATACGTTTCGTAACTGCAGTAGAGAAGACAATATAAGGAGACCGTACATTGGTAAGCTAGAGGTTTCGGTATTTTGGTTAATGAGACGTTGCCAATGAGCTGGATATGTTTTAGTTTATGCTGTCTCTTATTTAGAATGTAGTTTAAGTGTTGACTGTTATTTAGGAGCAGTATTTCATGTCTTATTTAAACATTTAGAAGGTTAGATTCTATTTTTTTACTCTGAAGGTCAGTCTTTGAGATATTGTATTTGTTATATTATCAATATGAGATTTACTTTGAGAGCGCATCAATGGTTGTGAGCTTTTAACATATTTACAGTAGGAGTGCGGTCACTTCAATCTCTCCAAAATACATGTCTTGGTAGGTGGAAGGATTACCAGCTGTTGTCCAGGAACTTGGTTTGCACTCTCAGCAAGTGTGTAGTCCAATCAAAGTCTTAATAACAACACAAGTTGACGCAATCTTACTACTGTGGGTCCCACTCTAAGTATTACTAGTGTCTTCTAAAAAAGAGTAACGTCAAAATTTGATCCCAATTCTAACATGGGGTTCCCACTCAGAGTAGTACTGGTGTGTTCAAATAGAAGGGTGTGTAACAACACAATTTCACTCCTGTGTTATATGTGTTGTTAGAAAGATGCTGGTAACAGAACCAGATTGCCATATGGATGGTTAGAGTAACAATACTTTTCATAGACACAGTGAGACTAGTTTTGTCGTTTGGTCCTAGGAGCGTTGAATAATCTCAGACTAGTTAAAGAGCTCACATGTGTTAAGACCACAGGTGAATATAAAATCCGGTCCGAGATATTAAAAGCCTTAAATAGAGAAGGTATTCTCTGGCTGATGTGTGTGTGTGTCGGGTGGCTTCGATCTCTGGAAAGACACCTAAGCAATGGCAATCGGGAGTGATAATCCCAACTTTCAAAAGGAGAGACGAGTATTTGTGTTCGGATAAATGGTGTTAAATCAAAACCATTCAATGTGGGTGTCGGCCTCTGCCAAGGGCGCGTACCATCACCTCACTTGTTTACTATTTACATGAACAGGATTGGCATGCGCAGCAGGTTTGAAAGTGGTGTCAAGACTGGCGGGTGTAAAGTCAGTCGGCTGGAATTTACAGACGACATTGTGTTACTTAACTCGAGAGAAGGTGATAACTGACTTGCATTCGATAAGTTTGATGCCGAGTGCTACATGGCTGTAATGAAAATATGTGCTGCAAAAACTGAGAAACTCGTCCTCTCAAGGAAGCCTGCACAGTGCTCTTTACATGTGAATGCAGTTCCACTCATGCAGGAAGAGAGGTTCAAGCATCAGCGTGGGAGGGCTGTTCAGGAATGACTAAATGCAAGAGGCTGAATTGACCGAAAGAATTGCAGGTGCTGGTGTAGTAATGCGCTAACTACAGCATTCAGTAATCAGGAAAAGGGAGGTAGGTGTAAAAACCAAACTCGCTATCTTCAATACGGTATTCGTACCAGCTCTTAAGTGTGGTCATGAGTATTGGGGAATTACCGAAGGAATACGATCACGAATACAAGCGGCCAATATGGCGTTTCTCAGAAGGATCTTTGGAGTAACCTTTCTTGATAGAGTGCGTAGCTCGGATATCAGAGAGTCAATCCAAGTAGAGGCGCTACTTCTCCAAATTGAGAGAACCCAGCTCCGGTACTATGAGCATGTGGTTAGAATGTCTCAGCAAAGAATTGCTGGAGAGATTTTTACAGGCTAAACCTACCCATGGGTAGACCCCGAGCAACGGTCACGCTCGGGGATCCAGCCGGATCAGTTAGAGACGGTTGCTTCTGACAGGAACCGCTGCAAGGAGTGTCTAAGAACTCTACCCCCACAACCCTCTCAGGAAGAAGAAGAAGAAGAAGAAGAAGAAGAAGAAGAAGAAGAAGAAGAAGAAGAAGAAGAAGAAGAAGAAGAAGAAGAAGAAGAAGAACAACAACAACAACAACAACAACAACAACAACAACAAGGCTCTGGGTCAGTGCCACTAGAGATGGGATCATCAGGAGGGAGAAGACATCTACGAGGCATTTATTTTCAACTTTACATCCACTAAATACATAATTGTTTCTACTTTTGGCACAAGGCCAGCAATTATCTCACCACATTACTGGTACTTTATTTTATTGACCCCGTAAGGATGAAAGGCAAAGTTAACCTCGGCGGGATTGGAACTAAATACATAATGCATAAAAAAAACGTTACAATAAAAAATAATTGTGATAACGACTTTGATGATTGATGATAAGGACAATTATGAAAGTCTTTCCAAAAACTGCCCGTGTCATTTATCCTACTACCATTTGTTTGTACGTTTTTACTTCAGAAATATCTATCTCTATCTTCTAATGTTGGTCTCTATCAGTATCAAAATGAGTTTTGCTGCTCTTGTTTCTGGGAAATTTATCTCCTCCCTAGTGTTTAAATAAATATTGATACATTTCTTAAATTGCTGAGTACGGGTCGCCATGACACTCAAGTCAATCCGAAGTTACTAAGCTCGAAAATCTGTGTTAGATATTCACCAATCCAAACATATGATATGGCTAGTAGAATTGTTTTACTGCAGTCTGACCTGGGATATTCCACTAAAGACCATAAAATACATACTATTACACAATGCTAGTCAGTTTTTAATTGGCATTATACTTACACATAATCATCATAACTAGCAGAAATAATCTCCGATTTATACTCCCATATGTTTATGAGTATGTGTGTATACACGTATTCTCTCACCTCTTGAAACCGTAAAGAAGCATCAGAAAATAGAAATTTTATACGATTTTCATGCTTTGATTCAACAAAATGTAATTGTTTTTTCACATCAAAATAATTGATCTAGGATTTAACGGGGTCACATGCTAATTATATTCCGGATCAAATTCCATTATAAACACTTTCTTCGATTTATTGAAAATTAAAATAACATAAAATGAATATTATTATCAAAACTTCAGTTGAAACTGGGTATTTTTCTCAACATCAGTTTATAAAAACTACTTGCGTAGTTAATAAAACTTCCCTTTAACTACCAAACTGTAATAGTTAATAAAACTTCTCATTTATAGATTATACTGTAATATATTCTCAGTAGTATAAACATTCTTATTTTTACGTTTTACGTATTCTACATTGATGTGCATTATGTGTTTTAAACTCTATTTAAACGTAATTACCGGTGATGCAACACTTCGATGCTGACTTTTTACGAGTTTTTACAACACGCATACACACACACACTCACATATATATATATATATATATATATATATATATATATGTGTGTGTGTGTGTGTGTGTGTGTGTATTCGCTTTATTATTTCTGTTCCA
>OZ024740.1:283295712-283300712 GCA_964016885.1 Eledone cirrhosa
CATGCTTTGACGCATAGAGTTACGGCCCTTGCCATTCTGAGTTCAAATCCCGCCGAGGTTAACTTTGCCTTTCATCCTTACGGGGTTGATAAAATAAAGTACCAGTAATACAATGGGTAATTGCTGGCATTGTGCCTAACGGAGAAACTATTATTATGTTGAGGTTATTAACATATGAGACATTAGAAATAATGAGGATAGTTAATATAATATTCACATGCTCCCGTAATATTCATCACAGCGATGGTGTTGGCTGCTTTTTTAAAAACCCTTGGTCAACCATGATTGGGAAGACCTATGGTAAACGACGTCCCTTTCCTGAATATCTAACAATTCTATTGTAACGTGCATCGTAGATCTCTATATTCTGAGACAATATTGCAGGATTTCAATTTGAATTATTTTTATAGGAGAGCAATATACTTTTTATATAATCGAATCTGAGGGTGGTGGAGAGTTATCAGAAGATCGGGTGGATTTGGCTTCGGTTCACTGCTCTCTGAATTTAAATCCCACCAAGAACAATTTTGCCTTTCATCTATTCAAAGTCGGTAAACACGTACCAATCGAGTACTGGGATCGATTCTTCCTGTATATCTCTTTCTCACTTCCATTCTCAAATTCTCTATTCCTTTCTAGAAGAAATCTGCTGTATTCTAACCTGGAGAGGAGATGGGCTTCACCAAGTTCAAAAATGCCCTAAAACACCCGCATGTCAATACTACGCCATATCACTCCCCCAGGCGTTATATGCATAATCGAATCTGAATATAGTCTGTAATGTAAGAGGTTTGAATACATTTTAAGTTCGAAATTCTAGACCAGGCATGGACAAGCTTTTCGAGAAGCGGGCCGCATGAGATATGGCTCATCATCAGGCGGGCTGCATTCATGCCCACATTAATAAAAAGGGCGGTAACTCAGGTTGTTTTTATTTGTTTCTTTAGAATTCGTACACGTTGTTTTCCTCGATCGCAAAAATGGTAGAAAGATTAATTACAACTGAAAAGTCAAGGTAAAAAAAATCAGGCGAGCCATTCAGAAAGCTTCTCGGGCCGCAGGTTGCACATGATTATTCTAGACATACATCTATATTGTATACTTGTAACGCGTACCATTTTGCTTTGATGTTTGTAACCATTCACCTAGGGATTCTATTGTTATTAACGCAGACATGGGTGAGTGGTTACGAAGTTATTTTCACAATCATTTGGTCCTCCGTTCAATCTGTCATTTTGAGATCTTGGACCAGTTTCGGCACGACAACTGCATTGTGAATGAAATTGAGTAGAGGGAATCTTTGTGGAGGTCTGTCAGCTAGATTGTACCTGTAATTCACTGGTCCAGCTTTGCCACATATTGGGTTTTAATGATTTGGCTTAAAAAATACGTTAAATGTAGACGTGTCTCGGGAATACACAACCGCTTACACATTAATTCACAAGTTGGCTTTCACTTTATCGAACAACTAAATACTCATCAATGAAATCAACGAAGGTTCTAATATCAGTTCTTCTATTAAAGACACTGTTCATTAGACATTTCTTCAACCCCGCCAATATAGTTATCGATTTTACCCGTATAACTACATTCTCTATGCTTCGTAAATGTGTCGAGAAGTTGATATTATTTAATGATTTTTCCTTGTTGGTTTTTTAAAATTTTGAACACCGCTATAGAGTGTTTTTGATTGTTAATTGGAAGGGAAATCTTAATTAATTGAAGTGTTCCACCTCATTATATTATATATGCCAGAATTCATTCTACAGCTGTGTGTACGGAGGGTAGCATGCCTTTTAGTCAATGAAATCATTTAAATAACCTTATACGTGTTTCGACAAAACCATTAGACCGTCGGACAAAATACCTTGTGGTATTTTCCCCGGTTCACATTCCACTCTGACCATTTTTCTTTCATCCTTCCGCAGTGGAAAGAATGAAATAACAGTCAGATACTGAAGTCGATTCCCCTGACAGTTTTGTTCTTTCCCCCACAAACATTTTAGCTTTATTTGTAAAATTCATTATTAGCACTACTACGGCAGCGAAGAGGTATCATTAGATACCTTGTGTCAGTTATGGGAAGTTATTTAGTCATTAGATACCTTGTGTCAGATATGGGAAGTTATTTAGTCTTCTCAAGGCCTTTCCTTAATTATGTTCAGGAATCACAGAATAAAAGCAGAATTTTGGCATTTTTATGTTAAAGGCAATGCTAGCAAAAAGTACCAAACTTCTCAAAAGATGAAATTTAAGCATTCAACCTTATAATAATTTGCTTACCATGACTATACATAACTATTTTTTTTATGATTAGAAGTCTCGGTCGGTTACACTCAGCTTAACACATTAAACCTCAGTTAAACGCTAAAATGGTATCGGTCCTAATTACTGTCATTTTCAGTATATTGCTTTTCAGTGGTGTGTCATCTTGTTACTCTTGTATAAATGCTTACACGCGTACTCTCTCTCTCTCTCTCTCTTTCTCTCTCTTTCTCTCTCCCTTTCTCTCTCTCTCTATCGCTCTCTCTCTCTCTCTCTCTCTCTCTCTCTCTCTCTCTCTCTCTCTCTCTCTCTCTCTCTCTCTCTCTCTCTCTCTCATTCTCTCTATCTACCTCTCTCTCTGTCTCTCTCTCTCACACACACATATATATATGTATATATATATATATATGTGTGTATAATTATGTATATATATATATATATATGTGCATATATTAATATATAAAGTGAAGGCGTGTGGCTGAGTGGTTAGGAAATTGGATTCGCAATCGTAAGGTTGTGAGTTCGATTCCTGGACCAGGCGATGTGTTATGTCCTTGAGCAAGACACTTTATTTCACGTTGCTCCTTCTACCTGGAGTTGCGACCGATAGATAGTATTAGCAATTGGAAAGACGAACGGAAACATTGTTTCCTAGGTCCGATTTGACGAAAGTCGATCGTTCCTTTTATATATATATATATATATATATATATATATATATATATGTAAACACACACACACAGATATATATATAGATATATATATACTCTTCTCTGTAAAACAAAAGGTTATTTATCACATTAACCCACCAGAGTCTAATTGTTTCTCTGAAGCTACATTATAATCTAAATAGGAAATGTATTCATCTGTATCACACCAACACAGTCAATCTGTACAATCACAATCTATATTTCCAGCCAAAATATTCACGAAATGGATAGCACACTTGCTCACTATTCGAGAAATGACAGATTCGATACCTTTTGGGGGCCTCTATCCACTTTGTTTCTGTCTCTAGGGTACTTCACCTGATTTTCTCAAATAGTATTGATAGTAATCGATAACTAACATATTGACTTAGATTAGGAGGCATATATTTCAATAATTATTAATTCAACCTGTGGAATATATGCATATATATATATATTTTTTAATTATATATATATATATATATATATATATATGAAATACTAGTGTATTGAGTACCTTACTTACAGTGGTTACATCCGTTTGAACCCGGGACTCATATATCTATCTCTCTCGCTGTCTTTCTTTCTATATATATATATGTATATATATATATGTATATATATATATATATATATATATATATATATATATATATATATATATATATATATATATATACATACACATACACAAAAACATGTATGTGTGAGTGTGTGTGTGTTCCATTGATATTCAAAATCATGTTAAATATTGTACCTAGATTATTCACATAAAACGAAACAAATTATAGAGTTCAAATTATGACGTCAAAAATAACAATAGCTCACTGTCACTTCGACGTGATATACTTCACCTGCTTACTATTCATTCCATTTCAGAAGAAATTTTAAATACCTGAGGCTTATAAGCCGGATTCTTTTTCAGTATCGACGTCTTATCTTTTCGGCAGTCAGAATATTGCAACTGTGCTTTTAATGATTATTATGCGATTTGGCTTTAGAGAATAACTTCCAATGTAATCCGTATTATATATTCCTACACTTCACTCTAGAAATGTCGGCTCCCAATAAAGTCATCTTCTTTCTGAACAGAATACAAAACAAATGGCTAAGTATGTGATATCTGACCTTGAATTGGTTATTAAACCTATATACACGATACTGGTAGTTAGCATAGTAATCGTTTTATCATACACTGCATTCCTAGTTAGGCACTCTCTTTCTAAAAGATAATCGTGCCTATTTATGCAATTGCTGCCTCCGCTATTTCTAGAATTATCCATATCACAATTGATCATAAATTTAGCTATGCTGGATGATGTTGTATTATGCACCAAGTTTTCCGTAGAGGAATAAAATAATTGTTTCTACTTTAGGCACAAGGCCAGCAATTAACCAGTGCATTACTGGTACTTTATTTTATCGACCCCGTAAGGATGAAAGGCAAAGTCAACCTCGGCGGGATTTGAACTCAGATCGTAAAGGGACGTAACTATGCTGGAAAGCATGGCGTCCGACCCGCTACCGATACTGCCAATCCACCGCCCTAGAGGAATAAAATAATACGATCTTGTGATCTAACGGAAAATAAGTTTTATTTAATGCAATATTTTTTTCAGCTATTGGAGTGGCCAATTCCATATTGAATATTGGATTATACTATCTACTTTTCCTACCTCTACACTTGTACTTTATATGGTATTGCTTACTCCTGAAATATCAACAAAACTTAGTCTCATTATAATAATCCAGAGAAATTTTCTTGACTTCGACGCATTGTTTCTATCTCAAATTATTTTGTATTTGTCTTTTCTGTCTCTCTGAAGTTATTAAGAATTACAACTTGTGCAACATTTGTTCTAAGCCTCTAGAAATGAAATAGAAAAGCCCCTGTAATTAAAACATGCAGTGTTGTAGGCTATGATGAATGCTTTAGATGCCAATGAAATATGTCTGATCAGTAAATACTTTACATTGAATCTTCTGGATGCTTTGTGAGCATCTTCAAACAAGCGAATACCTGATATCCTGTGCAGGATTGACTGT
>OZ024740.1:283305712-283333212 GCA_964016885.1 Eledone cirrhosa
AAACAAACAATGATAGATATTTCATCCCGAAATAGTTTTATTAATACTATCATACTATACTGTCGGTTACGTCGATGTGTGTTCCAGTTGATTCGCTTAACAGAACAACCAGCTCCAGAAGTGAATGTGAAAGTAGTTGAGCATTCCACAGACACGTGTGTCCTTAACGTATTTCTCCGGAAGATTTGACACATAATATGACAAGGATGGTATTTCGAAATATAGATGCATCTCATTTGCGCCTGCTTAGCTGACTAGAGCAACGTGAAATAAAGTGTCATGCTCAAGGTCATAAAATGCCATCACGCATCGAACTCACGACTTTACTAATACCCTAACCACCTAACCAGCTAAGCCACGCGCCTTCAGTTTAGTTGGATATTTAAGTATCATCAGCAACAAAGAATTGATAAATGTATCCGAGCACGGAAGAGCCGAACTCCCACTGTTATCGCCTCCATCTCTTTCGCCCTCCCCATTCCTCTGTATTATGAGCAATGGGGTCCCACGT
The DNA here is from genome assembly GCA_964016885.1 of Eledone cirrhosa. Taxonomy (NCBI): domain Eukaryota; kingdom Metazoa; phylum Mollusca; class Cephalopoda; order Octopoda; family Eledonidae; genus Eledone; species Eledone cirrhosa. Next base: position 283,306,224 of record OZ024740.1, read on the forward strand.
GCTGGCCGCCCCACAGACTCGGTGGAGAGAATGGAGAAGGCGTTTCCCCGGAGGATGATAAGGGAGATGTGCAGGAAGAGTCATTCCATCTCGTGAGGTACACCTGCGGCTAGCAAGATCAGCGCCTATGGCAGTAAGTAGGGAGGTAGCCCAACTGCCAAGGACACCAGAAGTCTCCACTGCTAATTTAAGGATCGATCTAGCTGCCAAGAATATCTTAACTATTTAATACAAATTGTTCTACCCGGTTTACTTAAGTTATAATTGTAGGTATTATACGTATACTGAAGGAATCCAATCCTTGATTAAATTCCAGCACAGTTAATCACGCTTTCTCTTTCCATGATATTGCATAAACAGGCCAGATTTTTACATGTATAATATATACAAATAAAACATTATGTTTCTTAAAGGGCGGTGGATTGGCAGTATCGTTAGAGGGTCGGACGCCATGCTTTCCAGCATAGTTACGTCCCTTTACAATCTGAGTTCAAATCCCGCAGAGGTTGACTTTGCCTTTCATCCTTACGGGGTCGATAAAATAAAGTACCAGTAATGCACTGGGTAATTGCTGGCCTTGTGCCTAAAGTAGAAACAATTGTGTTACTTAAAGCTGGAACTGTGAAGTGATTGCCACCTATTTATGATATATTTTACTTTGCTCAAATGTATTGAGTGCTACTTCAAATAATGTTTGGGTGGCTATATGTACTACATAAAACAACTCATATGTATGTGTGCTATTTGTATCATGATTGGCTAGGCAATTATATTTTTCTGTCCGTCTGTGTGTTTATCAATTTTATTTTATATTTGTGAAGCTGTGTTCTGATAGATGTATTATATGAAAAGGCATTAGTGTATATAGTCAGTTTTGAATAGTTCTTAGTATTAGTTATAGTCGAATGATCAATGACCTATCACTATTCATACATCATTCTTTTACTCTCTGTATTTCTCATTCTCTCTCTCCACACGCACACGCACACACGCACACACACACACACACACACACTCACACACACACATATACATACATACATGCATACATACATACATACATATATACATACATGCATACATACATTCATACATACATACATACATACATACATATATATATAGAGAGAGAGAAAGAGAAAGAGAGACAGAGAGAGAGAGAGAGAGAGAGAGAGAGAGAGAGAGAGATCTGTATACGTATATATATATATATATATATATATATATATATATATATATATATATATATATATATATAGATATATATGTATATATAAAAACATTTAGGTATCCACCATGTTAGAGCAAAAACAAGTCCAAAAGTTTTACATGAACGGAGTTTTTCATGTCTGTGATTGAATGGGCAACTAGTCACAGGCATTGGCGTAATGAAGAAATGTATACATACATACATACATACATACATACATGCATACATACATACATACATACATACATACATACATACATACATACATACATACATGCATACATACATACATACATACATACATACATACATACATACATACATAATGATACATAAACTTTAACATATAAATACAACGTTGTTATATTATATTACATTCGTAAAGGAATATACTAAGTAACGGTTCTTTTTGTTCTCGATTCAAACGATTCAAGAACAACGTTTAAAACACAGTTGTAGAATTAAAAACTAACTGAAAAGAAATATTACCCAAGCTGTGAATAACTTTAAATTTGATTCTGACAGAACTTTGTCGTAACTTTTAAAGAAGATCATCGACTATTTAAAAAAAAATAAATACAAAATATTAGTGAATAGACGAACTCATCATGGCAAAAAGTACAAGTCTCCTTCGACCAAATCGCAATTACAACCGTTGTATACAGTGGAGCTACGAGCTTAACAAAGAATTATATGAAGCATACAAACAATCTGAACCCCAAAAGTTCGGTTTTATGCAAAGGCTAAACACTTTATGGAACTCCAAACACCCAGAATTAGACTTTTCTCCAAAGCATCTAAATGAACAGGCAAAACGTATCATTAGATGTAAATTGATACATCTATCGGAATTGAGTGATACTACAAATACAGCCCTTGTAGACAACCACCCCTCCTCCACTGACAGACAAAGAGAATGGCCAGCTAAATCTAACAGTGAACAGCTCACCAACAATTTTGCTGAAATCCATCCCACTTCCACTGAAGAACAGCGAGAAAGGTCAGCTGACTCTAGTAGTAATTGTCACCACATCAACAACGAGGCTGCAATTCATGACTCTACTGAACAAACAGAGCACCAAAAACTTGTGGGCACCCTACAAGTGATATGGAACGATATGTTTCAAGAAATACACAGCCTTAATGTGAGTGACAGACCATACAACACTAGAGTCAGTAAAGAACCCACTAAATTGGAATAGGAAGCGGTGAACGAAATAGCTGGCAATTATCTGAAGGCTATACGATCTAAAGGTGTAGAAACGACATTTGAAACGCTCAATGTTTTGTTATATGTTTCAGCTGTCACATTGCTATCATATAACACACATCTAAAACCACGCAATCAAGATACAAACAGAAAGCCTGAACCAGCGTGGATGCGAAATTTAAAAACCAAAATTTTGTCCCTGAGACGAAGTATCTCACACATCGCAGTCGTTATGAAATGCAACATAGAGAGCAACTTCACACGACACCAGGAAGACCTAAAGAAAAAGTTAGAGAGACGATTTGGAGATACCAAATTTAAAACTTTGAACTCCAAATTACACCAGTTGAAACAACAACTCACAGCTACAACAGAAAGACTAAAATATAAGTCAACAGCACATAAACGACAAGAGCTAAATAGATTGTTTGCCAGAGATCCTAAATCAGTTTATCGCAGCTTAGGTGGCAAAAGCTCAATCCCTGTAAACGACACCCCTTCAAAAGAACAGGTTGAGAACTACTGGAGATCTGTATGGGAAACGGATGACGGATTCAACAGACAAGCTAATTGGCTAAAACAACTGGAACAGGACTACTGCCAACATGTCCAGACAAAACAATATGACATAGATGGGTCAATACTGGAAACAGCTCTACAGAAAATATCGAATAGGAAATCGCCAGGCCCAGACCTCATTACAGGATACTGGTTGAAGAATTTCACTTTTTATCGGCAAGATCTCATACGGCTGTTTACAGAAACCATTAAGGGCACACAAGAACTGCCCAGATGGTTATCAACTGCCACTACTCTCCTCATTCCCAAAAATAGCCAAACCACCCTTGCTAAAAATTACCGTCCAATTGCCTGCCAAAGCATCATGTATAAATTATATACTGGGTGCCTTAACCTGTTCTTACAGGATCACTGTGCTACCAACAACATCATAACACCTGAGCAAGCTGGTGGAAAGAGGGAGGTGTGGGGTTGCATAGATCACCTACTAACTAACAAAATGATTCAGGAAAAAACAACAAAGAATCGCAGACTCATGACTGTCGTGTGGCTGGACTATCAAAAAGCATTTGATAGTGTACCTCATGGGTGGATTATTAAGGCTTTACAGTTAGCTAAAGTCCCACAACCATTGGTAGCTGCTGTTGAACGCCTGACCAAGAACTGGTACACCAATTTGATCCTTAGAGGTGAGAAGGAGCAGGTTAAGACTGATAGGATACATTACCAGAAGGGCATCTTTCAGGGTGATAGCTTGTCAGTACTACTCTTCGTTCTCTCACTGAATCCACTATCTTACCTACCCAGGAAACAAGGTGGACAAAGAAGAGGGCCCAGAAGTATCTCCCATCTTTTCTTTGTTGATGACCTGAAGTTGTATGGGCCAAATATCAATGACATCAAGAAACAATTGGACCTCATTACACAATTTTCAACCGACATCAAAATGAAATTTGGTGAGTCCAAGTGTGCATATTTGGCAGTAAAACGTGGAAGAGCTGTGCCCTCCTCTAGAAATCTAGAGATGAACGGCCTGACAATACAACCCCTGCAGTCAGGTGACAACTACAGATATCTTGGACAGGATGAGAATGTCAGATATGATGGACCCATAAATAAGGAGAGAACCAGAACTGAATACCTCAGAAGAGTAAAAAAAATATGGTCATCAGAACTGTCAGCATACAACAAATACATTGCCCACAATACCTATGCTGTGCCAATTCTAACGCCAACATTTGGCCTACTGAACTGGTCATTGCAAGAACTAAGTGAGTTGGATGTTAGAACCCGAAAACTTCTCAGTGTTACTGGGAACTTTAACATCAATGGTGATGTGGATAGGCTATACTTCTCACGCAAGGAAGGTGGCCGGGGTCTAAAATCAATATTAACCACATATGAGACCCGGATAGTAACACTGAAGCAACACCTTCAACAGAGGAAAAAGGTTGGCGACCATCTTGCTCAGGTTTATGAGCATGAAAAAAGAAATATCATTAGAATAGCGACTGATCTGGAGGAGAGATATGGAATAAAGCCTGATATAAATTTCTCACCCAGAGAAATCGGAAGATCCTATTCAATGTTCAAACAAGAAAAAAAAATTGACCAATTTACAGAGAAAGTTGTGCATGGATACTTGAGGCGTAAAACACAGACCATAGAGGGGATAAACCACTCAAAAAGCCTGGCATGGAGTTCCGACATGTTTATGACATCACACCTTGAGGGATATCTCTATGCAATACAGGAACAAGAACTCCCTACCAAATATCTGCTGCACAAAAGAGGAGGGTCAGAAGCTGACAATAAATGTAGGCTATGTAAAACAAAGATCGAGGATGTAAGCCACATTGTTGCCAGCTGCGAAAGAATGTCATCTCGCTACTACCTCCCCATGAGACACGATGGGATAGCTAGAACCATCTGGAACGCACTTCGGAAAACAAAATTAACAACAAACGAGGAAGAATATATTGAGACAGATGGCACTAAGGAATATTGGTGGAACCTGAAAATAAAAACTGCCACCAAATTATAGCACAACCGGCCTGATATTGTTGTTTGGGACCACACATTGAAAACGTGTTCTGTTGTGGAGATCAGCTGCCCACTTGATGTAAACGTTGTCAGAAAAATACAGGAGAAGGAGGACATCTACGGACCATTGATGAGGAGCTTACAAATCCAGTATCCAAGCTACACCTTTAGCTTCATACCCATCATTATTGGAGCTACGGGTTATATACCAACCCGCTTGGACCAAAGTATGACTGAACTTGGATTTGCGGACAAAAAGCGCAGCTCCCTAATTCATAGTCTACAAATGGCTGCGATAGCTGGCACCTTCAAAATTTGCAAAACATTCTTGCGATTCAAGGGATGACAATTTCTTTTCTTTTACAACCTTGCCACCAGGAAGGTGGCCGGTCAAAAAAATATACTCGAAATTAAGAGAAAGAGATATAACATACATACATACATACATACATACATACATACATTACATACATATATACACAAACATAAGTATGCATTTCTTCATTACGCTGATGTCTGTGACTAGTTGGCCATTCAATCACAAAATGCAAAACTCCATGTAAAACATTTATATTATCTGGCTGTATCGGTTGAGGGTTGGACGCCCTGCATTCTAGCATTGTTACCTCCCTTTACTGTCTCAGTTCAAATCCCGTCGAGGTTAACTTTACCATTCATCCTTACGGGGTCGATAAAATAATGTACCAGTAATGCACTGGGTTATTGCTGGAATTGTGCCAAAAGTAGAAACAATTATCTATTAGCCTCGATAAATCTGTAGTTATGTATCAACCAGCCTCAACTTCTCCTTATATAAAACAATTCATTTACTATGTAGGACAAATTCTCGAAATAGTTCGAGGTTCTCATATTTGAGAAGTCAAATTAACCTCTATTTCACATTAAATGATGAAATAGTCTCCTGTATCAAAAAGCTATCGATATTTTCGCATGTCTTTGGGTATGTCTTTGGAAGCAGAAGGGAATTAGAAAAGAAACAAACTTTACAATATATCATACATGTTTCTATTTATTCTGTTATATCCCCGTAAGATCAGGGGTGTCTATTGCAGCCACATTAAACTCTTCAAACGGTTTCACCAATGTTTCCTGCATGAAATCCATCATGTTCACTAGAGTATACACATCACTGACATTGAAATATTACAAAACACTTGTACAGTCAGCATTAAATTTCATATCCACAAGCACTGACACCGATGGTTATGTCTTTTTGTTAGATTTTACGACAGCAAAATTCCAATACAAAAGCATTTTAACGAGTTAACATCTGGTGAAAACCCACAACACAAACATATTTGCCTTTTAGGTATATGACCAAACATGCCTGTCAAATGCTGGTTGTAAAGTCACCAAGGTAAATATGCAGAAATGCCACAGGTTGAATATGACCGATCACTTGCTGCCAATTTGCCATAAGGTATGGGGAGAGAATTTTCGAATAACTGTGAAGTTGCAAGACACACCAAAACATATAATCATGGTACGTGTTTGACTGAATAGCCAAATACTCTCCTAAATATATATTAAAGACACCCCAGAACTCGTAATCAACGATAGAAACCTATTATGTCAGGAAGGGTCTTACACGTCTAGCGAGTCGAAGGCCATCATGTATATAAGAATATATGTATGTATGTTTTAAGGTTCTATTATTATATAACTTTTCACCAATAGAGTGTGAGCCGGTTGCTAACATAGAGACATTTTCTTTCATTGGAATTTAGACAATATCAACTACGTAAATACTTATGTATGTCAGTATGTGTTTGCGCGTGTTTGTGTCTGTGGGGGTGTGCAGGTATGGGTATTTTTGCATGTGTGGATCTGTATGTTTTTGGCTATATATGTACACGTGCATATGTTTCTAAAATTTATATATATGTATATGCAGATATTACATGCTGAATTTCTGAAATGTTTTACATATTTTTACCACCAAAAAGTCTAATAATAGGGGGGCATATAATCCCACTGAACGGGAAAAGATGGGGATTAGCGCACATGGGAGTTGAACCCATACTCTTGTTTGCTGGGCAAGTACCCTGCCATTTGGCCAACGAACCCACCCATTATAAGAATATATAATTGTTTCTACTTTATGCACAAGGCCAGCAATTTGAAGAGAAGGGTGAAGTCGATTAAACTGACCCCAGTGCATTACTGGTGCTTTATATGGTGCATAAAGACGAAAAGCAAACCTAACCTATGCGGAATTTGAACTCACAACATAAAGGTCCACAACTCTATGCCACGAAGCATGGTGTCCGACGCTCTACCGATATTGCCAATCCACCGCCCTATTATAAGAATATATAATAAAAATTATTCGAACCTACGAAGCATATGACAGAAATAATAAGGGTATGTGAATATTAAAGGGATATGAATATTATAGTTGGAACATAATAAAATGTTTATCAAGTGATTACATGTTATATATTGAAATAACTACTTCTTTTTAGGATTTACTTTAATGCATACACAATGATATGCAAAATCTCCCCCAAAACGTGCTCTAATCCTGTCAAGGGCTATATGCAGACTTAAACGCACATGATTTTCCTCAGTCAATTTTAAATAAAGTGGACCCCCCCCCCACACACACACACACATATATATATATATATATATATATATATATATATATATATATATATATATATATATATACGAGGTTTGTCAGAAAGGTTCCAGGACAGATGCCACAAAAGATTTATTTCAAACCCAAATTTCACATTGAGTTTTCTCTTTCAAAGTAATCCCCCTGAAGTATGTAACTCTAATCTTGGCTCTCTGCAGCGATCAAATTTTTTTCTTCATAATTTTATATACATGTCCTCTGTTTCAGGTCGTCAAGCAATGAGCACAGAGCAACGAACAAACTTGAAAACTCCCTTAGAAGCAAGCACTGGGATTGCTGCAGCAAGTGTATGGAGATGAGACGATGTCCCGCTCACGTATTTTTGAGTGGTGCAAGAGGTTTATAGAAGGACGCCAGGACGTGGAAGATGACCCCAGGAGCGGAAGGCCCTCAACAACCAGGACTGAGGTCAACGTTGAGCGCGTCAGGCAGATGGTGCGTAGATATCGTCGGCTGACTGTTCGACTGATGGCAAATGAGCTGGGCATGAATCGGGACAGCGTCTGGAAGATTCTCACTGAAGATTTGGACATGCGGAAAGTCTGCGCGAAGATGGTGCCAAAACTGCTGAACGATGACCAGAAGGGTCGACGCATGCAAGTGTGCCAGGACATCCTCGAGCGTCTTGAAACCGAACCAGACTTGCTAGGGACAGTCATCACCGGTGATGAGTCATGGATCTTCGAGTACGACCAGGAGGGGACACATACAATAACATCCATATCTACACATGCATGCATACATACATATCTACCTAGTTGATGTTGTGTAAATTCCAATGAGAGAGTCTTTTGTCTATGTTAGAAACTGACTCTCTCTCTATTGGTAAAACTTTGTGAAATTATAAAACCAGGAGAACATACATACATACGGACGTACGTGCCTATATACATATGTGTACGCAAACACATAAATATCTTCGAAAGTTGTTTTCAACATGGTCGTTGAATGTTAGAAATACTAGTGACATCACACTTTATTTTCGTAAAGTGACACTGAATAATGTAACACTCGATATACGTTTCTAATGACAGGGTGGTCGTAGCCAAAATGATCCTGATCAAAGAAATTTCATACATATCTGGAGCACTTTAAATCAAATACTTTAAACATGGAACCTACTTTATATATTTAATGCAGGAATATATAATAGAATAATATCTGTGTAAAAGACACTATCTTCAAGATAGAGTGTTCGCACAAGTAAATATTGGTTTTAATTTAAGTATAAGGCCAAAAGTCTTTAAGAAAGGGCAAAGGGTGTTTAAATCAACCCTAGTAATTAAATGGTATTGTATTTTATCGAATCCATAAGGAGGAATTTGAAAGTTGAGCTCGGAAGGGATTTTAACTCAGATCATTAATAAATATTAAATGGAAATTCACATGTGTAATTTTGATGATTTTTTTCAATGAATATTATTCCATCAAGACTTCTCTCTCTTGCAAAAGAAACTAAACAACTAATAGGAATGAAGTCGAATCTCGAAATAGAATCCTTTAAAACAAACATAAGTATATTAGTTGTGTATTAGCATGCAACGTAATATAACAAAGGTGAGATTCGTGATTGAAATCTCGTTTCCTTAAAAACAATATTCAAACACAAGATGAGATAAATGCAAATATGATCGGATTTAAGGAAATAATAATAATAAAACACCAACAACAACAACAGCAATATATTTTTAGTATATTCTTGTAAATGTTCGAAAATAGGTAGTGGCTTAGTTTTGAGGACAAATAATATGGTATAGTTCATTAAAGGGAAATCGTTGACTTGAAACCAGGAAGTGTGTTTCTCCAGAGGCTATTCTTCAATACAGGAATCATTTTTTTTTTTTTTTTTTTTGCTTCTGCACGAGAATACTGTCTTCAAAACAGTAAACATAGCGTTGACTTTTATATCAACGTGAAGCAACAAGAAATATAATTGAATTATATTTTTTCTTACTGTCTGGATATGAGAAACGAAAGAAAAGCAGAGGGGGAATATGAAATCTCTCTACAAATCAGATAAGACTGGAATCAAACAACAGAACTTACATTTTATACCAGACGAAATAAACAGCTACGAAAACTATTATATATATATATATATATATATATATATATATATATATATATATATATATATATATATATATATAGCTTAGATAGGACTAGACATAAGATAGGGAAAGCCACCTCATGTTACGACAACCAGAGATACCAGGGTGTCCTGTTTGTGGACGCTACCCCTGGAGGGAAATTAGCTAACCAGTGTAGAAAGGCCCTGAGAAAGACCCACTTAAAGATTAAGGTGGTAGAAAAGCCAGGAACCACCATAAAATCCTTGATCAGCAAAAAACTACCCGTTTAAGAAAACCCACTGTACTAATAGAAAATGTATTATATGTAAAGTAAACCCCCGGATAAACTGTAAAACTAGAAACGTAGTCTATAGCATAAGATGTACAGAGGGTACCTGCAGAAACATGACAACAACATAGATAGGCGAGACAGCTCGTAGCATAGGTGAAAAGATAGACCAACACTGGGGGGAACTAAAAGGACGCAAAAACGGTTCAGTACTATACGAAGAGGCCAGACAACAACACGACGGTAACATAGACAACACAGAAATTAGAATAATATCTAAACATAGAAATGACCCAGCAGATAGGCAAATCAGAGAGGCCAGCGAAATAGAACTTAGAGGGCCAAGGCTAAACAGAAAAAAATGAATGGAATAACAACAACACCCAAACAAACAACACTGACCTAAGAAAGTATAAATAAATAAATAAATAAATACACAAGCATAATAACAACAAACACATATAAACACACACTAGTAAACTAAGATAGAATACAATAACCAATACACAGTCACCAAACACGAACACACATCAAACAAAACACTATACACACACGCAAACGCATGCGCAGAGAAGACAAAAAAATAAATAAATAAATAAATAAATAAACAGACTAAATAAAGATGGCGTAGGCATACAATACAACGGGAGAAAACATAATAGCACCACTGACGATCTTGCAGATGTGCAACGAAAGAACTTTGTTAGACTATATATATGTGTTTGTGTCTATATTGTATCTGTATTTTTTACCGTTGGTCAGTCCATGGTAACATTGAGGACCGAATAAATTAAATTAACCGATATAAAAGACACAGAAGCGAAAACCAACCAAACAGTGAGTGTGTTCTGTTATTAATTGTGGCAATATTATTACACAAATATGAACCCCCCCCCCCCAAGTATAACTATATATATATATATATATATATAGGAACCAGTAAGACCCCGACAGCTGAGCTCAAGCCGTTTCGACGTCTAATTCTGGACTAAATGAAAATTTATCCTGGTATTTAAATAGCCGATCTTCTCAAGGGGTAATTCCATATATGGTCAAAGTGATTGTCAAAAATCAGTAGTAATTCTGTGGTTGCAAATTAGTAGGGGAGATGGTGGCTAAACCTGCCAGTAGGAGAAAGAGGGGAGGGGGGTGGAGTAGACCCAATCAAGCGTTGGTAGTGCCAGCTACAGCTGGGCATGAGGTCAAAGAAGATACAGGGGAGGGGGAGGGGGAGGAAGTCGGAACGGTAGGTAGAACAATGGGGGGTAGAAATAGGAAAGAAAAATACTGAGAGTGAAGAAAAGCAAATAAGTGTAAAGAAAAAAGTAAAGTAAATTAAATTCTACGACCTAGGTGTCAGGCTATTGTTAGGCGAGAATAAAATAAAGAAAGAAAGAAGTAAATAAATAAATAAATAAATAAATAAGGAAACAAGTAAAAGAACTAGGTGGGACGGGATAGGCAAGGACCCTTTTAAGAGGTATAAGTACGTAAATGATACGGTGACGGGTCAACAAAAGGGGCCAAAATACTAAAGAGACTACCACGAAATAAACAATAAAGGTTTCCATCCCGGGCCAGCAACGACCCAGTGCAGCAAAGTGAACTTGTACGAGATAATAATTCTGAGTCCCGAGAAAAATATATACTAATGCTAACTCTAAAAGATCTAAAACAAGCTACATGAAAGTTCGTACGAAATAAAGGTAGAATACGGAAAAATAAATTCAGAATCCACCCCGCCCAGAAGAAAAGCGAAGCAAGAAATACTGAAACGAAAAAATAAGGCATAAGTGCCACTAAGAAATATAGAGGGCACAGAGAATTATATATATATATATAAGAACAAAAGATGGTTAAAAGAGTTCCATGTATTTTATTATGCGCATTTCAAAAACAAATATCATCATGCAATAATATTTGTGTTTCCATCAGATAAAACAGGAAGACATGATATGAAGGTTAAAAAACACTTGTGGATAGTGCAGTTTTAAATCAACAAATCATATGTTGATTTAAAACTGCACTATCCACAAGTGTTTTTTAACCTTCATATCATGTCTTCCTGTTTTATCTGATGAAAACACAAATATTATTGCATGATGATATTTGTTTTTGAAATGCGCATAATAAAATACATGGAACTCTTTTAACCATCTTTTGTTCTTATATATTATGTATACTCCAGTCCTACAAGCTGTAGAGTGCTTCTTATCCGATATCTGCATTGCTTTATTGTACTACAATAAAACTCACCTCCTACACACATATATATATATATATATATATATATATATATATATATATATATATATATATATATAGATATATATATATATATATATATATATATATATATATATATATATATATATATATATATATACATATATATATATATACAGGCATACATACATATATATGTATGTATGAATATACTTCTATTCCCACCTCCAATGGATGTTTTAGCATTAGATAAAAGATGGACTCTTTCTCTCTCTCTCTCTCTCTATATATATATATATATATATATATATATATGTGTGTGTATGTCTGTAGGTGGGTGGGTGGGTATGTGTGTGTGTGTGGGGGGGGGGGTATGTGTAGGTATGTATGTATACTAACCTACAATTATATCTCAGAGGTTAAAATTCACCATGGAAAAAGTTGTTTAGCACTGTCGTAAAAGGCAATATTCATACATGAATTTCATTTACATACACATGCACATATAGTTATACACACACACACATTATTATTATTATTATTATTATTGAATGCCATGGTTGACGGAGGCTCGGCTCTGTAAGTATAGTAATTTTTAACCGTTAAAACAATTGTAAATTGTTTAAAACTTGAACCAAATTGTTGATAAAGACACCCTCCTCCTCGTGAGAGGGGTCTTTCTGTCCGTTATTTGGCCCTTCGGGGTTAAATAACCAGTTATTGGGGTTTTGTACCCAATATTCATTTTAAACAAAAAACAACATGGCTACGAAAAAGAAATTTCATACGTCACTCCCACTCATTCCGTCTTCTTCTTTCTCAATCATCACTACAGCAGAGAGAAGATTGTCTCTCTCCCTCCCTTCTTTAAATGTGTCTCTCTCCCTCCCTTCTCTTTCGCAAGTGACGAAAGAAAAGAAAAGTCTCGTGCAAAGCGTGCAAGGTTTCTCCACGACGACGACGACAGCCACGAAACAGGTGTGCGGGAAATACGAAAACCCAGTTCATTCGTCTGACGTCAGGAATAATAGCAGTAGCAGCCGTAATAACAACAGCAACAGTGACAATGAAAACAACAGTAGCAGCCGCAACAGCATCACCAGCAGCATAAACAACAACAGCATTAGCAGCAGCAACACCAACAACAACCACAGCAACAGCGGCGGAGGCAGTAGTCGTAGTACCTGCAGCAACAACAAAAGTACCAGCAGCTCTGACGACAACAACAACAGCAGAGAAAAACCAATCTCATTTGCAGGTATTGCGAAAAACTTGGAAACAATCCTCATAACAAATGAGGAATTAGAGGAAGCGAAGAAGATGGTGACAAAGAACGGACACCGAGCAATCTGCAAGGCAGCGGAAAAATTTTTCGAAACCCAAGAGCACTGTACGGTCACGTACCGTACAGTAAGTACAAAATCCCGTAGGGTGGAAAGAGCCACAGAGGCCCAAATACAAAAAGCCTTGGGGTCTGTGTGGCAGCGGAAAACGCACATCACCCGAGGCAAAAAATATGCCACCGTAGACGTACTTTTTGCCACACCCCAGGAGGCAAAGGCCCAATCAGTAGTGACCCTAAGGAGCGAGGAAATGGTGTTGGTGCCCTCCTACTGCGGGCAAAAAATTGTGAGGGTCAAACTGACCCACGTCCCCCCCGGAATGACCCCTTCTTGGCTGGCCGTGTCTGTCCTCGTCGGAATCGAGGACAAAACAACTGTACTGCAAGTACAGAAAAAAGTAAGAGAAGATTGGGTCGGCTCCTCCATTGAGATGCTAATCCAAACCAACCAGGAGTGCATCGAAGCTATCCCGGATGTGATAGACTTCGATAACGGCACTCAACTGCCCATAAGTGTTGAGGGCAAACGCCCGAAATGCTTTCGCTGTGGATCGAAGACTCACCTCAGCGCCTTCTGCAACGAGAAGACCCTGAGAAAGGAGAAAACCCCCCTCCTTCCGAATCCGGCTCCACGGCTACCAGCAACAGGACAAGCGGCAACCAGGAACGATAGGCCCGTGGCACCCATACCCACTCCACGGAAATCAAAAACAGCAGCAGCAGTGGAAATACTAACAACAACAACAGCAATACCAAATGCAGCTGCAACAGAGACTCCTGTGCAAACATCACCAACAACAACAAGTGAAGGAGTGGAGCTGGTACCCCTCCCCGACCTCACAGAATCAGACATGGAGTGTGAGGTGGGAGAGAGATGGCAAAAGGTCGTAAGAAGGCACAAACGCAGAAGCAGCGCATCGTCGCCTTTGAAAAGGGAGGAAAGAAATGAGAAAAGGGTAAAGTCTACTGCAAAGAGACCCACAGCAGCAACAACACCAACACCATCACCACCCACACTAGCACCACCATCACCACCGGCGACAACCCCACCGCCAACAACACCTTCAACACCACCACCACAAGCACCAACATCGCAAACACAACAACAAAACACACACACCCAGCAACAACGACAAGAAAATAGCAGAACCACACCCCACCCCCAGAAAAACAAATGCACGGCAATAAATACACACAACAAGAAACTAATGACTTACATAATTGAACACACAGACATTTCACAACAGGACTACATAATACCAGCACCAATCAAAACGCCAACTAACATAAGACTGCTAAAAATAGCACAGAAACAATACACAAACATTAAAACGAAATTCCCCAACGCAGTTGGTGATTTCAGGGACCTAGGAGGAACCATCAATCGAAGAGTATACTCAGACATTCTCTTAGAAGAGCCGACGACCAGCCGAAGGGACGATTCAACGGTCCCTTCACCAGACGATCAAGTGAAAAGGGATGTAAAAACCATCCCTCCTCTACCAAAAGTACGGTAAGTGGTCTTTCCCATCTTTTCCACTCTATTTTAAACATGACCTCACTCAGAATAGGCAGCATAAATGCGCGTGGCTTGGGGTCGTCATGGAAGCAGGGTCACCTGCTCAACGACCTCAGGTCACTAAACATAGATGTAGTGGCCATCAGCGAGACCAGAATCTCCGAAGCACGGGCCTTCGTACCGATCTTCGGCGGCTACGATGTGTACGCATCTCCCAGCCGTCCTGGATCGGGTGGAGGAGTTGCTGTGCTTTTTCGGAGAGGTTTGGATCTCGCCATACGGGCCATCTTCCTGGACCCAGAGGGTAAGCTGGTGGTGCTGGACGTGACCAGCGGAGACGGGCAAGCTTTCAGGCTAGTGGCCGTCTATGCCCCGACAGGAGCAGGGCGGCCTGATTTCTTCCGGCGTCTGGAGACCTTTCTTGGAACGTCCCGCTCTTTAGTGTTAGTGGGCGACTGGAACGGGATCTTAGATGCACGCTGGGACTGTGTGGGATTAGCGGATAGGGGTGGAGGGTGCAAGAGCCTCACCAACCTGCTCAGGCGTTTTGAACTGTCTGGCAGGTACCGATTGGATTTCCCGAATGTGCCAATGTGGACTTGGACAAACCGCATAGGGTCATCCAGATCATATCTAGATAGAGTATTTTGTAGGGAAATAGATAGGTCTAGCATAGGCTGTCCACAATTCAAGATAGTCAGCTACACGGACCACAAATTCGTGATCTGTGTGCTTGACTTAGATAGACTTCATAGACGAGGACCCGGCTACTGGAAGCTAAACGCGTCCTTACCAGCGCGCAAGGCCTACAGAGACCGGATTAGCGAACTAGTTAAGCGGGCGTTGACGGGGGCCATCGTCAACAACAAGTGGTGGTTTGCTCTGAAAAGAGCGATTAGAATAGAATCGATTAGGTTTAGTAAGGCTTTAGCAATAGAGAAAAATAGAGCAGAGGGAGAACTAGTTAGAAAATTAGACGAGGCGCTTAGCAAAGGCATTGCGACCGACGTGCTTGTGGCGAAATTGGCCCTTGACCAATTCTTCAATGCAAAGCACGAAGGCTGCGTTGTCAGAGCTAGGGTGCGTGCTCTCAGACACGAGGGGACGAAAGCCTTTCAATGGGCCCGAGTGGCGGAGGCGCGTCGTGGCAACAAAGCCACGATCCGGTCTTTGGTGGACCACGACGGGCGCATGCTACTCGATCCCGGGCAAATGTGTGAAGCTTTTCAGCGACACTTCGCTCAGCTGTTCGGGGGCAGCGGTGGGCCGGGTAGAGGGATGGACTTTAGTGTCTACCTCGACGGACTGCCGCGGCTCTCGGCCACTGAGGCGAAGTGTTGCGAAAAGCCGATAACAGCCGCTGAAGTAAGGGAGGCAATGACTGGCTGCACAAGGGGTAAATCGCCTGGTTTGGATGGTCTGCCCTATGAACTTTACGTACAGATGCCAGACTTGTTCGGAGGCCTCTTGGCGGACGTCTACTGCAACTGGCAACAGAACGGGAGAATTCCCAGTTCTGTGAGCCGAGGAGCGGTGGCACTGCTGAGAAAGGATCCGAACAAGGGGGATGACATAGACAATTTCCGGCCCATAACTCTGCTAAACACAGAGTTTAAGATTTTGGCCAAGGTGCTAGCAAAGAGGTTGGCGCTTGTCGTTGGTGGTCTGGTGGGAGAGGCGCAGACATGCGCCATTCCCGACAGATCCATCCACGACAACCTCCACCTCATGCGATACATCGTAGAGAGGGTAGCTAGGGAACCTGGCACGGGTGGGTCCTTGATCAATTTAGATCAGTCGAAAGCTTTCGATAGGGTCGACCATCGTTACCTAGCGGCAGTCCTGAGGGCGGCTGGCTTTGGGCCCGTCTTCAGAGGCTGGATCGCTGCCATGCACAGCGACATCTGCTCTGTGGTGAGAGTGAACGGTCACCTGTCGGAACCGTTCAACATCATGCGCTCGGTCCGCCAAGGATGTCCCCTCTCGTCCCTCTTGTACGTATTGACTCTCGAGCCATTACTGCACAAACTGGAGACGTTGAGGGGGGTCCCGCGCGAACTAGGATGCGGAAGATCCGTATCAGCATATGCGGACGATGTCACCGTAGTGGTGTCGAACGCCAAACACATCGAGGCGATCGGCACTACACTAAGAGAATACGAAGCGGTGACAGGAGCAATGATCAACCAGGAAAAGTCAGTGGGCCTGCAGCTCGGCACCTGGAGAGGCAGGTCCATGCCGTCCAACAGCGTCGTCGGACGCTGGACGGACGGACCGGTTAAATTGCTAGGGGTCTGGTTCGGTCCGGACCTCCAGACGGACAAAAACTGGGACGAGGTGACGAGCAGGGTGGCTTCTCTCACCCAGAAATGGGCCGAGAGGAAGCTATCCCTGAAAGGTCGAGCGGAGGTGGCTAACGCGTACATCGCGTCCGTCATCTGCTACCGCCTGACCGTCGTACCTTGTCCTAAGCCTCGCCTGACTGTGCTGGAGCGTTTGCTCTTTCGCTTTTTGTGGAAGGGACGCGCTCCGATGGTCAGGCGGTCCATCTGTTGTCAACACCCGCTACGTGGAGGGCTGGGCATGCCGTGGCTGATGATGCGCAGGCACGCGCTCAGGCTACGACATCTCCACCTCTTCCTCGACGGTGATCAGGTGTGGTCGCCGTTTGCTAGACGCGTGTTTCCCCAGCTCGTTTCCTTGACGGAGCTGCAGTCCTGGGTCAAGCGAAGACCGAGAGGGAGCGCCTGGAGACTGGAATGTCTTCAGGCGCTCACAGCCCTCGACCAATCGGGCAATGTGATCGGTGGAAACTCCACCTCGGCGTTCTATAGAGGATTAGTGGAGGGGAAGAGCGACGACGTACTTGGGGAAACTCTAGGCGTCGACGAAAATCAACTAGCCAATCTCTTCGGAAGAACTTTCGGGCCAGGGCCTATGGACAACTTCCAGAAATCTCTGGCCTGGCAGTGCTACCGAGGAGCCTTGCCAGTTCGGGATAAACTCTACAGGCATGGAGGTGCCGTCAGCCGGGCATGTCCGAGATGCGCGCAGGGCGACGAAACCGTCCTGCACGCACTCGTCCAGTGTCCGAAAATTGCTGACTTGTGGGTTTATGTCGAACACCTGCTGTCGCGTTTAGGACGGATCCGGCTATCATCTGAGTCCATCGTGAGGATTGCCCCGCCCTCCTCCTTTAGCCGGGAAGGGCAGGCAGTTTTTATCTGCCTGGTGGCCATGGCGAAAGAGATAGTATGGTGGACACGTTTGAAAGGGCTGAAGACGAGCACTTACCTCTTCGGTGATGCTCTGATTGACTTTTTCAAATTTCATTTGAAAAGGAAAATCAGAGTAGAGAGGGAAGTGCTCTCTTCCCAGCATTTTGTTGAAAGATGGGTGAGAGAAGCAAGAATGGCCCGAGTGAATGGGCCTACTCTGAGCATATATCTGTAAATTAAAGGTGGAAAACTGGGAGAGGGCACTTGCCTTGGTGGTCAGGGTCATTGTGGCTTTTTACTGGGCTTTCTCCACAAATGTCCCTCCGAAGTCTCCCCCCTATTGGGGAATTTTTCATTGTTATTTTTGTTACATCCTCTGTTTTTGTTTTTTACACGCAGAAATGCCCATTTGTACCGTCCTGCATTGTCCTGCACTGTCCTTAATGTCTACTTTATGTAAACCCTTGTGGTTAATAAAGAAATCATTATTATTATTATTATTATTATTATTATTATTATTATTATTATTATTATTATTATTATTGGATTGGCAGTATCGGTAGAGCGTCAGACACCATGCTTTCCAGCATAATTACGACCCTTTACATTCTGAGTTCAAATCCCGTTGAGATTAGCTTTGCCTTTCATCCTTACGGGGTCGATAAAGTAAAGTACCAGTAATGTACTGGGTCGATATAATCGACTTTCCCCTCCCAAAAATTGCTGGCTTTGTGCCTATAGTAGAAATAATTATTACGGCGCATCACCAATGCATTACCGAGCGTAGCTCTCTTCTCTGCGCCTTGGGTATGTGCAGTCTGTTTTTGGTGTTATTGTTTCTATTGTATTGAGAGTACTCGGCGTAATATGTATACAGTGCCCAGTAGTGTTATTTTTGTATACTGTATATAATTGTAAGTCCTGGGGTTCTAGTTATGTATCTGTCTGTGTGTGTGTGTTTTTTATAGTATTATAGATACTATTTCTATCTTGATCATCACATTCGGGTTATTTCTATCTCTAGATCTTTATGTTCTAATAGTTTCCTTGGTTGACATATTGTCGCTACGTACTATCACGGCTGCGGCATGATCCGCATCCCCCATCCCAGTAATTGGTGCACGTCACTTGTTTTGTCGAGTCGGTTGAGATATAGTTCAGAAGGACGTCTGTGGTTTAACTCTTGAACGGTCTTGGTCTAGTGAATGCTGTTGAATGTAGGCGCATAGTTTAAGTTTTATTGAGTTCGTGGCTGGCTTCGGCTTACTAACGATGTACTAACGTTCAATTTTAGGCAATTGGTGACCTTAGTCTGACTCGCAGATATGTATATATATATATATATATATATATATATGTGTGTATCTTTATATATATATATCCGAAGAGAGAGAGGGGGGGAGAGAGAGAAAGATAAATAGATAGAGAGAGAGGAGAGAGGGAGAGAGAGAGAGTGAGAGAGAGAGAGAGAGGGGGGGGGGAGAAAGTGAGAGAAAGATGAATATGGATTGTTATGTATTGCGCTGGTGATTAAATATATATATATATATATATATATATATATATATATATAATACCTTGATCACATTGACCGACCAGTATGTCGGGCGTCCATTCGGCGCCGCTGGTTAGCACGCCGTCTATTCCTCATCCATGTAGTCCCAATCATATTCCTAAAATCGTAACTCCACCTTCGAGGAGGCCTTCCGAGTAGTCGTTTCCGCGGGTACCACTCGGCAACTGCGCAGAATATATGCGCAGCAAGTTCAGATGGGCTGGACACGTCGCCCGGTTCACCGATATATATATATATGGGATAACAAATTATCGTTATAGGTAATCCAGTTATAAGGTGTGAGTACTCTGAATTTTTAACGTTCAGCGTTGTTTGATTCAACAAGAGGTTTCCTTAGTTAGGTGGCGAGTTCCCAGGAATTCCTATGCAGGTTAATCTTGGAGTAATAATAGTGAAAGAGTGAAGAATAACATGGTCAACAGTACAAAAAGGGTTTTATTTACAGTTTTAACAATTGTTTCATTGATTAGTATGTCTAAAGGTTGCTATTCACTCGAAGTTGTGTCACTGAACCTTAAATACAGTGTGTGCTTAATCAAATCATCGGAATAACTGACAAATTTACACTCGGTATTTGTATTTATACTAAAGAGAATTCAAATAACATCAATAATAAAGAAAGAAAAAGAAAAAAATAATAATAAAGAAGTTAAAATGAAGATGATAAAAAAATAAGTAAAAAATATATACGTGAAAAAAAATATATCAACATAATATGATTGTTGAAAATAGTGGTGGTGGTGGAGGGGGGTGTTAAAGTTATAGTGTTGTGTAAGTATAAAGATGTGATGAGGGTAGGAATATTATTAATATGAAAATAAATATTAAATATATACATACGTATTATACGTATTGGTTAAATCGCAGAGGGTTAGAGTAGGAAGAAAGAATATAATGATAAATAACATATAACAGATAAATTAATAAATTAGAAGTTAGGTTAGAGGTTAAGAGATACAGGATAGGATACAAGGGAAGAGGTGAAGAAAGAAAGGTTAGGAGGTCTATGATGTTGATTTCGTGATTAGTTGGTCTGTTGACAGTTAATAATAATGGTTTGGTATGTAGTTATTATAATAGACTCTGGGTGGTTCAGCTTGAATTATGGGATTGTTGGATCGAATCATGTTGGTTTGAAATTTGCGAATTTAGTAGCTGCTTTGTGCCTACAGAAAATTGATCGTTCTATTTTGCTGTTAAGCAGCATTTTGTCATACTTTAAAATATGGAACAGCTCCATATTGCAAAGTCTGCAGTGGGACATTTCATTTCTGTAGGACTTTGCTCCCGATAATTTCGACCAGCTAATCACGTATTCTTGCTTTGTATCCTTAAGCTGCCAGATTTTATTAGCCATGTTATTCTTCACTCTTTCACTATATATACATATATATATATATATATATATATATATATATATATATATATATATATATATATATATATATATATATATATATTCTATTTTCCGATGAAACGCTGAGGCTCAATTTTAACAACTTCATAACTGCTAAGTCCTCCTGTGTTAATTTCGATGTTGACCTTTTCTTATTTACATGCATTACATAGATACGTACATACATATATATGCAAGAATATATAGAGAAATGTTCACATGGTTCCGACGTTCTTGAAAGATTTAGGAATGTAGTTTGGCCAGGATAAATTTTTTTATATGATTGTAAAGCGAGGAAAAGCTACAAGCCAATTTAGCAACATCCCTACCAATGGTCTGACGTTTGTACCGGTATCTGATAACGACTGCTACAGATACTTAAGGTATAGATGAAAATATATCCTTTCGTAGTAGTTGTAATAAGGAACGAGTAACCAGGGAATATAACATCCGAAAAAGAAGAATATAGCATCTTCAATTCTCTGCGCACAATAAACCAGTAGCTTACAAAATGTTTGCTGTGCTTCTGCTGACACCAACATTTAGGCAACTTCACTGGGCGCTAGATGAGATCCGAGACGACATTGAGGCTTAAATCTACCCGAAATTTAAACATGTAGGCAGAGTTTTATCAACAACACAAACAGAATTTGATCATCACATCCTATCCCCAGATAATGTCTACGCATCACCAAGAGTAGAAGATTATCTATAGAACAAATCTGTCAACATGAGTCAGATAACATTATGACAGTTGGGAAGGAGCTCCCTGAGAAATAATCCGTGTATGATTATGAAAAACTAACACCCAGGGAAATAGCACAGCAATACCGCAATTAATCTATCGATGGAAAACTGCATGCTTATCAGCAAAACATCACGCATGGCTACGTTGCCAGAAAGGTTCAAAATGAGAGTAATATAGATACGCAAAGCAGTCTATATTGGACCAATAACCGGTATATTGACTTTCACATTGACGGATATGCTTTTGTACTCCAGGACCAGGGGAAAAATAAAATACCTAATGGACAAATGAGATTGGGTTGAAGACAAAACAACTAGATGTGACAACAGATGTAAACTGCAGAATAAACATCAAGGATGTCACCCACATTATAAAATGCTGCCTATTGTCATCACGATACTATCTTTTTATCAGCCAAAAGACTATACAACGCAATCCGTGGAACAGATAACCCTGAGAATATACATATGAAATGTTACAATGATGCGTAGGGTCATATGTATACCTAATATGAAAGACTACTGTTGGAATGTTCTACTCAAAACCCTAATAAATTGCAAGCATAACATAACAGACAAGAAAATCGTGATATTAGGCTGAGAAAAGAAAGCATGTACAGTAATGGAATTCAGCTGCCAAACAGTGGCAAAAACGAGAACAACTATGCTGAACTAATGAGGAATCTGCAAATACTCCACCCTGAGTATATCTTTAGATTTGCAGCTGTGATCTTTGGGGCTCTGGGACATATTCCTAACTACCTCATTACAAATCCAGAGAGGCTCGGCTTCACAGAACTGGATAGGGCACAGCTAGTTAGGAAGCTGTAAGTAGAGTCCAGAGGTATGGGTTCAACTCCCATGTGCGCTGATGCCCATTTTTTCCCGTTCAGTGGGATTATATGCCCAGCTATTATTAGACCATATCCTGCTAATATTGGTAGAGCGTCGGACACCATGCAATTTGGCATAGTGTTACAGCCCTTTAAGTTCTGATTTCAAAT
This sequence comes from Eledone cirrhosa, assembly GCA_964016885.1. NCBI lineage: Eukaryota > Metazoa > Mollusca > Cephalopoda > Octopoda > Eledonidae > Eledone > Eledone cirrhosa. The sequence continues at coordinate 283,329,260 of OZ024740.1, forward strand.
CCCGCCATGGTTAGCTTATGTCTTTCATCTCTACGGCGTCGCTAAAATAATGTTCCAGTAACGCACTAGGGTCAAGTTAACTGACTTTCCTTCCCCCTAAATTGTTGGCCTTGTGCCTCAATGAGAAACAATTATATATTCTTGTAATTAATAATTGTAAAAAAAGAGGAACATCTGCAAAGAAATATATGTAAATATATGTTGTTATATTTAGGTCGGCAGATGCTATTCCTAAGATATCATAACTAATTCAGTTAATCTGCAACAATGGTGTTTGCACGCACACATACACGCACACATACATTCCTACACGAACGTACACTTCGCATACACACATACACACACACACACTTATATATATATGCATATATATTTTATATACATACATATATATATATATAATATATAAGAACAAAAGATGGTTAAAAGAGTTCCATGTATTTTATTATGTGCATTTCAAAAACAAATATCATCATGCAATAATATTTGTGTTTTCATCAGATAAAACAGGAAGACATGATATGAAGGTTAAAAAACACTTGTGGATAGTTCAGTTTTAAATCAACATTGCATTGCTTTATTGTACTACAATAAAACTCACCTCCTACACACACACATATATATATATACATATGACGGCGATGAATTTGTTTTGCGAGGTTTTTTATATGAAATCGTGTGTCGAAACAAATATTGTTATACTTGGGGAGGGTCATATTGTTGTAATAATATTGACAGAAATAATAACAGAACACACTCACTGTTTGGTTGGTTTTCGCTTCTGTATCTTTTATATCTCCATAGTTAATTTATTCGGTTCTCAATGTTTATCATTGACTGACCAACGGTCAAAAATACAGATATAAATACATATACAGTCTAACAAAGTTCTTTCGTTGCACATCTGCAACATCATCAGTGGTACTATTATGTTTCCTCCTGTTGTATTCTATGTCTACGCCATTTTTATTTTATCTGTTTATTTATTTATTTATTTTTGTCTTCTCTGTGCATGCGTTTGCGTGTGTGTATAGTATTTGGTGTGTGTGTTCGTGTTTGGGTGACTGTGTATTGGTTATTGTATTCTATCTTAGTTTACTAGTGTGTGTTTATATCTGTTTGTTGTTATTGTGCTTGTGTATATATTTATTTATTTATATTTCTCTTAAGTCAGTATTGTTTGTTTGGATGTTATTGTTATTCCATTCATTTTTTCTGTTTAGCTTTGGCTTTCTAAGCTCCATTTCGCTTATATATATATATGTAAAAGGAAAACAGAAATAACAACACAATCGGTACGCTATATATACAGTATATATACAGTACGGGATGGAATTGGAAAAAATGTCTCTAGATAAAAAAAACAGGTCCATTCATTTTGCCATCTCTTGCAAAAATGTTGGTGTTGGCGTTTTGTGTATGATTTGCTTTTTAGAAAAGTGGATGATGGAGCGCGTCTACCTGAGATGGAAAAAAAAAGTTTTGTCTGTGTGTGTGTGTGTGTGTGTGTGTGTGTGTGTGTGTGTGTGTGTGTGTGTGTGTGTGTGTGTGTTATTATATGTCCGTACGAAGCTAAGAAGAAATGTGTGTATTTATGTGAGTAAAAGAATGTGTGTGCATGTAAGTACGAAGCTATTAGCAAAAGGAAGAGGGTCTTAACGTTTTGGACGCTAGTCCTTCATCAGAAAAACGAATGAAAAATAAGATAGATTGAAGGGACGGGCGCGGTGGAATTGGAATATATATATATATATATATATATATATATATATATATATATATATATATATATATATATATATATATATATATATATATTAGAAAGTGAGGTTTTTTTTTACAAAATGAAAAATAACCGAGGTGTCCTACACGAGTGAAAGTATAAAGAAAAAGAGATGAAATCGAAAATGCAACTGAAGTCTTATTTTTTTTTTAAATATATATATTTATTTGGTTCCTTTACCGGTTTCGCAGTTCTTCTGCTTTTCAAAAGGTGAGTTGAGATGGAGGGTCTGTGGTTTTTCTCACATCGTTATATATATATATATATTTCGTTTCTGAATTTGTTTAGCAAGATTCTTTATCTGAAAACGTGTGTTGAAACCGATATTGTTATGCTTTGGGAGGGTCATGTTGCCAATAAGAAACACACGCACCAGTATATTTATATGTATATATATATACATATATACATATATATATGTATATATATATATATATATATATATATATATATATATATATATATATATATATATATAACTGTTTCTACTTTAGGCACAAGGCCAGCAAATACCCAGTGCATTACTGGTACTTTATTTATATATATATATATATATAAAACGAAGGAAATGTGGTAAGGAACCAGGTGGACCATAACGCACCAAAGTACTCAATACTTAGGGTAGTAGAGTGGGTAATAGCAACGAGTAGGACCCCGACGGCTGAGCTCAAGCCCTTTCGACGGCTAATTCTGGAATTCCAGAATTAGCCGTCGTAACGGCTTGAGCTCAGCCGTCGGGGTCCTACTCGTTCCTATTTATATATATATATATATATATATAAGAGAAGAGTCAGGACAGCGATGGCTGAGCACCGGCCGTTTCAACAGCTAGATACGGACTGAGCCACCAGTATTTGAACGGTGGGAATTTACCTGAAATTACCAAGGGCTACAGTTCATATATGGGCATGCAATCAAAACAAAGAATAGAAGAAATATCTAGGAAGAAATATATATATATTCAATGTGGTTTACCTTTCGCGGTTCTAACGCCTTACATTGAGTTAGAACTCAATGTAAGGCGTTAGAATGTAGTCCAGTGAGATCCTGTGATTGGTTCCGTTAGATATTCGTTATGAAAATCATCGGTTTGTATTTCGCTGAGTCAATCTTTTAGGTACAGAGTCCGATATATTATATATTAGTTTTTTTTACCAATGATAATAAAGGCAAGTTATTTCACACATCTCATTCATTGTTTTACGATCGCCTCGGAGGGTTGATCATATCAATATATTGACTGATCGATAGCAGCTACAGAACTGTATACTATCAGCCATAATACATGAGTTCTATCATAACGTCTTCGCCGGAAACAATTGTGTGTGTATGTCTGAATGAGTCAGGACCCTCATAACCTTAATCTACTACCCCACGTATCAAGCACTCTGATGAGAAAGGGTCTAACCAGTTTGTAACCCAATCCATCCAGATTTATATATATATATATATATATATATATATATATATATATATATATATAAAGAAAAGGGGATGAAATCGAAAATGCAACTGAAGTCTTATTTTTTTTAAAAATATATATATTTATTTGGTTCCTTTACCGGTTTCGCAGTTCTTCTGCTTTTCAAAAGGTGAGTTGAGATGGAGGGTCTGTTGGAAAACAAGTAACATTTAGAGACCAACCTGATGTGAGAAAAACCACAGACCCTCCATCTCAACTCACCTTTTGAAAAGCAGAAGAACTGCGAAACCGGTAAAGGAACCAAATAAATATATATTTTTTAAAAAAATAAGACTTCAGTTGCATTTTCGATTTCATCCCTTTTTCTTTATACTTCCACTCGTGTAGGACACCTCGGTTATTTTTCATTTTGTAAAAAAAACCTCACTTTCTAATATATATATATATATATATATATATATATATATATATATATATATATATATATATATATATATATATATATATATATATATATATAAATTGTATTAATAAATGGAAACTATATTTATAAAACCATATTTATTCTATTCTATATATTTCAAAGGTACCAATACTTTGGTACGCTCTCGTCGGATAAAATACAAAATGTGTTTTATAAATAGTGACATACCCAGGAATCACACCTTAACGGTTCAGGTTCCGTTTGGATAGTACCAAAGTTTTGGTACCCTTGAAATATATATAATAGAATAAATATGGTTTTAT
>OZ024740.1:283338212-283340712 GCA_964016885.1 Eledone cirrhosa
TCATCAGGTGAAAATGAATTGTCTTCAAATTCTTGATATGAGGGAGAAAAATAACGATGTTCTCTCACATAATTCATTACCTCATATGAAGAAGGTAGTGGAAGGTAACCTACCACTAACTCCTCCCTCTCTACTTTAGCCATAGAGTTCTCTCAATAAACAAACAGTCACACACTCAGGCAGTTAGACGGCTAAGATTGTTTGCGCACTTACAAACGATACTCTGCCTGTTTCCACGGCGTTCTCATAGCTGAGAGCACTTTTTTAGAATACCTAGCTAGTAAATAGTTAGATTGATTACACACTTAGTATACCTAGTTAGTAATTGATTGCACACTCGGACATGACCAATTACGCGCACCTCCCTTTACTTAAGATACCCTAACCATTGAGTTCTCTCAGTTGGGATATAGCTAGTCGTATTATACATTTAGTTAGGACCGATTACGCTCTCTATACATAACTCTACACACAGTACCCGTTTCCTTTAGACATTGAGCTGCCATAATTACGACTGTCACATTCCTACCGACTGAACACTACACTAGGTTTTGATCCGTGATCATCTAACCATGGAGGACTCACTGTTACGGATTGAACAATGATACTGACACACCATTAAGGGCTTACACACATCCTTTGGATTTTACTATCCTGCGCTTTTTTTACTTCACCTTCTGTGTTGGATAACACACCTCCACCACTCAAACAACTATCTTAAAACCTCATTGGCCCATATGACGGGAAATCGCACTTACGGACGCATTTACCCAATACCCAACACTACACGAAACCCTTTGCTGGCCTACATTGCGGTAGCTCGCACGCACGGATTTGGTGACTCGGATTCTCAATGGGACAGCGGTACATACTGAGTTCGATATGAGCTGATTGCTTGCTCTTCACATGGATGTGTATTTACCCGGACGTACCCTTTTTTTGGACGATTCGGATGTGTATATACCATAACATACACTTGAAGATATGGATGTTACAATTCAATCTATACACGTATAGCAGAACACTGAACTGAACTTACTTGCTTGTGTGTGTGTGTGTGTGCGTGTGTGTGTGTGTGTGCGTGTGTCTGCGTGTGTGTGTGTTAACCCAATATTTCCAATTTACATCGTCAAATTGAGATTTGACCAATATAGCTTCTGTTGTTTTGTGAACTAACTTTCGGTGAGTGCTGTGTTGGTACATTCTTATATTTATTTATTTGTTTCTTATATTTATTTTTTCTCGGACATCGCTTCGGTGTGTATGAGAGTGTGTGTACCCAGCCACACTAACTCTACAGGTTTAATACTGTGTTGATGTGTGTATATATATGTATATATTTTTCTTTGACCCCGAGCCGGTGTGTGTAGGTGTGGAATTTGTGTGTACCCACTCACATTAACTGTGACTGACTGTATCCCTACAGATTTGATTGATGTCCAGCGTCTTTTGCAGCGATAGAAATCTGAAAACTTTTATAACCTCAACTGAAGTTAATAGCAGTTGCCGTGTCTCTGACTGGTGTGTCTTCATATGAGGGAATGAATTCTGTGAGAGAACATCGTTACTTTTCTCCCTCATATCAAGAATTTGAAGACAATTCATTTTCACCTGATGAGTGCAGTGATAATCGATCATGGCTTCACAATCGATCTATCTCTTATTGAAACACGTGTCGTGATTAAATGATTGGAATTTTATCCGCCTTCGGATTTTCATTTTGATACTTATACTCCGTTTTACATCATCTAGCTGTTCCCTTGAATGGAATTGGAGATATACAAAAGCGTGGAGAACTTAATATTGCTAACATCAACTTATTGGACCATTTTACACAACCAATAATACACCTTACTATATAACAACTATATAGACAGATAGATAGATAGATAGATAGATAGATAGATAGATAGATAGATAGATAGATAGATAGATAGATAGATAGATAGATAGATAGATAGATATGTATAAAATAATTAAGTCAAATATGTAAAATTTGGCTTCGTTTATTATAAATTAAAAATTAGCTATATATATTCCGGTGACATCCATCATTGTCTGTGACCCCTTCAGACAGTCTGAATTGGTGTGGAAAAGACAGGTACACATGTTGAAGTGCATTTTACACCGTCAATACATCGATATGTCCACCTCCTGTGTGTGTTGTTATTCCTCCGAGGAACTGGAATCATATGTCGGTAAACAACCAACATATACTCAATATATATATATATATATTGGAAAATGTGTGAGATCCTTGGTACAGTTAGGTATATTTGAAAAAAAGGAAAAGAATGATTCACTTATAGGGTTAAACATTTTTTGATTTTATGTGTTATATTATAATATTATGAGTGTCTATTATTATAACATTTCGGACGCCATGCTTTGCAGCATAGAGTTACGGCTCTTTATGATCTGAGCTCAAATCCCGCCGAGGTTATCTTTGCCTTTCATCCTTATGGGGTCGATAAAATAAAGTACCAGTCACGCACTGGGG
>OZ024740.1:283345712-283348212 GCA_964016885.1 Eledone cirrhosa
GGTGGTGGTGGTGGTGGTGATGGTGGTGATGGTGTTAGTATTGTTGTTTGGGAAGGTGATAGTGGTAGGTATTGGTGTTAGTGATGGTGTTGATGTTGGTGATGGTGATGGTGATGGTGTGAATGATGGTGGTGGTTTGTGGTAGTTGTGGTAGGCATGGTATTCGTTTACGTGTTGATGCTGGATTATGGTGCTGGTGCTGGTGGTGGTGGTGGTGGTGGTGGTTGTGGCCATGGGGAGGGCGAGGGAACACTGTCGGTGGCTGTGACATTTACAACAGCTGCAACGACAGCAGCAGTAACAGCAGTAGCAATAACTTCTACTGCACAGTTACTGGAGCACCTTCAGCAGTAACAGCAATAGCCACAACGACAGCAGCAGCAGCGGTAGGAGCAACAGTAGGAGTAACAACACCACTAGCATTTTCAGCAGCAAAAATCTCCAGTATCAGAAACAGCAGCAATTTCTAGAGCACCAGAAGTAGCCACAACAACAACATCAACAGCAACTACAGCAGCAACAGAAGGGACCAGAACGACAGTAGCAACATCAGCAGTGACAATAACAACATCATCTACAGCATAAGTAATAGCAACAGTAGTGGCCCTAACACAACAGCAGCAATATCAGTTACCACAATAACTATAGCAACAAAAATTATTGCAGCAGCAGAAACACTGACCACAACAGCACAGCAACTAATAATTGTTTCTACTTTTGGCACAAGGCCAGCAATTACCCAGTGCATTACTGGTACTTTATTTTATCGACCCCGTAAGGATGAAAGGCAAAGTTAACCCCGGCGGGATTTGAACTCAGACCGTAAAGGGACGTAACTATGTTGGAAAGCATGGCGTCCGACTCTCTACCAACACAGCAACTAATAATGATTTCTAGTATAGACACAAGGCCAATAATGTTGAGGGAGGAGAAAGTCGATTAAATCGACCCCGTAAGGATGAAAGGCAAAGTTAACCTCAGCGGGATTTGAACTCAGACCGTAAAGGACCGTAACTTTATGCTGCAAAGCATGGTGTCCGACTCTCTACCGATACTGCCAATCCACCGCCTGTAGCATCAGCAACAATAACAACAAGCTTTACAGCACCAGCAACAACTTCAGCAATAACAGCAACCTCATAATTAGTAGCAGCAACAATAGTAGCTACAACAACAATAGCCACAACAACAACAGCAGTAGGAAAACGAATAGACTCAACACCAACGGCTGTGACAATAAGAGTAGCTACAAAAACAGCAACATCAAGAGTAACTACAAGATTTGCAGCAGCACCAAATGTGCCCACAAAAACTTCAGCAGTTCCAACAGTAGCCATAGCAATAGCAGCAACAACAATAGAAACAATAATATCTGCAACAACAGCAGCAGTTGAAGCAATAGCAATAGTGCATTGTCATAATCACTAATCACTGGTCACTAAAATGTTGATCTAACTTGTTGAAAGTGATCCAGAGTTTAAACATGAGGAAATTGGAGGGATGATATATGATATGGTCACTTGAATATAACGGGGCAATAATGGTGGGGGCACTGTATATAGAGAAACCTGAGATCGGAGAAGATGGAAGTGTTAGAGGGTGTAGAGTAACCAGAGAAAACAGGGTTGACGAAATAGAATAGTTTGGAGGAGAATGGAAACATTTAGAGGTTTGAAATGATAAAGAGTAGCTTGAGAAGATTTGAGAAATATTAAGGGGTAAAAAATTATCGGGTAGCTTGAACATGGAGAAATATTGAGGTGTGAAGTGATATCAGGTAGCTTGAGGTGGCTGTGGGGAAAGACTAGAACGAACTGAATATAGGGTAGATTAAGATTTGAAAACAGAAATGCAGGGAAAATCAGAGGATATTGAAATTTAGATGAGTGAAAGAATAAACTGCAGCCTTAGGAATCCCCGAGGAGATTGGAGAAACCTAAAGAGCTGCAAGAATATAGGGTAGCTGGATGAGACTTCAAGAATTAAGTGGGTGGAAAAACTATATGGTAGATGGGAGCTATTGGAGGAATATGGAAAGTTCAATTGCTATAGGGTAGCCTGGAGGAATTGAGGTTTCGGATGGTATTTGGTAGTTTGGAGTAATTGGAGGAATTTAGAGGGTTGAGATGGTGTACGGTAGTCTGGGGGAGATTGGAGGAGTTAAGAGGGTTGACATTATATAGGGTAACTAGAAGGCAACTGGAAGAATTTGTAGTTAGGGTTAGGGCTAGGAGTGCAGTGATGGCAAAAGATCGCGGATTGAGTATTACGAAGATCGCAGAAGAAACGGGCTTGGATAAAAATGCAGGCCACAGAATTTTAACAGGCTATTTGCACGTGCGAAAAATTGATGCAAAACTAGTGCCCAAACTGTGAAGCAAAAGGAGAACCAATTGGAAATGTATAAGGATGTGGTAGAAACATTCGAAATTGAGGCAAATTTCTTGGATAAAATAACAATATCTGAATTGTTGGTGTTCGAGTGTTATCCAGAAACAAA
>OZ024740.1:283355712-283366137 GCA_964016885.1 Eledone cirrhosa
TATATATATATATATATATCTTGTAAAACCCCAAGCGTCACGTTTCGTAATGTCCCATTTCTTGTGCGCCCGTGCGGCAAATAAAGATATATATCTATCTTTCTCTCTTGATAACTTTATTCACCGCAACTACAGTCATAACAACATCGCCATAAATACCAATGCCACTACAAGCACCATGACATATATCAACTCGACAACAACTTGTACCACCACTACCACCTTCATTACACACCCCAATCAGAAGAATTATGTGGTTAAGTTATGTCACAAAACATGATTTCTGTTTCGATCCTGCTCCAGAGCTCCTAGATAAATGTATTTTCCCTAGCCTCATGTCAACCTAAACCTTGTAAGTGAAATTTGGTAGATGGAACTCAAACGGAAGCCCGTCGAAAAAAAAAAACGTTCTTGTTTTTGATTTATAGACCGAATCCTCTTCCTATTTGAACACCACCAGCACCTAGTCATTGGGTACATTTAGCGGAGTTTATTCTTTTGTAAACATTAGACCCTGGTCTCCTGTCTAAGGATTTCTTCGTCCTTTTCTCCCCACTAGGTTCGGAATCCCCTAAAAGTGTGTGGTCATAAATGATACTTTTGCCTCCTCCTAAGTAATTAAACCACTAGCATCATCATCGTGGTGAATTGGCAGTATCGGTAGAGGGTCTGACGCCTTGCTTTGACGTATAGAGTTACGGTCCTTGCCATTCTGAGTTCAAATCCCGCCGAGATTAACTTTGCCTTTCATCCTTACGGCGTCGATAAAATAAAGTACCAGTAATGTACTGGGTATTTGCTGGCCTTGTGCCAAATGTAGAAACAATTATCATCATTATCGCTACCATCTCCATACTTAAGATTAACATCACCGTATACCTCAGACGTGCACCACCGCCGACATCAGCATATATACCACACTTGAACCATTAACACTATCGCATACATCATTACTTTCACCACACGGACATTGTCACCACCACTATCACTACCAGAACATACACACACACACACACACACACACACACACATATATATATCTCACCACCTCACAAACATAATCGCCATCACTATCACTACCAGTACGTCAATCACGTCACAAACTCACACACATACAAGCACAAATACACACATACACACATATACACAGACACACCATCAATGGCAATACCACATACATGTACACATATATACACACACATACATACGCATACACACAAACACACCATCATCACCACCTATGCCAGTACCACACACATACACTCCACGATTACTACTACCGCCACACGCACCCCCCCCCCCCAGCAATAAATAGACCACTACCATCATCACCAGTAATACCACTACCACGCAGACATACACATAGACAATCGCCAATACCAAGACGACTAACACACACGTATTTTCAGCACCAATACCACTACCAAACACACACCATCTCACAATTAATATCATCTCCACACCAATACCATTATCACATATATACACATGGTGGATTGGCAATATCGGTAGAGGGTCTGACGCCATGCTTTGACGCAAAGAATTACGGTCCTTGCCATTCTGAGTTCAAATCCCATGGAGGTTAACTTTGCCTTTCATCCTTACGGGGTCGATAAAATAAAGTACCAGTAATGCACTGGGTAATTGCTGGCCTTGTGCCTAAAGTAGAAACAATTATATTTATATCAGTATTGGTAGAGGGTCAGACAAGCTTTCCAGCGTAGTTATGTCGCTTTACGATCTGAGTTCAAATCCCGCCGAGGTTAACTTTGCCTTTCATCCTTACGGGGTCGATAAAATAAAGTACCAGTAATGCACTGGTGAATTGCTGGCCTTGTGCCAAAAGTAGAAACAATTATCACATATACACACCGTCTCAACTAACACCAATGATACCACAACCAGACACACTCCATATCACTAAAATAGCCCTCCAGTACTATCAAAAACACACACGTAACATCACCACCATCACCATCAGAAATAACACTAGCACACACACACATACACCATTACTATCATCAAGACAATTACAACAACAAAATACCCACAGCAATATCACCACCACCAAACTCCACCATTGGCATCACCACCAGACCAACCAATAACACCAGTACCACCACCAACAATACACCGACAACACTACATATCACCGCCACTATCGCCACCACCATCATCACAACGACCACCACCAGACCAACCAATAACACCAACACCACCACCACCACCACCAACAATACACCAACAACACTACATATCACCGCCACTATCGCCACCACCATCATCACAACGACCACCACCAGACCAACCAATAACACCAACACCACCACCACCACCACCAACAATACACCAACAACACTACATATCACCGCCACTATCGCCACCACCATCATCACAACGACCACCACCAGACCAACCAACACCACTACCACCACCACCACCACCACTACTACACCAACAACACTACATACCACCGCCACTATCGCCACCACCATCATCACAACGACCACCACCAGACCAACCAATAACACCAACACCACCACCACCACCACTACACCAACAACACTACATACCACCGCCACTATCGCCACCACCATCATCACAACGACCACCACCAGACCAACCAATAACACCAACACCACCACCACCACCACTACACCAACAACACTACATACCACCGCCACTATCGCCACCACCATCATCACAACGACCACCACCAGACCAACCAATAACACCAACACCACTACCACCACCACTACACCAACAACACTACATACCACCGCCACTATCGCCACCACCATCACCACAACGACCACCACCAGACCAACCAATAACACCCACACCACTACCACCACCACTACACCAACAACACTACATATCACCACCGCCACTATCGCCACCACCATCACCACAACGACCACCACCAGACCAACCAATAACACCCACACCACTACCACCACCACTACACCAACAACACTACATATCACCACCACTATCGCCACCACCATCATCACAACGACCACCACCAGACCAACCAATAACACCCACACCACTACCACCACCACTACACCAACAACACTACATATCACCACCGCCACTATCGCCACCACCATCACCACAACGACCACCACCAGACCAACCAATAACACCCACACCACTACCACCACCACTACACCAACAACACTACATATCACCACCACTATGGCCACCACCATCATCACAACGACCACCACCAGACCAACCAATAACACCCACACCACTACCACCACCACTACACCAACAACACTACATATCACCACCGCCACTATCGCCACCACCATCATCATCACGACCACCACCAGACCAACCAATAACACCAACACCACCACCACCACCACTACACCAACAACACTACATACCACCGCCACTATCGCCACCACCATCATCACAACGACCACCACCAGACCAACCAATAACACCAACGCCACTACCACCACCACTACACCAACAACACTACATACCACCGCCACTATCGCCACCACCATCATCACAACGACCACCACCAGACCAACCAATAACACCAACGCCACTACCACCACCACTGCACCAACAACACTACATACCACCGCCACTATCGCCACCACCATCATCACAACGACCACCACCAGACCAACCAATAACACCAACGCCACTACCACCACCACTACACCAACAACACTACATACCACCGCCACTATCGCCACCACCATCATCACAACGACCACCACCAGACCAACCAATAACACCAACGCCACTACCACCACCACTGCACCAACAACACTACATACCACCGCCACTATCGCCACCACCATCATCACAACGACCACCACCAGACCAACCAATAACACCAACGCCACTACCACCACCACTGCACCAACAACACTACATACCACCGCCACTATCGCCACCCCCATCATCATCACGACCACCACCAGACCAACCAATAACACCAACACCACTACCACCACCACTGCACCAACAACACTACATATCACCGCCACTATCGCCACCACCATCATCACAACGACCACCAGACCAACCAATAACACCAACACCACTACCATCACCACTACACCAACAACACTACATATCACCGCCACTATCGCCACCACCATCATCACAACGATCACCACCAGACCAACCAATAACACCAACACCACTACCACCACCACTACACCAACAACACTACATATCACCACCACTATCGCCACCACCATCATCACAACGATCACCACCAGACCAACCAATAACACCAACACCAGTACCACCACTACTCATATGTGTGTAGATGTCATACCATATATTAATAATAGTTTCTGGTTTAGGCACAAGGCCAAACATTTTGGGGGTGGCGAAAGTCGATTAAATCGGCCCCAATCGGTTACTGGTACTTTATTTTATTGACTTCGTGTGGATGAAAGGTAAAACTAAACCCGGTGGGATTTGAATTCAGAACGTAAAAGGCCTTAACTCTATGCAGCAAAGCATGTTTTCCGGTGCTCTATTAATAATGGTTTCTTATATAGACACAAGGCCAGCAATTGTGGGGGGGGGGGGGAGAAAGTCGATCAAATTGACCCCAGTGCGTGACAGGTACTTTATTTTATTGACTTCGTAAGGATGAAATGTAAAACTAACCGCGGCGGCATTTGAACTCGGAACGTAAAAGGCCTTAACTCTATGCAGCAAAGCATGTTTTCCGGCGCTCTATTAATAATTGTTTCTACTTTTGGCACAAGGCCAGCAATTACTCAGTGTATTACTGGTACTTTATTTTATCGACCCCGTAAGGATGAAAGGCAAAGTTAACCTCGGCGGGATTTGAACTCAGAATGGCAAGGGCCGTAACTCTATACGTCAAAGCATGGCATCCGACCGTCTACCGATACTGCCAATCCACAATGATGACAATTTAATTAACTGTTCTTATATGTTAGTGTGTATATAGATAGGCTGCATTATATTGCAGTTAGGGGCGGTGGATTGGCAGTATCGGTAGAGGGTCGGACGCCATGCTTTCCAGCATAGTTACGTCCCTTTACGATCTGAGTTCAAATCCCGCCGAGGTTGACTTTGCCTTTCATCCTTACGGGGTCGATAAAATAACGTACCAGTAATGCACTGGGTAATTGCTGGCCTTGTGCCTAAAGTAGAAACAATTATATTGCAGTTACATTTAGAATTCAGTTATTCGGTGAAAACTTGTGAATTAACGGATGAGTGATTGAATATTTCATAGACAAGTGCAGATTCAGTGTGTCACAATATGTGACAAAAATAGGCTTTTGAATTACAAGTACAATCTATCCAACCCATTACCATACAGTTCACCTCGGGTTGATCCGAGGGTAAAGTAAAGACACTTGCCGAAGATAACACACGGTGAGGCATTATGAGTGATATCCTTATTCGGAAGTGAACATCTTCACCACTGAGCAATGCCTGATATACTAAAATATAACCCTGAACAGAGCAATGTTTTACATATTAATATATCCTTGGTGAAGGTGAGTGCCCTTGTGGCAAGGGTGCCAAGCATAGAATCGTAGTATGTTCTTTACCTGGATTCGACGGTGTGTTGTGTTTCTGGGGGAGACACTTCATTACAAGTTGCTTCAGTCCACTCAACTGAACTGAAACCGATTACCAGCATTAGCAGTGGGTTAAAACAACAATCAACTGACATTGCATCCAGAAGACACTCTTCACATTTCAGTTACTTAACGCCAACGAAACCAAAATAAGCTCTGGCCTGATGATACTCTGAGCTTGAGATAGACTTTAATTTAAGTTGATATATATATCTGTAACAATGGGATATTACTGATACTGATAAATGGTGGATAAATCAATATTTACCTCATTTATCTTGTTCAATATAATAAAAGCCATACGTAAATATAGTCATTGTTATCTATCTTTGATCTAAAACATATGTCTGATTGTCAAAGTCTCCATTATCCAATGCTTCTTACCCTTCTTAAAGACAATGAGTTGTGTACTATGCGAGGGACGTTTGATTTCTATTGTTCTTTAAGTCGAGTTACAACATATATATTTATTCCTCAATCACTCGTCGACTCACTATCGGGTATATACTACACATTGCCATGCATTCCAGGAGAGAACACGTAATTAATACTCACTTCTGAGGGAATATTGTTTGCTGATGCTTATCCCTGAAGTCGACTCTGATCAACTAGACGAGAGGTTCTCAAAGTGGCGCTACCACACCCGGCGAGGGAGTGGTAGAGGTGATCTAATAGTATATTAAATATCAATGACGCATATATATAATTATAGTAAAATAAAAAATATATATTTAATTATACATAGTATTTATTTATACATAGTATTTATATTATTTATTACTAGCAGAAAACCACCTTTCGGGTGGTTTTCTGCTAGCATGTATAGTGTGAATATTGATATTATACGCAAGTATATATGCATGTAGATATGATACATCAAATAAAATCGTAATTGACAATATACACAGAAATTGAAAGAAGACTGCGTTACATTCTCTTATGTAATCAGTAACGTAATCCATGATACATTAAAAAAAAAGACGATATTATATATAAATTAGTGACGGAAATATATGAATGTTTATTTAAGCGATCGATAACCGCAAGTGTTGACATTTGAAGATTTTAAAGAAGTGAATCTTTAAATAAGCAATAAAATATATGTAATCAAAAGCTACGAAAATTAGCACATAAATTATGTAATATTCATTCATTATTTATTCAAAGAAATCCAACTTATTTTACAAACGGGATAAAAAATTATATTCTGGATGCAGTCCCGCACTCCTTTCTATTATAGTTTAGATATATAAATTAACCATTTTATTTTTATTTATAATATATTATTTACAATTTGCATGTAGGCTGGTCTCTCTGGAAATAGATGGGGGGGGGGCGTTAAAGGTATTACGTGGGGATATATTGGGTCATAAGTGGGGATATATTGGGTCAAAAAGATTGAGAACCTCTGAACTAGACCTTCGAATGAAGAGCTTCCAGTTATAGCCATACTATGTTTATTTCCAGTTATAGCCATACTATGTTTATTTCCAGTTATAGCCATACTATGTTTATTTCCAGTTATAGCTATACTATGTTTATTTCGTTTGACTAATTTGTGTCGAATGATTAAGAAATCAGCTTTGCCATTATCAAGATCCCAGTTTGATCGCAATATGTGACATCTTTGGCCAGTGTCAGTTACCATAATTAATATCGGTCAATCAAAACCATAGGATTGAAACACGTCGGATTATTTATACCTTTATTTCAAATGTCCAGCATGCTCACATATTGTGTCACGCTGATTCTCCCTGAGAATTATGTTAACGCTGCAACTATACGAGGAATACTCAGCCACTTAGGTGTACATTTTATGAGGTGGCTGTTCCATTGATTAAATAACTCCAAAATTTATTGTTTGAAACATCTGAGAAAACTTTCCATTCAAGAAAGTAATTCTAGAGAGATTTGGCTGCTATTTTGAGCACGTCACGTACCAATATAAATGATCCGACGTACGAAAAAAGAGAACAATTTGAACGAAGGTCGATAATTGATTATGTTGGCCATATTATATTGATATCGGAGATAAAAAAGATGAGAGGAGAGGTTGGAATATAGTGTAGCAGAACTTCTTGATTTTACCTACGAACAATGGGACACTAAAAGACAGAAATATATAGGCCACTGATGTGTTTACAACAATTGTATTATACTTATCTTTCTCTCTCCCTCTCTCTCTCTCTCTCTCTATATATATATATATATATATATATATATATATATATATATATATATATATATATATATATATATATATATATATATATATATATATATATATATATGTATATATATATATATATATATATATATATAGGAACAAGTATGACCACGACGGCAGAGCTCAAGCCGTTTCGACGGCTATTTCAACGGCTTGAGCTCTGCCGTCGGGGTCATAATTGTTCCTATTACCCACTCTACTATCCTAACTAAGTATTGAGTACTTTGGTGCGTTATGGTCCATCTGGTTCCTTACCACAATTCCTTCGTTGCCCCCCCCCAAAAGAAATGTATACACACTTATATTAGAATTGTTGAAGTGTGTATAAATGTTTGAGGACACACTGTATATATACATATATATATATATATATATATATTAATTTCTTGTTATAGAATCTAATTTCCTTGTATTTTAAATAAGATTGGTATTTCTCACTAACAACTTTACCCTAAAACTTTATTCTCCTTCGGCTTTAACATTAACATTATTCTTTAATGACATCAAATGTTCGTGTACCTTTCACCGGCTTGAGCTCTTTTCATCCCAAAGTATTCCTGTCATTCAAAGTATTCTTTCCCTTCAAAACTTAGGTTTGCATTCCTCTACCCCTAAATTAAATTTCTACTACTAATATTCTATCAACTTGACCTCTTACTACTTTTATATTGGAGTTATAAACAATACAAAGAAATACACAGACACATGCGAATACATACATATACATGCATATACCCACATATATCCCTGAATGTGTGTGGTGCCAACCTTAACCGTTGTGGCTCTATGAATAATAGGGACGAGATAATTGTTTATAACTCCCTACGGCAGAGTACCCACTGAAGTATAGAGACTGCTGTTAAGCTTACACTAATCACACTTCTCGCCCTCCTAGCCAACTCTTCTGCGGCCTTGACATAAATACCCCCTCCGCCTTTTGTGGTATTTTTCTCTTGGTTGTAAGAGGCTTAGCTCTGTTTCTTGACCGCTGTATCACGTGATAAGTTCCCCCTCCGCCTTTCGGGATTCTATCTCGCGTCCTACGGACGTGTTTTGAAACTCTAAGTGAGGTATCCTCTTGATAAGTCGGCAAACCTCACAAAAATACTGCATCTCTATGATGTTATGTTTTTGCATAATAGCCACGAAACTACGTAGTCGAGGATAATGAAGGAATTTAGGTATATTATATCTTTTTATTTATATCTAATGTTTATTCTTTCTTTATAATGTATTATATAGCTCTGATATTGAATCAATCTAATCCATTCAGATTATTTTCTCCCTATTATTCATAGAGCAACAACGGTTAAGGTTGGCACCACACAAATTCAGGGATATATGTGGGTATATGCATGTATATGTATGTATTCGCATGTGTCTGGGTTTTTCTTTGTATTGTATATATATATAAGGAAAAGAAATCGAAAGTGAGATGGAGGGTTTGTGGTTTTTCTCGCATCTCAGATGCGAGAAACGCCACAAACCCTCCATCTCCATTCTACACTAATGTTAGCTGGACATGCTCACCGACATCCAGAGTTGACACTGCAATCAGTGCTCCCGTGGGAGCCCCTGCATGGAAACATTGGAAGAGGAAGACCGAGGTTAACATATGTTGATGCCCTAAGAACAGACACTGGTCTCTTGGAGACGCAGGACATGGCAGCGATAATGAGGGACAGAGACCGCTGGAGAGAACTCGTCCATGGATCTCGGGAATTTTATCTGCCCTAGATATATATATATATTTCGCACTTTTGCTTATCTGTCTTGGGTGCGTATATCTTAATCCTTATTTCAAACATTTACACAAGGCCAGGAAGTGGAAAATGGATTATACCGAACCCACTGTTTCACTGGTATTTTATTTTATCGATGCTGGAAAGATGAAAATCAGTGTTGACTTCACCGGGATTCGAAAGTCAAATATATAAAGTCGTAACTAAACACCAGAAAGTATTTTCCCCGGTGTTTTACGGATGCTGATAATTCATCAACTTATTGATTCTAAGAGGCACACGGCCAGCAATTTTGAACGAGAGTAAATTCGATCATATGGATCCCAGTTTTTTAGTGGTATCTTATTTTATTCACCCCGTAAGAATGAAAAGCAATATTGACCAAGGCAGAATTTGAAAGCAGTAGTAACAGAATACTGAAATGCATTTTATCCCACTTGACAAAACTCAACCACTCCACCACCCTCATATATTTTAATAGTCCTTTATAGTTTGGTACGAGGCCAGCAATTTGGATGAAGGGGAAATTCGATTATATCAGCCCCAGTCCTTAAATGAGACTTTATTGGTCTTGTAATGATGATATGTAAAGTGAATCTCGGCTGGATTTGAATTCAGAACGTAGAAATTCTTTACTAAACACCGCAAAGCATTTGCTCCCATACTCTAATTCAAACCCTCCATAACTCGTAATAATATACTAGGCTGTATTCCATATTGAAACAATTTTGTGGTCACTTTCTATTTCGTGTTGCTATGATTTCTTTTATTTCCTTATGTTTTTGAAAAAAAAATGTACACAAATACTCACGCGTGTACATATACCTACACATATATTGATAAACAT
>OZ024740.1:283366337-283388837 GCA_964016885.1 Eledone cirrhosa
TATATATATATATATTATATATATATATATTTATGGAGGATATGTAATTAGTAGTTTTGTTAACTATTGATTCAAGATTAATTCTATATAACCTTTCGGAATAGCTTCATATGTGTCCATCAAAGAGTGATTGGCTCTATTGACACGATGGTGTTCAATAAATAGACCAGTTGTGGCATTCATTAATTTCTCAAGGGCATAAAGACATGAAGTGAATTTGCTGCAACTTGATCACGCATTCGATTGGCTATCGATCACGTCATAACATAAGGCGTATACCAATTGAATGACACACATACACACATGCAATATATATATATATATATATATATATATATATATATATATATATACACATATATATATATATATATAAATATATATATATATATGTATATATATATATATACAGTCAAAATTCTGTTATAACGAATACCATTATAATGATTTTTTCAGTATAACGAAACTTTTTTCAATCCCCGGGTAATAACAAATAAAAGCTCGATTTGTTTCGCTCTATTTCGGCATAAAGAATTTTTCGTTACAACAATTTTTTTTTAGACCCTGTGAATTCGATATAACGGAATATATATATATATATATATATATATATTGTAATAGTAAATACAAAGACGAAAATCCGAAGACTATACACTTGTACCTTAAAAATAAAACAAAAAAAGTATTTGAAAATATAAAAGAGCTGCTGAAAAGATGTGGGGCCCTTTATTAATGAATTTACCCAAGGAATGCTTACAGAGGATGTCAGTGATTGCAGGGAGATTACAATACATTATAGGCAAACAGGAATGTGGGTTATTCTGACCTCAACTTAACCAGTGGGTTTCAACCTGTGTGAAGTGCTGTCTTTTTGTTTTATATAATTTCTTGTGTTATTTATTCTCTATTTTATAGACATGTTTTGCTTATTTTATTTACTTTTGTATTACGTCCTTGCCTGTGTTCTCATATTTATATAATTTGGTCAGTGAAGACACACTAGTATTGTAACGCATTTGTTTATATTTACTTTATTTTTTCGTTAAGCACTTGTGGCTACTAAAGTAATCATTGTTTCTACTTTTGGCACAAGGCCAGCAATTATCCCACTGTATTACTGGTACTTTATTTTATCGACCCCGTAAGGATGAAAGGCAAAGTTAACTTCGGTGGAATTTGAACTCAGACCATAAAGGGCCGTAACTCTTTGCTGCAAAGCATGACATTCGACCCTCTAACGATACTGCCAATCCACCGCCATTAGTTTCTACTGTTGGCACAACGTCAGCGAATACCCCAGTGCATCACTGGTACTTTATTTTATCGACCTCATAAGGATGAAAGCAAAGTTCTCCTCGACGGATTTGAACTCAGAATACAAAGGGCCATAACTATTTTGCAAAGCATGGTGTCTGACGCTCTACCGATACTGCCAAGTAACAATAATAATTAATATTATTATTATTATGATTAATAATATTAATTATTATTGTTACGGGGTCGATACAATAAAGTACCAGTAATCCACTGGTAATTGCTGGACTTGTGCCTAAAGTAGAAACAATTATTATTATTATTATTATTATTGTTACTAAGGGTCGTCGTTTAGAAGTATTGATAGAGCGTCAAAGACCCTCCTTTGCAGCATAGAGTTATGGCCTTTTACGTTCTGAGTTCAAATCCTGCCAGGTTAACTTTGCCTTTCATCCTTATGGGGGTCGATAAAATAAAGCACCAGTAACGTACTGGGGTCATTTTAATCAACTCCCCCCCCCCCAGATGTCTGGCCTTGTGCCTATACTAGAAATCATTATTAATATTGTTAAGAGCGGTTGCATAGCGGTATCGGTAGAGCGTCAGACATCATGCTTAGCAACATAGAGTTATGACCCTTTACGTTCTGGGTTCAAATCCCGCCAGATTAACTTTACCTTTCATCCTTACGGGGGTCGATAAAATAAAGCACCAGTAATGCACTGGGGTAATTGCTGGCCTTGTGCCAAAAGTAGAAACATAATTATTAATATTGTTGTTGTTGTTACTATTGGGTTGGTTTGGGTCGATAGAATAAAATACAAGTAGCGCACTGGTGTCCATTTAATCAACTTTACCCTCAGACAAAATTGTTGACCTTGAGCCTAAATAAAAAAAACCATTAATATTATCATTCGTAATGCGTTTGTTCTGGCACATGTTATACTGACACTATACCAAAAAATCGAGCCATAGCCAATGGTCAAAGGTCGTTTGAGTCATGCCTACTCCTTCAACTTTCCAACACCCTCCTTAGAAGATTTGTTGTTCCTAGCAAGGCTATTTTCTGCAACAATCCTGTCCTGATGGTAATTCCTAGTTTCTCAAGCCATGCATCTAACCTTTTACTAACTGCTTCCAGTGCGTCAACCCCAATCGGTACACATTCCCTGGTTTCCCTCTTCAGCTCCTGATATTTCTCAACTTTCTCACTTTCCTTCTCATTCACCCTGTGGTCCCATCGTGAAGCAATATCCACAATACTTGCCTTGCTATTGTTCTTTTCTACAACAATATTTATTATTACCATAATTATTATAGTAGGGCGATGGATTGGCATTATCGGCAGAGGGTCTGACGCCATGATTTGCAGTATAGAGTCACGAACCTTTATGATCTGAGTTCATATCCCGCCGAGGTTAACTTTGCCTTTCATCCTTACGGGGTCGATAAAATAGAATACTAGTGACGCACTGGGGTCAATTTAATCGACTTTCCCCTTCCCCAAAAATTGTTGACCTTGTGCCTATATACGAAACCATTATTATTATAGACCTTCTTTAAATTCTGCTTCTTTTCCATACTTTGCCATGTATCATCCTGACACGTAAAACAACGTTTGGTAATTTACACAATTTACAATAAACCACAGTAAACGTCTTTGCAAATATATTATATTCCTATGGAGCTGATACTTTGCAGCCTGATAGCAGGTGGTCAACGGTCTCAACATGTTCACCTCCGAATCGCCACGTTGGGCCAATTCTATTTCTGATTACATTGGCTTGAAAGCTGCGCGTTGAAAGCCGTTAGTTTTATGCAGCCAAAATGAAGCCATCGCTCTCTGCCTTTAGCGCAAAAGTCCGCAACCAGTGATGAGGGAAAGTTTGATCTACCTCAGGTTCTTTCATACGAAGAACATATTGCCAATACAGTGGTTTTTACTCCCATTTAGTGTAGGCCCCCCATGGATCTTCATGTTTTGCCAACATTTTGATGTTCTTCGCTACTCTAATTGAAGATTCGCCATCATTTTCAAAATGTATTTCCAGTTCTGCTGCTAACTTCCTACTTACCTTTGTGATTTAATCTCACCTCTTCTTTTTTTCGTGATCTGCAACTACTTTTAACATGCAAAATATCAATAACACCGTGTAACATATTTTTTTGTTCCCCGGTTCATAGTGTCATTTACTGGTTTGTTATATCCCATTATTATAAAAAAAACACTATTATTTAATCAGAAGTTTGGGTTTGTGGTCAGGAATTTGATATTTTGAAATGTTCAAGAAAAAACACATTTTTTTTAAATTTATCAAATCATATAATTAAATCAACAGAGTATATATTTATTTTATTACACAGGCTTATCAAAAGCAAACAAGTAAAAACAAATAACGCTTAGAAAGCAACTTATACACGTCAGAAATGACTGGAATTCCTGGATTTGCGGTTGTAGTCCAGGTCGCATTCCCGCACTAGCCCCCAGATATAGTCCCCCATCATTTTTTCATTGTAGTGGCCCTGGTACCTCCGGTCTATCTCTTTCAAATCTTGGTGTTGTTCTTCTGAGTAGGCGCCCATATTGTCCTTGAATTTTTCCAGGTGAGCGTCCAGCATATGGAGTTTAAGTGACATCCTGCATCCCATGGCGCCAAAAGCCTTTATCAGATCCTGCACCAGTTGCTGGTAGTACTCAGCTCTGTAGTTGCCCAGGAAGCCCTTAACTGCCTTGAAACAGTTCCATGCTGTTCTCTCAATCCTATTGAGCTTATTGGAGAACTCGGTAAACTCAAACACCTTCTTTATCTGAGGTCCAACAAAAATTTCACCTTTGATTTTGGCCTCAGATAACTTGGGGAAGAACTCAAGAAGGTACTTAAAAGTAGCTGATTCTTGGTTGAGAGCCTTCACAAACTGCTTCATCAACCCTAACATAATGTGCAGTGGCGGCATGAGCACAATCCTGGGATCAACCAGTGGCTCCCACATGACATTCCGGGTCCCAACTACAAATTCTGTTCGCTGCTCCCAGTTCTTTCTTTTGTAGTAGTCAGAGGTGGCTCTGCTGTCCCAAAGGCAGAGGAAGCATTGGAATTTGATAAAGCCTCCTTGGAGTCCAAGCAGGAAAGCCACCATCTTGAAATCTCCAATGATTTCCCAATTGTACTGGTTGTATTTCAGAGCTTCCAAGAGGACTTTCACACTGTAGTAATCTTCCTTCAGGCAGACTGAATGAGCTAGGGGCAGTGTCGGGAACTTGTTTCCATTGTGGAGGAGGACAACCTTCAAACTTGTGGTGGAGCTGTCTATAAATAACCGCCACTCCTTGGACACAAACGGCACCCCAATAACGTCAAACAGTCCAGGCACGTCATGGCAGAAGCAGAGGCCATCCTAAGAGTGTAAAAGCCCGAGAAAGGTTCGTGTCGACTTATCACCTGCACTCCCTCCTTGACCATGTTCCACTGCTTCATCCTGTAGACGAATAGCTCTGCATTGGACTTGGTCAGACCCATATCCCTGACCAAGTCATTGACTTCTTTTTGATTTGGGAAGTGAGGAACTTTTTCTGGTACCCCAGTATAAATAAATCTCTTTAATCCACTTTTTAAACAATTTTATACTTTATTGCACTTTTATAATTTTCTTTAGTTATTACTCTTTATTTTATCATTTTAATTTAACCTGAAACATATATAAAAAAAAATCATTTAACATAAGCAAATTAAACTTACATACAACGTAAAATCCAGCATACAAATAATTTTAGTGAATAGCTTAGAATTTTTACAAACCCAAACTTTTAACTGTTTAATAGCATTTTTTTTTATTTATTTGGGACCTAAGCAACACAACAAAAGTGATTACAAGCCAGGAACAGAGAAAACAAAATGTTTGAGACTAATTGTTGATATTTTGCATGACAGCTCAAGCTGGATCATTCTTCTACCTCCGTTTTGTCTAGCGAGATAGAAGCAATCTACATCTGCTTTTAGGGGATGTAGTTTACAGATCAGACGTTTCCTGATTTTGGTATCCATTTTCTTTATTTCATTAACATTCCAATTTCTATGGAAACTATAGGTAACATCAGGGGTTGCAAGCGCATGAATGGCAGATATTTTATTATTTGAGTTGAGTTCACTTTTCGAGACAACGAGTTCTCTCCGGTAGCATTCCTTCTTGATTCTCTCTTTCGTTTATTCCTAGATATCGGTAGGTTTGTTCCTGTTCTATTTACTTAATTATTGTATTCACATCTATTTGCACTGACTTCGTGCTTGTCATTCTTCCTTTCTTTAATGTTGTTCTGGCCCATTTTTCCAGCCCGAATTCCATCCCTTCATCATCACTGAACTCCTTAACTGTCTTCAACAGTCCTTCCTATTCGCTCTCATTTTTGGCATGCAGTTTCATGTCGCCCGTATACAACCTATGATTTATGGTTTTGCTATCTATTCTGTAGCCATATTTTGTATTGTTGGGTGTTATAGATAGTGGCATGTGTGCAATGCAAAATATCAGGAGAAAACTAATCACATCAAAAAATACCACAGTTAACACTGCTGGAATTTATAGCTCCATCACTGTGTGGCAGTAATAGATTTGTATTCCATACAGACATGTTGTATTTCAGAACATCCAAAGTTTTCAAAATCCATGAATGAGGAACACTATCAAATGCGTTCATTACAGCGAATCCATGCAGTACTCAATCTTCTGTGATTGTTATAAAAGTTTTTCAGAATCATACGGTTAACGAGAAGTTGGTCTTTCCAACCGTAAAACCCGCGACGGCAACCTTTCTTCTCATTAAGGAAAAGATGATTTTATGCATAGATTTATAGGTTGATTCAGTCAAGCTTGGAGTGAGAATTTTGTATTATGTTGGAAGGTAAGGAGTAGGACGATAATTTTTGTGAATATATGTTTCTGTCGATTTTGACAAGAGATATGTTTTAG
This sequence comes from Eledone cirrhosa, assembly GCA_964016885.1. Taxonomy (NCBI): domain Eukaryota; kingdom Metazoa; phylum Mollusca; class Cephalopoda; order Octopoda; family Eledonidae; genus Eledone; species Eledone cirrhosa. The sequence goes on from OZ024740.1 coordinate 283,372,557, forward strand.
CTTGTGCAAACCAATCAAACGTTTTACCAGAGCTGTGCATGATTTCGTTATAACATTTTGCTAACGTATCATGGTTAGCAGTTGGAAAGGATAAACAGTGTTTTGGTACTTTATCAATGCCAGGAGCTTATTATTTGTTGACTTTCTTTAGTGCTAACTTCAGTTCTTCCCTAGTTATGCCTTGATAACTCTGCCTTTAAAAATTATTGTATGTTTCTTCCATGTACATTATCCATTCTGCATTCGCATTATGGAATTTTTCTATATTTCATATTATTTTCCAAAATTCTTCAATTTCATGAATTGAAGGAGGTTCCTTTACTTGAATTGTTTGTGTCCCAATTTCCCTATAAAATCTTTTTGTATTTGACATAAACAGCTTATTTTGCCTGTAAACCTATTTCGCTTTTCAAATCTTCTGAATTTTATCTTTCGGCTGTACTTTCTGTTTCAAGGTTTCTTTCATTGATGGAATATCAGGTTTTGAAATTATTTTGATTTCTTCTTAATCACCTTCTTTCTTTTTCTTGACTTGAAAGATTTCCCAGCATCTATTTCCTCCAGAATATTTCTCGCCTCATCATTTCAATTCCTTTCTCAGTGTGATGTTTTGTCAGTGCCGTCTTTCTTTACTCTTTCCTTAACACACATTTCCTTTTTATAACTTTTGCTGCTTCATAAATAACTTCATTCCATTCTGATACATCAGGGTCCATCTCTTAAATTATTTCTTTAACAGCCGAATTTCCAGTCTTTATGTGTCGTTTGTTCTGATAGCTGCTTGTCAGTTTTTGCAAGGACTCTCTTCCCCCCCATATTAATGGGGGGGGGGGGGGATTCCATGTTCATTGAAAATGTATTGTTTTATTTGTTCTCTCTGATCTTTGTGTTCATTAGTAGAAATATCCTTATTCATATTGTCACTCTGTCTTTCAGCTTGACCCTGCTCTGTTATGATACTTTTAATTTTGTGTGAAATCTTTCCTGGTGACAACATAGTCAATACGTTTACTGGCGTCCGTACTGTCATATATTCATTTCCATCCCATTTCTCCTTGTGACGGGCTTCTAGACAATTTACCATCTACATAATCTTACTCACAGCGCTTGGCTATAACAGCAGATATGTTAAAACACATTAGCGACGGATTGGACATCTGATCTCTTCAATGGAAGCACACTTCTTAACTATTTCATTACTTCACTATGCTTGTGGTCAAATATTTATCATAAATGCAAACATATATATATATACACAGATATATGAACACATACACACACGCACGTATATATATATATACATATGTGTGTGCGCGTATGTGTGTGTGTGTATGTGTGTGTGTGTGTGTGTGTGTGTGTGTGTGTGTGTGTGTGTGTGTGTGTGTGTGTGTGTGTGTGTGTGTGTGTGTGTGTGTGTGTGTGTGTGTGTGTGTGTGTGTGTGAATATGTATGTGTGCGTGTTTGTTTCATAATTATCATTAACAATATACATTTCAATGTATATATATATATATAATGAAACGTTTTAATTTGGAATTCAGTTCATTTTCTTCTTTATGAGTTTTATCAAGATAGGACATATTTCCACTTAAAAGCGTACTTAAATCCGAACGTTCCTATGTGTGTTTTGCATCTTTTTTTTTGTGTAAAATGTTCTGCGGTATTCATTCCAGCTGTCTGGGCTCACTGGATTCAACTCCACCTGAGATCAATTTTGCTGTTCGCCCTTTCAATGTCGATAAATATAATAGTACTCGTGTCAATTACTTCTCTATAGCTCTATCTGACACGTTAACTCTCTCTTTCTCTGGAGATATCGGCTGTGTTCAGACTTGGATATACTCCACCAAGTTGAAAGCACCCAAAACACAGCATATGTCAGATATGAATGCATTAGGAATGTTTATGATCTATATATACATACTCACAAGGACTCATAAACAAAATATTGAAGCAGATATTCCTTTGTCAGCACTTATTATATAGGAGTACAAAACATATTTGCCACCATTAAAACAAAGCTGGTAATCCTATTCCAAAACACGAAAAGGAAAGAGTTAATGAGTGAAAAAATCTTAATCATTAAAAGCTAACTAAAGTATCTCAGAAACTTCTCACAAAAGCAATATTTACATCAGAAAATAATTCCAAATTCTTCGTTAAAACTTGTAACTATTCAAATACTGATTCAAACAAAACATTCCAAAACGAACAATCCTTTAATATAAACATAGAAATGAAGTGCACAGAGAATTATATCGATTAGACAGGTAATCTTTGTGTGAATAAATGAGAGTAAACAAACAGCAGATTTGAAAACCGGAACTAAAGAAAATCCCACTCTGCGAATATCTAGAAATTTGCAGGAACAGCAAATTCAAAATATTCCAATATTTATAAATGATTAAATTATAAATTATAAAAATTATCGACAAGTTATGGTGAATTAGTTTATTTACAAATGTACTCCGAAACGAAATCATAAACGAACTTCGTAAACAGATACTAAAATATGCTTTATGTATAAACAGTGTATTTTTATAACCATTGAACCAGTTACGAACTTTTAAATTTGAAGTGAATTTAAATTTAACTATATATATGTATGTTTGTATACAGAGAGGGAGGGGCAGATATATATATATATATATATATATATATATATATATATATATATATATATATATATATATATATATATATATATATATAGAGAGAGAGAGAGAGAGAGAGAGAGAGAGAGAGATGAAGGCTGGTTTTCTGAGCTGAAAAAACGGAAAAACAAAAAGACACATATGCAAGCGCATATACATGTTTAGTTCGTCGGCTACAGTCAAGGTTTTATGAATAGAAGTTGTTTCATCACACAAAACTCATTAAAGACGAAACTAAAATTCGTCGAATAAGATTTAGCGATCCTGGGAACAAGTTACAGGCAATATAAACAGGAAATATTTTATAGTGCGTGTTATCTTTGAGGTTTCATTGAGTTGTACATATCTCCTTTCTCTAGACTTTCCCCTTCACCTTTCATACTCCACATTAAATTTGACATTTACACATTTATTTCATGAATTCTTACTATCTATCTATATACAAGGCCGGATTTAGATCTTGGAGGGCTCAGTACACTTCAATATTTTTTTTTTTTTGTGGTTTCTTACACAAAACTTTAGAACACACACCAAACATCCAATTTTACATTTCAAATTCGGGTTGCGAAAGTAACAGGTATTAAATTCATTTTATGTCCACTTTCCTCACTGACATGTGTTTGACAGTTTGTCGCAGTCCGAGACCACTCATACATTACATATTTGGCATGGTTTCTATGGCTGGATGCCCTTTCTAACATAAACACTTTAAAGTGTTTACTGGGAGAATTGTTTTTGTGATACAAGCACAACCACTTTACACAGCGACATCAAATACTTTTTACTAAAAATATAGTTCTCATTGTCAAAGGAAAAAAGGAAAAAGCCCAGCAGAGGCCAAAAATAAAATTGTTACAACCGCCGCTGGTTCCCCGCCCACTGTTGGGAGCCCGGGACAATAAACCCCTTTTCCCTCATTCAATCCGGCCCTGTCCATATGTGTGTAATATATAGTTATATATGTGTGCTGTGTTTGTGTGTGTGTGTAAAACGCTTTCAATCTGTTCGTTGGTTGTCTATCAATCGTATTAAATTACCACCTATTCTCTTTTTGTACGCGCGCAATAGACAAACACACATATAGACAGATACATACGTACACACATACATACATACATATATATATATAAATATATATATATATATATATATATATATATATATATATATATATATATATATAAAGAAGACATTAAAAGATGGTTAAAAATGTTCCATATATTTTATTATGCGCATTTCGAAAACAACATCATCCTGGGGCAAAAATTGTGTTCTCATCAGATAAAATAAGGTAACATGATATGAGGCCTAAAAACACTTGAGTGCTACTTATCTGGTATATGCATAGTTTTATTGTTCTACAATATTACTCACCTCCTACATATATATATATATATATAGTAATAATAATAAATTTGAAGACTAAAATCCAAAGAGGGCTCGATAAGGATAAATATATATCAAATATATAAGAACCGTAGAGCAAATATTTATATATATGTATGTATGTATGTATGTATGTATGTATGTATGTATGTATGTATGTATGTATGTATGTATGTATGTATGTATGTATGTATGTATATGTATGTATATTTACTAGGTCGCCTGCAATCAATGTTTGTGAATGCTGCCTGTTTCTTTGCATGAAAGCCGGACAACCTTTCCTTCCATCACGCTGGTCAGAGGATTCTGATGTCAACAAATGTTATTACAAGTTAACGTTTAAATGCTTTATTCTCATTAGTCAACATAATGTAACTGATGCTCATTTCGATACCCCATAATCATAAGCACAGGTTAGCATTTAATCGATTGCTTCAAATGACTTAGGACAAAGGAGACCACTTTAAGGGAATTAAATCCAGAAGGGGGTTATTGGAAGTATCCACGTCCGTAAATGAAAACAAAATTATAGCTTATTGATGGAATTAACTGAACAGAATTACAAAGAGGTCTGATATAAAGTTAATGCGGGATTAACAAGATTTATTACAAATTCAATACACTGGGATTTACCAAATCAGGGGAGTTAATGCAGTGGTATTACCACAGGCATACACCTATGCTGAAAGCATGTAAATTTCCTAGCATTTTGTAATTTATTCCTAGCATTGGGTGAAGGCTTGATTCAATGTCGGTATAAGATTGCATAAAATAATGGTTTTATCAACACAAAGATGTTTATTGAGCTTGGGCAAACGTATCATACCTGAATGTTTCGTAAGTTCGCTTCATAATCCCAAAGATCTGTATTTGATTATACTGCCTAAACTCTTTGGCAAGTGCCATTTATCATAACATCGGGTCGATGTTATGATAAATGACATTGAGGGAAATGATTAGACGAAACTGTTTGGATATCAATTGGTTAGATTATACATTCAATTCAAAGAATCTGTGCCAAGACGAATCTCCACAACAATTTCGTTAAGGTTACATGTGTCTATGGAATACTCAGTTACTTGCAAGTTAATTCTACGCACAAGTTCTTGCGTTTTTCGAACAACTGAGGCACCCATTGCCAAACCGACGGAGGCCATTCCATAGTATACCTATATTGTTATTATCCGAAATTTATTCGCAATTTGTAACTTCAGTATTAGGCAAGGCTTAAGTTGTCTAGCAAGGTGTAAGTATTAAATACAAACGTTACATGTGATGTATGCACGACTTGTCGTTTAAACAGTGACATGGGCCTGCTTTACTAACCAAACAAGACATTTTGCGAAGTAGATGAATGCACAATGAGTAGATAACCACAAATCGATACCTAATGCCAAGGGATATCTGAAGAGTTGTTTGAAACTAAGAATGCAATTCTAGTCATCGCGTGTGATGCTGCAGAGGCAATATTAAAGAATGCATTGGATTCAATGCAGGTGGGTTTCAAATCATGGATATATTAAAGACTTTGAAACCACGTTAGGCTGCTGCATAAGTTTTTTCTCTCTTAGTCTGAATATAATATATTGAAATATGTATTTCTTAATGCAAATAACCAAAATAACACTCAATCCCTATATGCACGACCTGAGAGTACCCGATAAAATTATTCCGCTTAAGGGAAAAAATTGTGGGCAGAGGCACCAGCGAGACATCAAACGCTGCATCTCTCAGAGGTTGTGTTAATGCGTTAACCATTGCTCTTAAAACGGACTGGCTACTAATTCCTTCTTTTTAGGAGATTTTAAACATAGAAATGTAAATTGTAAAAATATAGAAGCTTTTACTTAAGCGAAACATGGCACTATCGGTTTGATATCCAAACTCTAGAGATGGAGTTTCCTTTCTTTTTCAATACCAGCTGCTTCCTTAGAGGAAGAATTTACATAATTAAAAAAAGGAATATAATCTTCATACCAGACATACGATACATACATATTTACATACATACATCAGTGTTTATGTATTTGAATGTGAATATTTCTGGGTGTTTGTAGAATAAATTGGTAATAAACAATTATTACCATATACACTTGTGTGTTTTTCTTATTGATCTGAGCAGAGCAGATTAGACCGATATTCCAACATCACCCTCACAGTAACTATAGCAATATCTACTTGTTCATTCTATATCACATCCACATTGTTGACATAAACTCGCCTGAATTTATGGTGGACAGCTGTTTATTTTTAAATGTTTACATTCATCTAAAAAAAAATGTCCATTGTAATTCCATGTAAGAACACCACGTTAATAATGATGTTATAGTTAAAAGAGATTTCTAGTATAGTGGGAAAGGTTTCTAAACAAAAAAAAAAAAACGTCTGTATCTACAGAGATCAATATATTAACCGCTATATCGACACAACCCCAATGCTGATTTCTCTTCATGGTCACGTTGGACAGTGATTTCTAAATCTCTCTAAATTCTGGATAATTTTCAAAATTAATTGGAAACAGTAAGTTTTACCTTTCATAGGAAATATGGTAATGAAAGGATTAAACACACTCTTATTCAACAAGTACAGTCAGAATGCCGACAGTCGAAATGATTAGTTTAAATGGTCAGCTATATTAGACGTAAGAATAAGAACTGTGAAAACAAAACCAAGGTGCAGATATGATGTTGAATAGTGAATGTCGTATAAGGTGTAATTGTATTGGATTGTATTGGATTGCTATTTTCACTTTAGGTAGTGTTTATGATGTAAAATACAACAGATGTGATTAACAGCTTGGCATTTCAATCTCCAGAAATTGCTTTCTTCAAATACCAGATGAAATATTTGACCTTTGTTCCCCTACATGCGTATGTAATGGTTATATCAGATATCTATTTGCATATATGAATAAGAATGATTATATTTACACACACACACACACACACACACACACACACACACACACACACACACACACACACACACACACACATACGCACACATACTTCGTTTTAGGTTTCCCTGCATGTCAGTGAAACGTTGTTATAGAGCAGCATAATATGGCAATAATTCAACACCTAAAATCACAAGTAAAGTGCATTCCCGTCATTAACCATCCTCGGAATTTCTCGCTTATATTTGTAACCTCGTATAACAATTCATCTTATAGGAGTATTTGCGTGCACAAAAGAAGGGAATCAGCCACTGACACTCTTGCGGTGACAATCAATTAGAAGCAGGAGGAGGTTAGACCTAAATACTTGTCAGGTGATAAATAGTTCTTCGGTAGACGAAATGAGAAGTATAAACAAGATGGACGTCGATCTGCCATGATATGTTTTTCCATGTTGAGAAGATTGAATTAAAAGGAATTTAGCTAAATAGACGATGCAACATTGACAAGAAAGACGGCAAAAATACAGCGTAAATTGTAAGTTGAGATTCATCTTCAGAATGTCCTTGCTTAGGGTTGTAACAGAATTGAACAAAAAGGTGGTTTACATTTGCCATCTATTGTTTGTTCGTGCTACATCAAACCATTTTTGTAGCAATGTCGTAATGTCTGAAAATGCAACAATTTAAACGAAACTTAATTCACTACATTTGTTATGCCATCATGTCACGTAAGTATCAGGTAATATCATTAAATACCAAACTAAATATTATAAAATTAGTAAGGGTAGGAAAGAAAAGTGTGTTTGTGCAATCATTAGGATTTGTACTGTCAATTTTAAAAGCCATTATAAATCACTCTGACAAAATAAAATTTTCCTTGAAAATTCAGGTGAGCGTAGCACGCACAGGCAGTAAAATTATGGAAAATATAGAGATAATGTTAAGTGTTTGGGTGGATGATTTGTCATAACGTCACACGCCATTCCTCCAAGCTATTATTTCGCAACAGGCGTTAAATGTCTTTTATCATTTGAAATACGTAGCTGGGGGAATCACTCAGATATTTGGTGCTTCCCATGGATCGTTTGAAAAGTTTAAGAATCAGTATATTGTTTATATCGTTCGAGCAATCATTACATCGGACTTTTTCCCCAAAATGGAAGCGTATTATAGAAAAAAGTAGGTATTTACCAAACCGTTGTCTTGAAATAGGTGAATGTGGGATATTTTCAAAAGATTACCTTAAAGGACGGACGGAAAAAGTTAACCAGGTTACGAAGCAGCAAAATGATCGTCTCTGGCAGTATCGGTAGAAGGTCGGACGCCATGCTTTGACCCATAGAGTTACGGCCCTTGCCTTTCTGAGTTCAAATCCCGACGAGGTTAACTTTGCCTTTCATCCTTACGGGGTCGATAAAATAATGCACTGGGTAATTGCTGGCTTTGTGCCAAAAGTAGAAACAATTATCATTGCAACCAAATGTCACTGGTGGCTTGAATTGGTTGTTTACCATTCTCATATTCCAAGTGAAATTCAACAGAAAAACCTTCGGTGGGCTAAAAAGGATTTGCATTCTAAAAGTATTGTTGAACACAACGAGTTGAATGTCAAACGTTGCTGTGAGAAAATAATTTCGAGGTGAGACACTTCAAATTTTGGACAACGCTCTCAGTCATCCTCCAAAGCCCAATTCATTGCAAGCTTGCATATCTGTTTAAGTCGTTCTCTTTCCAGCAAACCCATCTTGGTGTTATGTCCGTGTTTTTTACAAGAACTAAGTTGATTTGAGTGACTGATGATAAACGACAAGAGGTAAAAAAAAATCTCAAGTAATTACATTACGTAAGACATAAAAATATAGCAATTCATGTGAAGAAGTTAAAAATACATATTTCATTTGGGTTTTGGAAAATTATGTCCAAATGTAGTTAAAGAAGACCATTTCATAGATAAAACTTTCTAAATCACCAGAAGCCTATTACAAAAGGCTCATAAAATAAGATTGGAAGACGTTGATTCATGTTCTATTCAGAATTTGTTGCATGATGATAAGGATATCGCAATTTATTATTGTTTTCAAGGGATACCTAAACTACTAATACATATTGTAGTTAGCGAGGAAGAGATTTCTCCACAACGAGTTGGCTTAGTTAAATACCTGGAGCATTCAGAGCAACTTTCAAGAAATGATTTTAATTTCGATCGAAGCATGGGAATTATAATAATAATATTGATACCGATAAATTGTTTCTGGAGGGATAGAATGTTTATAAGAAGGAAAAGCAATCAACACCTGAAAAGATTTTTTTTGGGGGGGGGGGGGAAATTGTGGAGAAACAATCATGGCTTACACATTTTTGTGGCATAAAATAATGCAAATGTGTATAGTTTATCTTGTTGGAAATTGCATACAACTTTCTTCAAAGGAATTTTTTCTATATATATAACAGCAGGCCTGCTGTATATTAAATATGAGTACATTTCTTTCAATTATTAATATACCTTATCTGCATACAAACTATGTTTTACCTACTTCTGATAGTGAGCTTTCTGATATTAAAAGAAAATGTGGAACATAATAATTTCGTTAATTTTGATTTCAGGCAATATATTCAGGAATATATATATATATATATATATATATATATATATATGTGTGTGTGTGTGTGTGTGTGTGTGTGTGTGTGTCTGTGTGTGTGTGTGTGTGTGTGTGTGTGTGTGTGTGTGTGTGTGTGTGTGTGTGTGTGCGTGTGTGCGTGTGTGTGTGTGTGCGTGTGTATGTGTGCGTGCGTGTGTATGTGTGTGTGTGTGTATAGTGTAAACAAAGTTTAACGTGCTACCAGTGGTTTCGAGACAAGAGCATGAATGAGGGCCAGTTTAAAAGGACCTCCTTCATTACATAGTGGTGGCCATGACTGGACCCCGGAACCATTGGTAGCACATGCATGTTAAGTGTATGAAATTTTGTTTACACTAAATAAGGTCTCTTCTAACAGATCAAGAACTGTTTTCCTTGAGCTTTCACCAACGGATTTCCACCAACGTATATATATATATATATATATATATATTGTGTTTTCGCATGGTGCGGGTGAAACAAGTATTGAGTACTTTGGTGCGTTATGGTCCACTTGGTTCCTTACCACTTTTCCTTCGCTATATATATATATATATATATATATATATATATATATATATATATATATATATATATATATATATATATAAATATATCAATGATATTAATTAATAAATGGAAACTATCTTTATAAAATCATATTTATTTTATTATATATATTTCAAGGGTACCAAAATTTTGGTACGCACTCATCAGATAAAATACAAAAATTGTTTTACAGTTAGTGACATATTCAAAACTAGAACTTAACGTTTTGAGTTCTATTTGAATAGAGAAGAACCTCAAATCATAGGATGAATATGCTAATGAGGATGGCGTTAGAATTGAAAAAGATCGTTATGTTTAGACGCTAGGTATATATATATATATGAATATATATATATACATATATATATATAATATATAAGATCAAAAGATGGTTAAAGGAGTTCCATGTATTTTATTATGAGCATTTCAAAAACAGACATCATCATGCAATAATATTTGTGTTTTCATCAGATAAAACAGGAGAACATGATACGAAGGCTAAAAAACACTTGTGGATAGTGCAGTTTTAAATCAACATATGAAAAGTAGTTTTAGTTTTACAAACTGTAGAGTGCTTCTTATCAATAAAACTCACCTCCTACATATATATATATATATATATATATATATATATGTGTGTGTGTGTGTCTGTGTGTGTATGTGTATGCTTATACGTATACACCTACCTACACCACACACACAGACACACCCACACACGCATATATATATATATATATATATATATATATATATATATACATTCAACCACCATCCTTCACTGCCATACCAATGACAACTGTTACACTTCCCGCTTCTTTATCGTACATAGATACATATATACGTACATACATAGTTATTTAGATAGGTAGATATAGATAGATATATAGAGAGATACACCCCCTACACACCCACCCACACACACACACATACATGTATACATGTGAGTGTGTGTATGAATGTATGCCTCTCTATCTATCTATATACATGTGTGTGTAAGTATTTGTGTGTACATGTGTGTGTGTGCGATGACAAAAGAACGAAGATCTGAATTTTGTTTATGTCAGCTGTAAGTGAACAAACACAATACCAGTCCTTTTATAGAATGTAAACTATAGAATACAATGTATGTTGTTTTCATACATCGACACAAATATAGATGGTTTGTTATAATAGCTGAATGGAGATTCTGTGCTATTCACATGAATCTCACATTTTTAGATTTCAAGTCAGCAGTGTCTAAAATTATCGATGTCGACCATTAGGTATCACTGGGACTTACCAAGGGTTCTGTCTGGCCAAAGTCTTACACTTGTTTAACATATTAATATAGGGAAAATAATAGAATAAAACGTACATTGCTTATATAGGTTTCCGCTTAATATAATTAGTCTTTATTGTCTATTTCATATTCTATTCAATGGGTTGGCAGTATCGTTAGAGTGTCACACAAAAAGCTTTGCGGCATGGAGTTACAGACCTTTACATTCTGAGTCCAGATCCTATGAAAATTAGAAGCCATTATTATCACCATTAAATTAAGGGGTGGATTGGCAGAATCGGTAGAGGGTAGGACGCCATGCTTTGACGCATAGAGTTACGGCCCTTGCCATTCTGAGTTCAAATCCCGTCAAGGTTAACTTTGCCTTTCATCCTTACGAGGTCGATAAAATAAAGTACCGGTAATACACTGGGTAATTGCTGGCCGTGTGCCAAAATTAGAAGCCATTATTATCACCATTAATCTCGCCGAGGTTAACTTTGCCTTTCATCCTTACGAAGTCGATAAAATAAAGTACCAGTAATGCACTGGGATAATTGCTGGCTTTGTGTCAAAAGTAGAAACAATTATTATAACCAATGCTAGGATGGTTGATTGGCAATATCGGTAGAGTGTTGGACAACATGCTGTGTCGTATAGAGTTACGGACCTTTACGTTCTCTGTTCAAATCCCACCAAGTTTAGCTATGCCTTTCATCCTTACTGGGTCGATAAAATAAAGTACCAGTAACAAACTGGGGTCGATTTAAACAACTGTCCCTCCCCTAATATTGTTAGCCTAGTGTCTAAATCGGAAACCGTTATTCATTGTGTATAAGCATTAGATCAATGAAGAGTCATGGATCCCATTAAAGGATCGATTGTCTAAACATGAGGAGGAGTTCTGCTTCAAGTAATGTGGAATAAATCAGTAACGCCATATTTAAACTGAACTCACAATATATATTACGGAATGTACCATTGTAACCTAGTGTGTGAAGGCGCATGGCTTAGTGGTTAGAGCATTGGACTTTCAATCGAAATGTTGTTTGTTTGATTCTCGGACCGGTGATGCGTTGTGTCCTTGAGCAAGACACTTTATTTCACGTTGCTACAGTTCACTCAGCTATAGAAATGAGTTGCTGTATCGGCCATTGTTTTTCCCTTGGACAACATCGGTGGCGTGGAGAGGGGAGGCTGGTATGCATAGGTAACTACTGATCTTCCGTAAAACAAACCTTGCACAGGCTTGTGCCTCAGAGGGAAACTTTCTTGGTGCAAATCACATGGTCATTAGTGAGCGAGTGGGACCTCAAAAAGAAAAATCTACTGTGTTTCTTTAACAGGTTACACAGGTAAAGGTTGCAATAAAAATCGTGAGATATTGCTCCCACGTCCAGGACAGTGTCACTTCTACGCACACACATGTTTCATCCATCCATGTGCTACCGAATTCCATGCAGAATCGTAGGGACGCCGTCTTGAGCATTTAAACTTAGCGGATCCAAATAATCTATAAGTCTGAACAGAAAACCATTTTCAAAAAGAGAAGGAAAGGGAAAAAGTAAATAAATTACCTCAGCATTGGATTGGTACTTTATTTATCGTTCCTCAAAGATGATTTTCTACAGAAGGAAAACCGCAATGCATTCTATCCGATTTTCTATCAATACTGCCTCTAACGATACTACCCCTAACAAGTTCAACTGAGAATTGATTGCAAACAAAGCAGACGTCACTCTCTCTCTAAAGCTAAAAACTTTGTTCCCTCAGCTGATTGGTTGTAACATGTTTACAGCTAAGTAAGCGGAGCCATTGGTACAAACTGTTGTGAATATAGAAAATATTCATCCTGGTCCACTCCCACTGCAATGTGTAAACATTTTGCACAAAAATAATTTGCATTAACTAAGGCTTTCGTGGTTCTCTCACTTACTTCTCACAATCTGAAAACTCCAAAGTGTATTTCGTTCTTGAAATTGCGATAATAATTTCAGTTATTTCAAGTGTTTCCCATTCACCATATACGGAATACGAGAGTTTACTTGTATGTAACAGATATAACACTATGTAATCTGAAAAACAAAATTAATTTCCTCAACCAAGAATGTACCATGTCCAACCAACACTTGGTCAGCCCGGATAGGTAGGTCTAAACCCAGCATAGACACAGAGGCTTCATCGAGCAGTAGATCGAAAACGCCTAGAGAGAAGACATGGTGTGGCACTGAATTAAATGTGTCTTGTATAACTAGGATGTTGCTCGGTTTGATGGATTGAGATACACAATAGAAGCCACATGACTTACAGCAACACTAACAGCAATTACAGTGAAAAGTGAAAATTAGATGGGAAGAAAGAGAAAAGAAAGCGTTGCAGGTGTAAAAATAAGATGGGGGAAGAGGAGGACAAAAGGAATTATATTGCAAAGGGAGGACAAACAGAGAAACTAATCGCAAGAATAAAAAAGAAATATCAAGAATAAGAAAAATAAGAAAAGATTAAGTTGGACCGACAGTATTCGTAGCTACAATGGATGAAATGAGTTGGAATGAGGGTGGGGAGAATAGAAGAAGAAGAAGAAGAAGAAGAAGAATTTGACGAAGTGTAGAGATCAGTTTTGACAACAATAATGACAGGGAACAAACAGCAACAAGACGAAGAACAAAAAAGAACAATAACAAAAACAACAACAACAATGATAATAATAACAGCAAATGTGACGACGATGACGACAACATCAACAATAACAAAAATAATTAGAATTAAAATTAATATTGTCAACTTTAATTAAAATTAATTTCCACATTTCATTGTTGATTTCGTCATAGTGTGCCATGTTTGATATTGTTAATAATTTCTTTGCTATTGTAGTTGTCATTGCTATCGCTGTCGTTAAGTTTAAGTTCTTATTCATGTTGATTATATATGAAGGTGTTGTTGTTGTTGTTGTTGTTATCGTTATGTTTGTTTTTTTTAGTTGTTGTTCATGCTGTCATACACATTTGATTATTTGTTTTATTTGTGATAATTGTTTTAGTTGGTAATGTTGTTGTTGTTGTTGTTGTTGTTGTAAGGATGTTTTTTCTCAATTTTCTAGTTCTACGTGTTGCTGTTGTAATAACTCATTATTTTCGGTGAATTGGCAGAATCGGTAGAGGGTTGGACGCCATGCTTTCTAGCAAAGTTACGTCCCTTTACAGTCTGAGTTCAAATCCCGCCGAGGTTAACTTTGCCTTTCATCCTTACGGGGTCGATAGAATAAAGTACCAGTAATGCACTGGATAATTGCTGGCCTTGTGCCTAAAGTAGAAACAATTATTTTATCACTACTACTACTACTACTACTACTACTTAGTAGTAGTAGTAGTTGTTGTTGTTGTTGTTGTTGTTTTTGTTTTTGTTGCTGCTGTAGTAGGAGCAGCAGCAGTAGCAGTAGGAGCAGCAGCAGTAGCAGTAGTAGCAGCAGCTGTAGCAGTAGTAGGAGCAGCAGTAACAGCAGTAGTAGTAGTAGTAGTAGTAGTAGTAGTAGTAGTAGTTGGAGTTGTTGTTTTTGTTGCTGCTGTAGTAGGAGCAGCAGCAGTAGCAGTAGGAGCAGCAGCAGTAGCAGTAGTAGGAGCAGCAGTAACAGCAGTAGTAGTAGTAGTAGTAGTAGTAGTAGTAGTAGTAGTAGTAGTAGTAGTAGTAGTTGGAGTTGTTGTTTTTGTTGCTGCTGTAGTAAGAGCAGCAGCAGTAGTAGTAGTAGCAGCAGCATTAACAGCAGTAGTAGTAGTAGTAGCAGCAGCAGCAGTAGTAGTAGTAGTAGTAGTAGTAGTAGTAGTAGTAGTAGTAGTAGTAGTAGTAGTAGTAGTTGGTGTTGTTGTTGTTGCTGTTGCTGTAGTAGAAGCAGTAGCAGTAGCAGTAGTAGTAGCAGCAGCAGCAATAGTAGTAGTAGTAGTAGTAGTTGTTGTTGTTGTTGTTGTTGTTGTTGTTGTTGTTGTTGTTGTTCATGTTAATGTGTTACGTGATGCCATCATTTTTTCTCAGACGGTTCATTAAATTCATACAGAAGTTGTCAGCTAAAAAATGGCAATGGTATGATTAATATATGTTATCCAGTGTATCGCCGCCCCACTACCAACATACTATCCGCTCACTTAACCATTGGTTGTTTATCAGAGACTAATGTACAATCTCTTAGTCTTCAAGATGTTAAACAGTTCTCTCTGTCATTCTCTCTCTTTATTTCTCTCTCTCTCTCTCACCCACTCTCTATGTACATATATATATATATATATATATATATATATACTTAAAAAAACACACACACACATACACACACACACACACACACACACACACACACACACACACACACACACACACACATATATATATATATATATATATATATATATATATATATATATATATATATATATATATATATATATACAAGTTAATATAAATTAATATATGATAAACACAAAAGTGTTTGTATTGTAAAAGACGAAGTCAGCTAGAATGAAATAAACTAATTGAATTAGTTTATTTCATTCTAGCTAACTTCGTCTTTTACAATACAAACACTTTTGTGTTTATCATATATTAATTTATATTAACTTGTATTTCACGGCTCAGAAATGCTTCTTTCTTTGAGCTAATTAATCGTAAAGGACTGTTTGAGTTTACAACTCTAAATATAATATAATATATATATATATATTAATTTATTAAAATAACAGATTAAAGTTTAAGCAAAGAATCGCTGCTTTCACCCTTAACGGGATCTTCTGAAACTAACAAAGTCAATCTGTGAACGCAGAAGTGAATATTTAAAAAAACGTTGCAACCGGAGGAAGACAGAAAGACGATACTTTGGTTCGTGGAAACGTTCCCTGGCAAATATATATATATATATGCAGAGGTTATATTTAAT
>OZ024740.1:283393837-283423837 GCA_964016885.1 Eledone cirrhosa
ATACTTTCACTCGTGTAGGACACCTCGGTTATTTTTCAATTTGTAAAAAAAACCTCACTTTCTAATATATATATATATATATATGTGTGTGTGTGTGTGTGTGTGTACTTCATGATTGTAAGCGTTGGGCAAGCAATCTTGAGGTTGTGAATTCTATTCTCGGACGGAGTAATACATTTTGTTCTTGAACAAGTCATTTTATTTCCTGTTGCTCCAGTTCATTCATCTGTACAAATGACTTGCGACATCACTGGTGCCTAGCAGTATCGGCCATTACCTTTCCTTGGACAATATCTATGGCGTGGAGAAAACAGAATGGTATGCATAAGCGTAAGCGACTACTGGTCTTTCACAAACAACTTTGTCCGTGCTAAAAGTTTGACAGCCTTACCCCTCGCTATTTCCACGTTTAACCATAGCTCAACGGATTAAATCCTGATGTTCGAAAGCCCCCAGGAAACTCCTGCACTCAATGAGCGGGACCTCAGATATCTTTATAACATTATATAATGCTCCGGTTTGTACCATTTATAGAGGTCGTTGAGTGCTTCATTCTATTTGCATCACAGCTGACTGACTAAAATGTGGTCTGAACATCTCTTGCCAGTTAGTCCCATATTATAATAATTATATATATATACATATCTGTGTGTGCGCATGTGTGTGTATATGTATGTATGTATCTGTGTGTGTGTGTGAGCGCGTACAAATTAAAGAGAAGATCATTCAACACATTATGTGAAGTTGAGAATAATTATTTTAAGATTATAGCTTAACTCCGCATTACTATTGATTTCAAACCGAAGACAACTCTATGTTAGCAGATGTATTGAAGAAAAGGTAAAACAAAATAAAGAATGGAGTTCAATGGATCATGAATACTGTTCAACCTTTCAACCGTACAACAGATTGGCAGAGAGGCATGCAGTCCTGATGATGGGTAATGACCCAGAAACATGTTGTTAATAATTGTTTCTACTTTTTGGCACAAGGCCAGCAATTACCCCAATGCATTACTGGTACTTTATTTTATCGACCCTGTAAGGATGAATAGCAAATTTAATCTCGGCGGGAATATTATTATTAATGTTTGATATAACCCATACCTACATATGTTTATGTATAAAAGTGTGTATGTGTATATATATATATGTGTGTACGTATGTATACTAACATATATATATATATATATGTATATATATATATATATATATATATATATATATTTAAATGTATAGATTATAGATATATATGTGTGTGTGTGTGTGACTATGAAGTCACCCTAAATCAGCTAAGTCGTTTAACTTTGGAAAAATGCGTCATAATTTGGCGCATAATTCAATACACATACATAGCCACACACACATACACACACACACACACACACACATATATATATATATATATATATATATAAGCGCGCGCGCGTGTGTGTGTGTGTGTGTGTGTGTGTGTGTGTGTGTGTGTGTGTGTGTGTGTGTGTGTGTGTGTGTGTGTGTATGTGTGTATGTGTGTGTGTCTGTGTGTGTCTGTGTGTGTGTGTGTGTGTGTGTGTGTGTATGTTTATAGATAATAGATATATGTATTGAGTTATGCACACAAGTATGACGTAAGTTGCAAAGGTGAAATGACTTATTTAATTTAAAGTGACGTCATAGTTAAATTCTCAGAAGATTTTTTATTTTGCTTCTTTCAAAGAACGTAAACATTTCAGCTTGTCACAGTGTAATAAGATAGCTATTGAATGATTGTGTTTATAGTTGATATTAATATAGTTGATATTAATATTCATTCAGTTTAGAAATATTAATCGTAGTAAGGAAACGAAAAAGATACTGATAAAAAAGAAGGAAAAATGAAAAGAAAATAGGCAATGAAAGAACAGAAGAGTTACAGGGATCAACATACTCTATACCCCAATCTTAGCAGTATATTTCAGTTGCATTCTGTGTACAAAAGGGCAAAATTATTGCTGCGAAGAATGGCAAATGGCACTCGCTGCATCAACCACCGTACATCACGGAGCTCCATTGTTAATCTGGTAGGTAGGTCTTCACTAATACAATATTTCTTCAGTCTTCACGATCCTTTGTCATTGCCGTTGTGAAGTTCAGAGTATTAAGATCGGTTTTTCACTACCTCATGCGACCTCTTACATGAATCCCACCCATTGCGATGTATGTCCACTTCTTTATACAGCTGTCATCTTCCATACTATTCACATCCTCATACCAACGTAGCCTTCTTTCTTGCACGCTGCAATCTATTTCTCTTAAGATAATTTTTTCTCTCATATCGCTCATACAACGTTGTTCATTCACATTGACATTGCAAATCCATGGGAATATACTCACTTCAATTCCTTCTAACCTTTGCAGTTCGTGTGCAGTCAAGACCCACGTTTCACTATCATGTAGTATTGCTGTTCGTACGCATGCATTATGCAGTGTACGCTTCACAGAGAGGGAGAAGCCATCTATAGTCAGCAGAGCTATCATCACCCTAAACAACTTCCATCCGATTCTAACCTTATTTTCATACATTCAGAGCATCCTTCTCTACTGATATTTGGTGCAATAGATAACAAAAGATGTTAACAACTTCTAGTGATCCTTCCTAACAACTGAGAGAATCTATTTTACCTGCGCTGTTGGTGCTTGCTTCTGTTTGCATCGGTCGCGATCCCATTAAATCATTTGTGCTTCCATAGAAATTCAGTGTACAGCTTAGGGAGTTCTTGGCCACCCATTTTCGACACATCGTGGAAGGCCATATTCTCTGCCAGTAAAGCTTATCTCTCCTCCTTGCTACTTAAGATGTTTTGTCATTGCTAAGTTAAAATTTAGACTTTTCGACTTTAGCTTTTTCTTCCGGGATGGAACAAATACATAGTGTCCATAATCATCCTTTTGGGTTGATTTTCGGAAGTAAACATGTTAAGATTGCGTGTTGTGAGGAAAGGTGAATTCAGAGATGATCTTCCTTCACTGCACAGGTGTATACATACGTATATATATATATATATATCATAAATCATGTCCTTAGAATTATTAGATAAAATATATACTATTTCCTCTTCTAATTAGCATAATTAACCATATAAAAAATCAATTATATATATATATATATATATTAAAATAACAGATTAAAGTTTAAGCAAAGAATCGCTGCTTTCACCCTTAACGGGATCTTCTGAAAGTAACTAATGGTTAGTTTCAGAAGATCCCGTTAAGGGTGAAAGCAGCGATTTTTTGCTTAAACTTTAATCTGTTATTTTAATAAATATTTGCTCTACGGTTCTTATATATTTGATATATATTTATCCTTATCGAGCCCTCTTTGGATTTTAGTCTTCAAATTTATTATTATTACTATATATATATATATATATATATATATATATATATATTTCTTCCATATACTATGCCGTTTGTTTCGTTATTTTTGTTATTTCTATTTACATTTTACATATATATATGTGTGCGTGGGTGAGAGAGAGAGAGAGAGAGAGAGAGAGAGAGAGAGAGAGAAAGTGTTTTATATAAAAAAGGTTCTAACGTGCTACTTTTTCAATATTTATTCTCAATAATTGTTTCTACTTTAGGCCCAAGGCCAGCAATTACCCAATGCGTTACTGGTACTTTATTTCATCGACCCCGTAAGGATGAAAGGCAAAGTCAACCTCGGCGGGATTTGAACTCAGATCGTAAAGGGACGTAACTATGCTGGAAAGCATAACGTCCGACCCTCTACCGATACTGCCAATCCGAATAATGCCAACTTTGCTTTCGTCCAAGTTTTAAGTATTAGGACAAGTATTAAGTATTAGGACAACAAACATTGTAAGCCAAACACGGAAGCATCAGGTCATTATAAATTTAATTAAATCAAATCATATTACCTGTTGTCAGCATAAACTATAAATTAAATGCAATTTACAACGCTTAATGAATGAACTTTCTCATACCGCTAGTCTTATTTGTCTTTTTGAGGACGGTGAATGTATATTTATCAGAATGTATTTTCATGGATGGCGTACATTTTTGTTAATTGTAGCTTAGGAGACTACTAGTTTATAGTAACATCTCAAACAAAAAAGTTTGCAGTAATTGGCCTTTCAGCTATAAAACGTAAAAGTGAATGCTTTTGTAGTTATATGAAATTATAATTGTTTTTCTTCTAAAAACGAATTTATTTTGCTGTATAGATTTTTAATGTTTAAAAGCGTTTTAACTTCAATTCTAACATAAAATTATATATAAACAAACGTGCATTGCCCTTTATTTTGATATAAAACAAAATAAACATCATTATAAACTCAATTTTACTCTGTTATCATCGATTTATATTCACCCATATTGAAGACGTATTTTGATGTCTTTCGTTTTAAAATGAAGAGTTAGACCTCTGAGAAACTGTTTCTAAAACCGAGGTTCAATCTCGGGGCTGGAATGGTTTTAGTTCCTTTTCATTCATATTACTTACTCCTAAGAAAGCAGGGCCACCACAAATCCCGATTCACCATCTATGAACCCAACTGAGTTGATTAACTGAGTTGAGTAGTGTTCTTCTTTTGTCGACAGAATTGATTGAGCAGACATATGATCCATGGCATTTAATCCATGCACACACCATTCGTTTTCCAGGCTCTGTGCATCTAGGGTTACGTTATCAAATATGTCAGTTCTGTACAGGGATGAAAGGCAAAGTAAACCTAGCAAGTATTTTTAGCAGGAAGTTTGACTACTATTTCAAATAGATTGATGAATTCATAGAGATACTCTTGATGATTCATTAGAAGAATGGGATATTTGATTCTGAAAAGTAGAGCAATTCATTTTGTATAATACATGATCATGATTCTAGATGCTTGTAATAACTTCTGTATTGTTTAGTCAGAGAGAAATCGGTTGTACCTATAACTATTTCTTGAGCCTATGAGTCTGGTAAGGCAATATCCTCAAATTGAGACTTGCTACGAATCTTTACAATAATGTAGGCCTCTCAAAAAGCAGCCACTACATAACTGACTGTACTAATTCTACTAACTAACTCACTAACCGCATGAAAAAGATCTTACCGGAATCAGAAAGTCTTGAAAATAACGTGAGATGGTTATTACTAGAGCGAGTCTGTAATAGGCCGGTTCACTCAGCGAAGACCTTTATCTTCAGAAGAATAAAACAAGTAATATTAATGTTGGAAACAAGATGTTCATAGAGGGAGAAATCATATTTATACGGGAAGAATCAAACAATAATTCTTTGCGTTTTTTAACCTTACATGACGTTTATAAAATGGGAATATTAAAAATATTTTAATGCGACAAGTAACTCGCCAGAAGATGATCTCCGATATACACTTGATACGTTTGTTGCCGAGTGTTGCACGGTTGGCCTGAATATTACTTCTGTTAAGGCTAAGACACTCGTCCTCACAAGAAGCGTGTGGACTGCACTCTACATGTGACTGCAGTTCCACTGAAGCTGGTAGAGAAGTTCAAGTATCTCGAGGCCGTGTTCACGAGTGATGGAAGGCAGGTGGCTGAATTAAGTACAAAAATCGCAGGAACTGGTGAAGTATGCACCAGTTCAGTATTCGGTAATCAGAAGGGGGTAGGTGAAAAGCTAAATTCACTATCTTCAATTCGATATTTGTGCAAACCCTCACCTATGCTCATAAATCTTGGATAATGACCGAAAAAATACGATCGCGAATTCAAGCTATCGAAATGGAGTTCTTCCGAAGAGTCTTTGGAGTAACGTCACACGATTGAGTGCGTAGCTCATAGATTAGTGTCACTCCAGGTAGAATGTCTACATCTTCCAATTTAAAGATAACAGCTCCGATATTACGGGCATGTGGTTAGAATGTACTCGCATAAATTCTCATAATGAGCTTCTCAATGTGTATTTCTTCGTAAAAGAAAATAATTTTACCAAAGGGTTCAAATCAATTCTGAATAGACAATGATATTGATTCAATGTGATGTAATTTGATTTTATTGAATTCAGGTTAAATTGATATTTTCTCTATTTTTTTAATAACTGAGACTATGTTATATGTTCCCTTAATTTGACATATGTAGGACTTATAAATAACATCTAAAATTATAAACTACGGAAATGCTTAATAGATCAGCACCGTTATGTTTCTCTAGCACCACATAGACCTAGATACTATATTAATATTCGACTAAATAATATTCCCTGAAGACAGGAATCTACTTGTGAAAATATGAGATATAAGGTGAAATCAAATGACGGTCTTAGTTATGTATATGCATGATTATACATACACACACGAACGCACACACACAGATACGCACATACATATAGACAAACATACATACATATATATATATATATATATATATAGTTTGATATTAAAAATACAGTAGTTTGTTGCTTGTTTGAAAAGAAAAAGGTGTGTCTCAACGTACCGAGTACCGAACGTTAGTTCGTCATTGTGAAAGAGAATGTTGTAAACAAATAATAACTCATTAACCCTCTAGCATTTAATCCGGCTGTATCCGACCAGAATTATCTCAACTCCTTCTGTTCAAATCATACTGATGTTAATTTACTATACTCAAAATAAATATCAAACTCTCATACATTCAATATTATATGAGGTGGATTGGCAGTATTGGTAGAGGGTCGGACACCATGCTTTGACGTATAGAGTTACGGCCCTTGCCTTTCTGAGTTCAAATCCCGCCAAGGTTAACTTTGCCTTTCATCCTTACGGGGTCGATAAAATAAAGTACCAGTAATGCACTGGTTAATTGCTGGCCTTGTGCCTAAAGTAGAAACAATTATTATATGAGGTGGATTGGCAGTATTGGTAGAGGATCGGACACCATGCTTTGACGTATAGAGTTACGGCCCTTGCCTTTCTGAGTTCAAATCCCGCCAAGGTTAACTTTGCCTTTCATCCTTACGGAGTCGATAAAATAAAGTACCAGTAATGCACTGGGTAATTGCTGGCCTTGTGACTAACGTAGAAACAATTATTATATGAGGTAAAGCCTTTAACATGAAAACATAATAGTACATATAGAGTTATGTAAAGGCTAAATGGTTAAAGTGTTTATCAGGATGGGTGAGGTGGTCAGATAAACAGACCAGTGTGTAGCGTACTGTGCCACGGTGGTTGTGACGTATCTGGGTCAATCATTGGAACTATTATGTATGTGAGGTTGAAGTGAATTTTGTGAGTATGCATGTTAATGTTCTTAATTTGTGTTTACATCTGAATGTGTGTTTGTATGCATGTGTCTATTCAGTAGATAACGTATGTGTGTGTGTGGGTAAGTTTCTATGGATTGTTAGTATGTGCGTGCGTGTGCGTGTATGTGTTCTGTGATTATATATATATATATATATATATATAGAGAGAGAGAGAGAGAGAGAAATGGCTTCTACAGGACTAGAACTGTTTTATTTGGAGGAAATCATCAGGGCTTTCTGATGATTTCCTCCGAATGAAACAGTTCTAGTCCTGTAGAAGCCATTTCTATATTAAATTACTTTTACTCTGCTATGTATTGAGTACCTTACATACTGTGCTTATCCCCATATATGTAGATCCCGGGTTAAATCGGGGATAACCACAGTGTGTGTATATATATATATATATATACATACATATATATATATATATATATATATATATATATATATATATATATATATATATATATATATAGATATAGATATATATATATCAGTGGACTTACCGTTCATTAAACAAAACTTCTTCAACGTTGTGGAGAGTAAAAGACAAGAAATGTCTGTTTCGATTTCCAATAACAATTATTTCACATTTCCCATTAGGATATATTTTCTTCATATTCACTCAGAGAAAGGTCTGTCTGTAAAAATCCTCTTTACAGTCTCTTGTAGACTGATGAGATCGATACTGGGCCATGTCTAGCGTGAAGATTTGGAGATCTATGTCCGATTGGAAAGCGGGTTTCGTTAGAGAAATTCAGAAATTAGGAGAAAGGATTGCAAAAATGTTTAGTTCAGATTCCAAACATATACAAAAGAAATGAATAACTACGTGGTGTAAAATATTTATTCATTAATTAATTGCTGACTATATTACTTGGGAGGTAGGCATGGCTGTGTGATTCAAGAATTTATTTTGCAATCATATAATACTGTGTTCAATCCCATGGCAGGGCACTCGGATAGTGCAATGCTTTGAAAGTGGAATTGGGTGGACGGAAGCTGCAGGAGGCCATTATTTGTATATATAGGGACGGTGGATTGTCAGTATCGGTAGAAGGTCGGACACCATGCTTTCCAGCATAGAGTTACGGCCCTTGCTATTCTGAGTTCAAATCCCGCCGAGGTTACTTTGCCTTTCATCCTTACGGGGTCGATAAAGTACCAGTAATCTACTGGTTAATTGCTGGCCTTGTGCCAAAAGTAGAAACAATTATTTGTATATATATATATATATATATATATATATTAGCGTGGAAGATGGACGTTAAACGATGATGATGATGATGATGATGATGATGATATATATATATATACATAAATATATATATGTATATGTGTATGTATATATATATATATATATATATGAATGTATGTATAGTATATTTGGCAATATACCATATGTTTAATTTAAAATATTTAGAAGACCATACGCTATCAGTTTTAAAGTAGTGACTATGTGACTTACTTACTTCCGGCGAAAGAAGGAAGAGATGCTGACAGTCTGTTTCACGCTGGTTGGAGTTCATCAGAACCACGCACTCCCCTGCTTCCGTCTAAAATTATAGAAGTTGGATTCTTATAGAATACCAGGAGCTGATTACACAGAGCGATTGCCGGTCCAGCAAGAATTAGGTGTTAGGATTGGTGCTCTGAAATAGTGATGTATATTATATATACATATATATATACTTGGGGTAGTAGAGTGTGATAAATATGGAGGGGTCTCGATTCCTTCATATATATATATATATATATATATATATATATATATATATATATACATATATATAATTGCATAACTATCTATTCATCAAATACATCGTAAATTAGAATAATATTAATTAAGTTATAGTTGCACGTATCATTTATCTATCGAATTAGTAAACGTTCTTCAGCATATCTACATCCAGTTCTTCAAGAATGGACAATCATTTTCAGATCAATATAGCAGATCAATATCCTTTCAAGTCGATCTGACCTAAGTCAATATAAAAACTGAAACAGTTCTATTGTGCTGTTTATATATTATAACCCTTTTATATAACCCCCATATTACATACCAGTCACTCTTCTTCTAACAGACACCAACATGAATATATACATACATATATATGTATATGTGTATAAACACCCACACATATATATATATATATATATATATATATATATATATATATATACATGCAGTATATAAATGTATATATGCATACACACACACACACAAACACACATATATATATACGTATATATATATATATATATACATATATATATCTTACGTTAACTATTTTTCCCATTTTGACGCTATAGTCACTTATATATTATTGAATACTGTTGGCTTTTTGCTACAATATTTTCTATACCTTTCATTTATATATATATATATATATATATATATATATATATACATGTACATATCTAAAGTCTAAAGTCTTTCTTGAGCCAGAATGGTCATTTGGCCGGTGCTTATCCCGGTTTCATGGCGTGAAGCGACTGAGAGTACAAGACTCCCCCCTGGACAGGACGCTAGTCCATCGCAGGGTTGAACCTCCATATATATATATATATATATATATATATTGGAAAATGTGTGTAATCCTTGGTACAGTTAGGTATATTAAGATAGGGGGGAAGAAAAAATGGCTTCACTTGTGCGTTCAACAAATTTATTTTCTTCACAAAATCCCAAAAGAATTTTTTTCCGGATTAGAAAAAAAAAATTTTTCTTAAAAAAAATTATTTTATAAAATAATTTTTTTAAGAAAAAATTTTTTTTTCTAATCCGGAAAAAAATTCTTTTTGCATTTTGTGAAGAAAATAAATTTGTTGAAAGCACAAGTGAAGCCATTTTTTCTTCCCCCCTGTCTTAATATATATATATATATATATATATATATATATATATATATATATATATATATATATATATTATATATATATACGTATACACATATGATATATATATATATATATAGAGAGATATATATATAGATATATATATATATATAACTGGACACCTTTCCATTATATTTTGTCCAATCTGTAAATCGACACAATAGAATGTTCACCTCTATTTATAAACATTCCTACATATTGAGTGAGTGGGCGAAATAGGGATATATAGATAGATAGAGAGAGGGGGACGAAGAGTGAGCAATTCAGTTAGTGAGGGAAAGAATATATGAATGAGTGAGGATATATTTGAACTAAATCATATTACTACTTTATGTTCGTAGCCTTTAGTATTATACTTCTTTCCATTTTGTCCAAATATAGCTTACTGTTCAGCTAGATCTTTCATCAGAAGTGTCCCCTCCTGCAATCCTCTCAACTTCGACCTTTGCCTTTGAGTTTTTATATAGAGATATCGTTCCTTTCTATCTTATGCTAGTGCTCACCAGTAAATTATAAAAATACTGGGCAACACGTGATCTGCCACTGTGCTCGAAGTGGTTTTTGGTCACCGGAAGTTCCCCGAGACGCTTCGGTCGGCGTTCTGTTAATTTCCTGCGCATCGAGTGACTAATATCTTGTTCATTACATTTTAAGCAATAGACAGCAGATATGGTAGAATTAAAATCCACGAATACTCATGAACACTCACACATACAAACATAAATATGTTCGTTTATATACATACGCATGTATATTTAGTATGTATGCATACATATATATATATATGCAACAAAGTAACGGAGAGAATATATATGTATTTGATACGTGTAGTTGAATGGATATACACGTATGAATATAACCACACACATACATATGCAATATTGACGCCCAGATACTCACATACCCCCACACACACATATATATATATGTAAATATGTATAGATATAAATAGGCACACACACACACACACACGCACACACACATGCACACACACACACACACATATATATATATATATATGTATACGATGCACACATACAAATATAGATATAGCAATAAATATCTCCTTTTATTCTTTTACATGTTACAGTCATTAGAGGGCGGTTATACGTACATACGTACATACATACGCACACACACGCACACACACACACACACACACACACACACACACACACACACACACACACACACACACACACACACACACACACAACGTATTGGCGCATGATTTCTGTCCATCAAATGTTACTAGGTTATAATCAGTCCTTGGCCAACGTGCCGCTCGTTGGTTTCGACGTCGAAACCTTTTTGCTGCGAAAGAACGTTTTAACTGTACAGCTATGAATGCCAATAGTCTTTAGCTGTTTCTCTACATTCTGTGTTCGAATTTGACCTTGTTCGATTTTGCCTTTCATCCATCGACTTTGTCGGTAAAATAATCCGATTTCGTAACCCGTTTACAAGGAAAAGAATATATGTTTTAAACCACGCAGTTACATATATCAATACCTAGCGGTATTTAGCTACATATCTTCACAGTCTAAGATCAACTTTTATCAAGATTAACTCTGCCTCTCATCTATTGATGGTGTAGATCAAATAACTGCTACTTATGTACACCTCACTAGTGTGTGTGTACCTCATTAGATCGCCATTCTTGCATTAGTTTTATTTATGAGTTCAAATCCCAATGAATTCATCTTTGTCTTTCGTTGCTATAATAAAGTATCTGTCAATTGTTGAAAGCAATATAATCGATTACCATCTTTCCAAGGGTTATTCTTATGCCTCCTTAAGAAATCATTATTAGTCATTGTTTTATAAAGAATTCCCAAACATTTAGCTTCAATAAGGATCTTCTTTATTCTATCTTTCATTATGATTATTGTTGTTTATTCCTAAATCAACTCTGATAAAGCAGACCTATTATTCAGATATTCTAATCATAAATATCTTATTTTCATTTTTTTATTTACTATGTACATATAACGTGTCTTGTTTTTTGTTGGTTTTTTTTTTTGGAAGATTTTTTTTTTCGATGTTTTGCTTTTTGTAAGACATTAGGTTATGATATGAGGGTAATTTGCAGTGATTTCTAATTCTCTACAGCGTGTGGGACCACGTGGAGTGTTCCTCATTGGCTTATTATTGTTGCAGATCAGGCATGGGCCTCCTTTTTTTGAGAAGCGGGCCACATGAGATATGGCTCATCATCAGGCGGGCCGCAAGCGCTAATTTACATCCGGTCTCACATTAAAAAAAATGTTGTTACTCAGGTTGTTTGGATTTGTTTCTTCAGAATTCGTACATGTTGTTTTCCTCGATCGTAAAAATGATAGAAAGATAAATTACGACTGAAATGTTGGGGTAAAAAATCAGAAAGATTTCACATAGGTGACTTAGGCAAGCCATTCAGGTTGCCCATGACTGGTGTAGATATTGGCTATGCTTCTTTTTGATATTCATCCTAAATGTTCCTGCTTATTCTGTAACCAACTGTCAGATTTGCTGAAATAGACATATACTACCCATGTAGTGGTGATTCGATTCGAACAATCAGGTGAAATCTCCAGAGTTCCTTCGTGTAGCTGAATGTCATACAACTAGCTTTCACATCCACTGGTATATAAACTGCAATAGAGTGTTGAAATCTTGAAATGTAATATCTTCTACTCCAATCAGTATGATGTAGTCAGTGGCAATACGTTAACATATTATGTTCGCTTCAGACGAGATCCTAGTAGAAATGCTTGCAACTCTGTGAACTCAGTTGATAACATTTAAGGATTAGAAAGTAGTGATATTTTCGTGGTTATCAGAAATATTCAGACATAAAGAAGCTGATAAAGATAGAGTGAAGATGTGACTCACGAAGAGATATAGAGGGAGAGCGAGAGAGAGGCGGATTGTGAGAGATAAGGTGAGACCGAGAGAGGGGGAAGGACAGAGGAAGAGAAAGAACGAAAGAAACATGAAAGAAAGAAAGAAAGAAAGAAAGAAAGAAAGAAAGAAAGAAAGAAAGAAAGAAACTAACAAACAAACAAACACAAACAAACAAACATGAAAACGAAAATAATTCAGTTATCCCGGACCCGAATAACAAACATACTCTCTAAATTCGACACAATACCATAAAGCTCAGGATGAAATGTGAGGTATGAATCGATCCCAAGTATTTGATGGTATTTTATTTGATTGACCTTGGATCAATGAAAGGTAAAGTTGACCGCAGTGGGACTTGAACTCAAAATGTCAAGAGGCGTAACGAAGCATCACAAATCATTTGATGCGACATTCTATCGAATCTGCTATCCCTTACTGCATATAATGTTTAAACTACTACTACTACTACTACTACTACTGCTGCTACTACTACTACTACTACTACTACTACTACTACTACTTCTACAACTACTAATACTACTACTACTATTACTACTACTACTACTACTACTACTACTACTACTACTACTACTACTACTACTACTACCACTACTACTACTATTGCTGCTACTACTGATGCTGCTGCTACTGATGCTACTACTACTACTACTACTACTACTACTACTACTACTACTACTACTACTACTACTACTACCACTACTGCTACTACTGCTGCTACTACTGATGCTGCTGCTACTGATGCTACTACTACTACTACTACTGTTGCTGCTACTGATGCTACTACTACTACTACTACTACTGTCGCTGCTACTGATGCTACTACTACTACTACTACTACTACTGCTACTACTACTACTACTACTACCTCTACTTATACTTGCCGTTTCTTGTTATTGTCAGTGATGTAGGCTGCAGGGGTAGGGATCATTTATATAAATATAACCAAAACAATATTTTACATGGATGACTCACACGTGAGGCTAATTGTGGAGAATATTGTTGGTGTTATTGTTCTGACTATTGTTGTTGTGTTTGTTGCTCTTGCTTAGATCTTGACTAATAATTATGTTGTTGATGGCGGTGGTTGTTGCTCTCGTTGTTGTTGTTGCGCTTACTTTTATTATTGTAGTGTTGTTGTTTCGGTTTTGACTAATAATCATATTGATGCTGTAGCTGTTGTTTTTGTTGTTGTCTATGCTGGGATCTTGACTCATAATGATGTTGATGCTGATGCTTTTGTTGTTTCGATTGTTGCTTTATTTGCCTTTGTTATTGATAATCAATGCAAGAGGACCCGGAAGTGATAAACATTGAACCGACATGTTCTTAACTTCACTGGAGCCAATGAGGGAACAGCATCACAAATTACAAGCGAGCTAGAAATAGTAGCCAAAATCCCTTCATATCACGCATTCCGTCGCTTAAAAAAAAAAGACATTTTGGATAAAATTTCCCTAAGTCATATAACATTTTCAATAAATGTTGCTACAAAAACACCTTATCTTTGGAATCCCCGATACATTCTTTTTTTTAAACTTCGGGTTTCAGAACTCAATTTTAGAAAGACTGCTCTTGATGTACACAAGACAGGAATGTTACAAGTGTAACGCCTTTGTTGACAGTACTAATTTAGAGCTAAAGAACAAAAACTGAAGAAAGCGAATTGAAAAGGAACCTCTACATAATATGCTAGAATCGCAACCCAGATCTCCTTCTAATTATCTCTTACAAAAATGTTACATTGGATAATCTATTCGTAGACATACTGCGTTGAATATGTGTGGCTGCCTATAAATTCTTTTATTTCGAACAAGATATTTATTGGGCTAAATATATAGAAAAATGCCACTGAATAAATATGAATGGTATTTTAGAAATATATTGCTACTGATTGTAGTATACTAGAGATATATATTTCAATGTGACGTACTAGATATAAACACGTCTGAATGTAACGAACAAGATGTACCACCTCTGAATATGATGCACTAGATTGATTACCTGAAAAAATAAACAGGTAGTGACATAAAATTTGGGTATTTGACTTTGATCAGATCTGACACATAGCTAAACAAAATCAGTTGATGAAAGCAAAGCAATAAAAGACACACTAGCACACACAAACACACACAAACACAGACACAGTCACACATATGCACACAAACATTTTGTATATATATATATATATATATATATATATATATATATATATATATATATATATATATATATATATATATATATATATATATGTATATGTATGTATGTATATATATACATACTACTGTATGTCTGTATACATATATGTATGTACGTATACATACATACATACTTACAATTATATATATATATATACATATATATATATATACATATATATATATATACATATCTATATATATATATACATATATATATATATATATATACATATATAATATATAAGATCAAAAGATTGTTAAAAGAGTTCCATGTATTTTATTATGCGCATTTCAAAAACAAATATCATCATGCAATGACATTTGTGTTTTCATCAGATAAAATAGGAAGACATGATATGAAGGTTAAAAACACTTGTGGATAGTGCAGTTTTAAATCAACATATCAACTGCACTATCCACAAGTGTTTTTAACCTTCATATCATGTCTTCCTATTTTATCTGATGAAAACACAAATGTTATTGCATGATGATATTTGTTTTTGAAATGCACATAATAAAATACATGGAACGCTTTTAACCATCTGTTGATCTTATATATTATGTATACTCCCGTCCTACAAACTGTAGAGAGAGTGCTTCTTATCCGGTATCTGCATTGCTTTATTTTACTACAATAAAACTCACCTCCTATATATACATATATATATATATATATATATATATATATATATATATATATATATATATATATATATATATATATATATATATATATATATATATATATATATATATATATATATATATATATATATATATATGTATATATATATATATATATGTATATATATATATATATATATATATATATATATATATATATATATATATATATATATATATATATATATATATGTATATATATATATATATATGTATATATATATGTATATATATAAATGTAAGTATGTATGTATGTATACGTACATACATATATGTATACAGACGTACAGTAGTATGTATATATATACATACATGCACACATATATATATATACACGTATCGGTTTACCGAACATTTATTATAATGCTCGGTTTGTTTGTTTGTAAACAAACAAAGAGCCCGAATTACGTCACCTTTTTGTTCAACACTGACACGGGAACGATGTACTAGTTTCAAGCTTATTAGCTATCGTCAGCATCGTATACCTTCCTGCCAGATGGTTGAACGTCTGAAAGTATATACTTTCCTTATACATATTAACGGGTGAGCAGCCTCTGTATATATATAGATACTACTGTACGTCTGTATACATATATGTATGTACGTATACATACATTACATACTTACATTTAAGTAAGTGCCGTACTAAGAGTGAGAAATGAAATTTCGTTTCATTCTATTCCATTTATATATATATATATATCTGTGCATATATATATATATATATATATATATATATATATATATAATAGTGAGAGAAAGAGAGAGAGAGAGAACTCTCAGATTGCACTTCCATATTCTATATATAGAACTAAATACGCAATGTCTGTTTGTTTTTCTTCATTTATTTTCGGAATCTGTGGTGTCAATAAATGATTAATTAATCTCACTTCCTGAAATATTTTGTAAAATGTTTGCAACATTCTCGTGATTCTCAAGAGTATTCTGAACGAAATGACTCCATCAGGAAATGAGAGCAGTAAACAAGTACATCAATTCACCAATTTACCCAGTTCTCGATAAATTATAAATGTCTATATGACCAAGATAAGAAGCTGACTATTTTCTGTTTTCGTTTTTTTGTTTTTTTTTCATAAAAAAAACATTTTTTCAGGTTAATCAAAATGTTTTACATATATCGATAGTGGATTTCACAAGACATCAACAAAATAAATGAAGTAGGATTTCTTAAATAATCAATTAAACGATGGCAGGAGGGAGGATTGTTATTAGGTGATCTTAAACACTTTCTCGATGTTTTTCTCTGCCAAAATGAAGAAAACGTCATATTGATTGGTTCCTTAACAATCAATATTGGTTGAGAATTCTTTAATCTAAAACGCTTTAGATTTGGAAAATATGTTTTGGATTTTGGAAAATATGTTTATACTTTGTATACACTATTTATAAAAGCATAGCTTGGGGAAGGAACCCAAACCGAAATATGGTATCCATTTATATTTCATAAGGGAAGTTATTCAACAGTTGCCACGTGGTGTGCTACAGATGCACATCATTTAGTAAACTACCCTGTATTTAGTGGATTTTTCCATTTTGAGCGGCTCACGTTAGCACCAGAAACTATTTCAGGTTTGAGAATTTTGGAATTTCAGGCAAAGCATTTTTAAACTGTAGTATTAACAGAAATAAGAAAGGACCAACAACTGGATTTTGAATCTCGTTAGAAAAAAGAAACCAGCAAAAGAATGTGCCCGACCGCCTAGGGAGCAATATCAGCAGATATCAAGATCAATATAGCATCGGACATAATACCTTGTAATCTAGTTTATTTCTTCTTCTTCTTCTTCTTCTTCTTCTTCTTCTTCTTCTTCTTCTTCTTCTTCTTCTTCTTCTTCTTCTTCTTCTTCTTCTTCCACAGTGTCCTATCAGAAGTAGCCATATCCAATTGATCCGACTGGATCCTCAACAGAGACCAGCTAAACTCTGCGAGGTAACTTAACCATTATGCCCGTGGTCTACTTCTGGGTCTCTTTTGCCGGTTGCCTACGCCCGTAGGATCCTTCAAGCGATTCTTACCTTAGACATTCTAGCCACATGTACGTAGTATCGGAGCGGTGTTCTCTCTATTCTGAGAGGTAGTGACTCTACCTGGAAGTAATCCCCTAGAAATGCACCCTATAGAGTAACGTTACTCCAAATACCCTTCGGAGGAACTCCATTTCGGCCGCTTATATTCGCGATCGTATTCCTTCGCTCATTACCCTAGATTTATGACCATATGTAAGAGTAGACAAGAAAACCTAATTGAAGATAATGAGTTTGGCTTTTACACCAACCATCCTTCTGATAACCGAATGCTGAAGTTGGCAGCAACTCCTGTCCTTCTTGCATTTAATTCAGCCTCACTCCTGCTTCATCTTCTCCAACTCCTTTAGTGAAACTCCACTCAAATGCAGATTGCGCTGCACAAGCTGTCCTGAGAAGACGAATGTCTTCTTCTGAGTCAGTACCATGTCGTCAGCATATTCCAGCCAAGGTATCCTACACCCGCCGGTCTTAATACTCCTACCAGCCAGGCTGCGCATGTCAATTCCATGCGAGAAGTTTATGTTCATAAATTTATTTATTTATTAATAACAGTCATAGGTGAACGTGCAGTAACCATGTATTTTTTTTTCTCCTAGACTGTTTGTAAAAAGCGAGAGAATTATCCTAAGACTAGTGGCCTATGCTTATTTCTCTCTAAACATAGTTCGCTTAATGCCTCCGAACATTTTCACACTCGTTAAGAAATTAGGGAGTTGGTATGGTTGAGGTGTATTGAACGTTAGAGCTTAGTGAGTTGGTGTATTTAAGGAGTATTACCTGTTAAAGTTTTGGAAGTTGAGTTAATGAGGTAGAGAAGGAGTACTAGCAGTTGTGGTGCGAGAGTTAGTGAGTTTGACAAGTACTGATTGCTAAATGTTATGGCGTTAATACGTTTAAATATGAGTACTGGTAGCTGAAGTTTAGAACAGTTCGCGTTTGAGTATGAATACAGGCTGTTGAAGTTTGGGAAGTTGGTGACATTGAGAAGGAATACTGGTTAGAGATTATGGAGTTAACGAGTTTGAAATGGAGTACTGATTGTTGGAATTTAGAGAGTTAGAGAGTTTGAGCAAGAACACGAGCTGTTGGTGTTTAGGGAGTTAGGGAGTATAAGGATTATTGACTTCTAGAGGGCATTGTTTCGAATGGGTGGTAGACGTAGTAATGGATAATAGACTTAATACGTCCCCCCGGAATAATTCTACCACCTGACCTTTGGCTGTATTAAGCAGAGTCGACCCCAGTATTCGTACATCGTTTTTCGTTTGAAGATACCATCCTTCACTCCCTCGCCAGTCTCGGAGACACTGAAGAGATTAGAAGCGATGTCTTCCTTTAACTGACTAAACAGTAGAAAAAATATGGATAATAATTCACCTGAGCACGTTGTCTTAATGGAGACATTGCTAAAGAGATTTCATACTACATCCGAAAAATATCTGTTCTAGGAAACTAGATTAAGTGGAGAAGGTGTATATCTGCGTGTATATGTGGTGAAGGAACGACAAAGATAGTTGCTGTAGGAAGAAAGGAAACTGAAATTATGAAACAGATCAATGAACCCAAAGGGCGTTTCGGTATAATTCAAATGTGACACATTCTAAACATCTTTCGTTCTTTCCCACACGCATATTTTCCTCCTTCAATCACGCACATTTTTTTCATTCATTTTCTCTATATATCTCTACTCTTGCTACCCCACTTTCTTTCTCTCTCTCTCTTTCTCATGTTCTCTTTCCTGTCTATCTTTCACTTTTTTCTTCTCCGCCTCTCACTCTTTCTCTCCCTTTTATTCTTTCACTCAACATGACCGATACACATTTTTTTTTTTTTTCTTAATCTAATTTTTATCACTCCTCACCACCACCATTGCCTCACATCATCACGACGATTTCCGCTAGTCACATCACCATGCAATTGTTATTGTGTACGTGGTTATATAATTGCATATGTGTGTGGGTGCCTGCCTGCCTGCCTGCGTGTATCGGTGTGTGTTTGCATGTGTGTGTCTATGTGTGTGTTTCTCTATGTATGTGTTCGTGTGAGTCTCTGTGTGTACCTGTGTGTGTTTGAATGTGTGTCTATGTATGTGCTTCTCTATGTATGTGCTTCTCTATGTATGTGTTCGTGTGAGTCTCTGTGTGTATCTGTGTGTGTTTGAATGTGTGTCTATGTATGTGCTTCTCTATGTATGTGCTTCTCTATGTATGTGCTTCTCTATGTATGTGTTCGTGTGAGTCTGTGTGTGTATCTGTGTGTGTTTGAATGTGTGTCTGTGTATGTGCTTCTCTATGTATGTGTTCGTGTGAGTCTCTGTGTGTATCTGTGTGTTTAATTTTATATTCAAATATCAGACTATTTTATATGTAGAAGTAAATTAATTCATGAGTGCCTATATTTTACTTCGGATATATATATATAATCAGTGAAACAATTGTCAGACTGTAAATAAATCCCTTCTTTGTACTTTTGACCATGTTATTCTTCATTTTTTCAATTTTATATATATATATATATGTGTGTGTGTGTGTGTGTGTGTGTGTGTGTGTGTGTGTGTGTGTGTGTGTGTGTGTGTGTGTGTGTGTGTGTGTGTGTGTATATATATATAGGGAAAAAGTATGTATATATATAGATATGTAAATATATATATATATATATATATAGGAAAATAGTCAGGATCCCGACGGCTGAGTTCCGGCCGTTTCGTCAGCTATTTCTGAACTGTTTAGAAATAGCTGTGGAAACGGCCGGAACTCAGCCGTGGGGGTCCTGACTTTTTCCTATTACCCACTCTACTATCCATAGTATCGAGTACTCTGGTGTGTTATGGTCCACCTGGTTCCTTACCACACTTCCTTCGTTATATATATATATACATATTAGAAAGTGAGGTTATTTTTACAAAATGAAAAATAACCGGGGTGTCCTACACGAGTGAAAGTATAAGGAAAAAAGATGAAATCGTAATGCAACTGGAGTCTTATTTAAAAATATATATATATATTTATTTGGTTCCTTTGCCGGTTGCGCAGTTCTTATTCTTTACCGGTTTCTCAGATGTGAGAAAAACCACAGACCCTCCATCTCAACTCTACTTTTGAAAAGCAGAAGAACTGCGAAACCGGTAAAGGAACGAAATAAATATATATATATATTTTTAAATAAGACTCCAGTTGCATTTCAATTGCATCTTTTTTCCTTATATATATATATGTGTGTGTGTGTGTGTGTGTATGTGTGTGTGTGTGTGTGTGTGTGTGTGTGTGTCTGTGTGTGTGTGTATTTTTCTTTTGAATAAAACAGTTCTAGTCCTGTAGAAGGCATTTCTAAATTGAATATTATATACTGTATTTATATATATATATATATATGAATTCTGAATATATGTTGGTTGTTTACCGACACCTTAGTATGCAGATTTGAGCACTCGACGAAGTAGGTAGGTTGGTTTGTTTACTCCGGCGTAATGTAAAATAATTATGTCAAATATATAAAATTTGGCTTCGTTTATTATAAATTATAGATATACTGCTATATATATTTAGGTGACAGCCATCATTGGCTGTGATCTCTTCGGGCAGTCCGAATTGGTGTGGGAAAGACACTTCAACAACATGTGTACCTGTCTTTCCCACACCAATTCAGACTGCCTGAAGAAGCCAATGATGGCTGCCACCGAAATATATATAGCAGTATATCTATAATTTATAATAAATGAAGCAAAATTTTACATATTTGACTTAATTATTTTTTATACATTTATATATATATATATATATATATATATATATATATATATATATATGTGTGTGTGTGTGTGTGTGTGTGTGTGTGTGTGTGTGTGTGTGTGTGTGTATACATGCATGCGTGCGCCGTGCGTGTGAGTATGTATGTGTGTGAAAATTAAATGTTAAAAGCACAACTAACGACGAAGTTCAATGAAGATATATGTTAGTTTCACGTTTAATATAGTAGAAAGAGACTTAATATTTCGGACGCTAGTCCTTCTTCAGAAAATAGAATGAGAAATTAAAGAAGAAATAGAAAGATAAAGGAGAGTGAGCAAGGACAGAAACGAAAAACATTTTTTCAAGAAAAAGCAAGTCTGTTCCATTCGCCATCTCTTGGAAAACTTTTGTAAGGAGCTTTTCTGGTGTAGTAAATTCAGTTGGGCGTCTTATCATTTTTATAGTGGGTGTATATAAGTTTTTCTAAGTGTGTGTATGTGTATGTGTGTATGTGTGTGGGTTCTTTGTTGTTTGTGTGCAAGAACTCGTGAGGATATTTGTGTATAAATTTAAGAGCGAGAGGGGGAGAAAGAGAGAGAGTAGTTTTGTGTGTGTTTGCATGATCTCTGTTGCTCCGTACAGAGCTGTGAGTGCAAGTGTAGGGGTTTATTGTCGGTATGTACAAAGCTGTGTGGTGGGAGGGAGTTCTGACCGTAACAAAGACATAGGAAACTTGAGGTCGAATGTTCGCATGTGTTTGTGTTCATACAAACATACACACATGCAAATGGACACACACATTATACACTCATTAAATTGCTATTTATAGCAGGGCTTATAACCATGTTAGTGCTGATGGGAATATCCCATCGAAGCACACCGTACATTTTTTTGTTTTGTTTTTTTGATTGGAAATGTCGTATCTCATTGCATGTGCTTTTTCGGGGTTAATGGTGTAGAGTTGCACAACTGTTATTGATTGGTCTGCACATATATTTTGCACTCTGAAACGATCATAAACAACGGACTAATTAACTACTGCACCTTGTCTTATTTTTACATTGTTCAACGCAGAAAAGAAAAACGTATTCAATCCCGTAACTGGAGTATATATTAACTTAATTCAGCAATCCCAAGCCAGAACCTAATTGGCTGAAACTAAAATTGTGTACAAACTGCTATGTTTCTCTTATCAGGAATCCATTTTGATTTTAAAAATAAACAAGCTTATTTGCTTGTTTTCAAATTAAATAACATGACAAATACGAAGCTGATATTCCGTGTCATAGAAGAGGGAGTAAAGTGCA
The DNA here is from genome assembly GCA_964016885.1 of Eledone cirrhosa. Classification (NCBI taxonomy): domain Eukaryota; kingdom Metazoa; phylum Mollusca; class Cephalopoda; order Octopoda; family Eledonidae; genus Eledone; species Eledone cirrhosa. Next base: position 283,416,847 of record OZ024740.1, read on the forward strand.
TGATATCTGAGATATTACACCTTTAATTCTCTAGGCGTTTATTCTACATGTTAGAAATAACTGATAGTTTCTATGAAATCCCACCATACCACCTTAAAAGAAAGAAAGGTTTAGAAAATAGCGTAGATGTACAAAACGAGTGGTCCGGCTGCAACACTAAAATAAAAGGATGAGAACTATCGTTATCACAATCGTAATCATCAGTGTCGTCGTCTTCTTCATCATCATTACCATCACCATTGATATCGTTATAGTTATGGCCATCATCATCGATATTACTCGTAGTTGTCATCCATTCTAGTAGCAATATTTTTCGTTATTTTCTTGTTTTGTATTTAGTATTCCAGTTGTTGCAGTTATTGCGGTTAATGTTTTTATTGATGTTTGGTGATATCATATTTTCTCATCTATTTTTTTACAGTACAGAACGGCTACGTTCTTCGAGCTCCCCATTGCACAGTACAATCTCCCATCCCACACCAAGTTTTTCCAGAGATAAACTTAGTGAAGCTAGACCCATAAAATATAAAATGAAAAATACAAAAAATAAAAAGAACAAAAAAAAAAATCAAACATTAAATTTGTATTTTGAATAATGTTTTCAATCACGACAAATCTATTGGAGAAACAAAACATTATCATCAACAACAATATCATCAACAACAATATCATCAACAACAATATCATCAACAACAATATCATCAACAATAATATCATCAACAACAATATCATCAGCAACAATATCAAGAACAGTAAAGGATAATAAGAACAGCGGGTATAAAATAAAACAATAACAAACAAATTCCCAAGATCAATATTATATAGACAGAAAATCAATGGTAGAATTGAATTCCCAAGGATGAACCAATGAAAACAATATATTTGTAATGTTTAACGAAGCGTATCTATGATGAGATCTCCGAACACCAAGTAGAATGTAACAAAAACAACAACAAGCAAAATAAAAAGAAATGAAGACACATAAAAATAAGAGACGGGAAGAGAAGGGAAGGAAGATGAAGAAGCAAAGGGGAAAGGAGAAGGAAGGAAACCAATAAATAAAAGAATGAATTAGATAAACAGAAGTGTTGGTGGTAGAGGAGCAGAAGGGTATTGGATGCCGAGTTTCCAGTCGCAGATTTTAGTAATGTCAGTCTGACCAGAGAGCAGGCCGACCGTGACATCATAAGGATTTGAAGAAGCAAATTGTTGAGGGAAATCCGCCATTTTGTTCGCTATATTTTTGCATCATGTATCGGGCATGTCTAGATTACATTCATTGTTTAAACTACACTTCTCTTTCTTTCTATTTCTCCTTCATGTTTTCGTCTTTTACGATAAGTTTAGGCTACATTCATTGTTTAATCTATTCCACTCCTTCTCTCTATTCTCTTTCGGTTTTCATTGTTTTACTTGGTCTTAATCTTTTTATTACTAAGCATTTTTTCCAGTCATTTTTTCTTTCCTTTTATTTCTTTGTGTTTTTCTTAATCCTGTCGTGATTTCTGATTCACTTTGATGTTGTTTACATCATCTCTTGTATGTACCGAATTCCTAACCATATCGTTATACCTTTATCAACAAATCTTCATATCTCTGTCCCCTTCTTTTTCTCAGTCTCACAGAGTTAGTTCTTCCCTGCCCATATTCCTTCTATATATGCAAAAACATCCATGTTTCCATATAACAAACCTTTTTTCATATTCACCCACAGAAAATGTATGAAGAATATGTATACTAATGTTGCCCTCGAAATGGGTTTTTATGTCAGTCTGTCTATGCTGAACTACACGGATTGCACCTGACAATGTCTTTCCTCTATACATGATATATCTATGAGTTCTTCAAAATCCACCCCTTTCTTCCAGATCTTTACTGAAATATCATTTCTTGAACATGTCCATCTCAGCAAATTCTAAAGTATGATACTCGATATGATGGACTGTTGGTCAGGTATCAGATGTCAGGCTAAACAAGTTAGAGAGAGGAGGAGAAAGAGAACGAGAGAGGGAGAAAGAGAACAAGAAAAAGAGGGAGAAAAAGCCTTGAGAGAGAGAGAGAGTGATGAAGGGTGCAGCAGGGTGGGGGTATTATGTACTAATCGATGAGGCAGTTGACGAGTGATTGATAGCAAGCCACAGAACGAACGTTGGAGAGAGCGCGCTCAAACATACACATACTCACACAGATACACATGCTCACACACATACACATACTCACACACATACACATGCTCACACACATACACACGCTCACACACATACACACGCTCACACACATACACATACTCACACAGATACACATGCTTACATACATATACATGCTCACACACATACACACGCTCACACACATACACACGCTCACACACATACACACGCTCACACACATACACATACTCACACAGATACACATGCTTACACACATATAGATGCTCACACACATACACATGTTTACACACATACACATACTCACACAGATACACATGCTTACACACATATACATGCTCACACACATACACATGTTTACACACATACACATACTCACACAGATACACATGCTTACACACATATACATGCTCACACACATACACATGCTTACACACATACACATACTCACACAGATACACATGCTTACACACATACACACGCTCACACACATACACACGCTCACACACATACACATACTCACACAGATACACATGCTTACACACATATACATGCTCACACACATACACACGCTCACACACATACACATACTCACACAGATACACATGCTCACACACATACACACGCTCACACACATACACACGCTCACACACATACACATACTCACACAGATACACATGCTCACACACATACACACGCTCACACACATACACACGCTCAAACACACACACATACTCACACCAGATACACATGCTTACACACATATACATGCTCACAAACATACACACGCTCACACACATACACACGCTCACACACATACACATACTCACACAGATACACATGCTTACACACATATACATGCTCACAAACACACACGCTCACACACATACACACGCTCACCCACATACACATACTCACACAGATACACATGCTTACACACATATACATGCTCACACACATACACATGCTTATGCACTCGTTCACACGCATACACATGTATATACACACGCTCATACACATACATCCACACACACACACAAGTTATAAGTGAATACTCGTTACGTTTACACAGTACTGTTTTCTTTCTCCGAACTCTTCGTTGTTTGGGGGCGAATGGAAGATACATCGATGAAAATATTATTATATTTGTCTGAAATTGCTTCTTTATTTGATATTATATTTGTAGTGCTTTAGCAAAATACTGGCGTAGAGAATATATTTATTCTCTTATTTGTTTATTAATCTTTTTTATATATATCTACTTTTACCCACATTGGAAAATACATATGACGGGTATTACTCTAGGTTATATAATAAATGTCATTGAATTGTATCATTCGGGAACCTGAAGTTATTGATACATGCCTGTAGCTTTCATAACAGAAATACGCCTTCTTGTACAAGGTACCTTGAGAAGATATCGTTTCAGTATTTTCTCTGTGTGTTTACCATTTAAATACCAGGTATTATCGGAGTGTTCTAGAGAAAGAAACTTCTGTATCTATTCGAAAATACCCTGATTGCTGTAGAAACGTCTTCGTTATCACCAGGATTCCTGTTATCGGGACATTTTACCCGTGTCAAAATATCTCTACGATTTCTTCCTAACACCTACCACAGCGTCATTAGAACTCATCTGTATATTCACTGATCGATATACAACATCTTTTACTTGTATATATCTAATATAAATAGATACTAAATGTCACCATCGCTGGTGATCATATCACATCTCACACATTCACAGCTAAGGTGTAATCAACTGGAAAGTGTTTATCTGATGCACGCCCGTATTTGCGGTAAACTAGTCCTCAGTGAACTTTTGTCATGTGTTAATGTTAAATAAATATTCAATGCTATTAGAAACCAGATTCCTAATAACAGATAAAGAGATACTCATATGTATAATTGTACATTTTTAATTGGTTATTCTCTTAATGGATATTATTTCCATTCTTCACTTGAAAGTCCGCTTCACAGTTTATTAGTTTAACACACCCACGCGCGCGCACACACGCACACACACACACACACACACACACACATCCACACACACATACCCACATATATATATATATATATATATATATATATATATATATATAAGTGCGAACACACTATCTTGAAGAAGGCATGTGTTGCATTCATATATATATATATATGGGAAAAGTATGACCCCGACGGGAGAGCTCAAGCCGTTTCGACGGCTATTTCTGGACGAGAAATAGCCGTCAAAACGGCTTGAGCCCTGCCGTCAGGGTCATACTTTTTCCTATTACCCACTCTACTACACTAAGTATTGAGTACTCTGGTGCGTTATGGTCAATCTGGTTCCTTACCACAATTCCTTCGTTATATATATATATATATATATATATATATATATATATATATATATATATATATGCATCTATATGTATATTTCTACAGTACATGTGTAGGGAAGGCATCTCGTTTGAAATGCCTGAGGCGATGTGTGTTATGACGGTGCCCCTACGATTCCATCAAGTGTTAAAGTCTCAGGGTTTTGGAAATAGCAATGGAAACTACAAATTGTCTTGTTTTCTGATTTTAAATTAAATATGAGGTTAATCGATGAAAGATCCCACCAGCTATTTTATATATACATTCGTTATAGAATACTGTGTATTTATTCAGTATCTGTTATATCTCAGGATGCGAAAGCTAAGGCACATTTTGTAAGCCCTGATATTAGATCCAAATTTGACACCATTATTATTAGTTTAATGTTAAATAAATATTCAATGCTATTAGAAACCAGATTGGCAGTATCAGTAGAGGGTCGGGCGCCATGCCTTGCAGCAAAGAGTTACGGCCCTTTATGGTCTGGGTTCAAATCCCGCCGAGGTTAACTTTGCCTTTCATCCTTACGAGGTCGATAAAATAAAGTACCAGTAATGCACTACGTAATTACTGGCCTTGTGCCAAAAGTTAGAAACAATTATTATTAGTTTAAGGGGTGGTGGATTTGCAGTATCGGTAGAGGGTCGGACGCCATGCTTTGACGCATAGAGTTACGGCCCTTGCCATTCTGAGTTCAAATCCCGCCGAGGTTAACTTTGCCTTTCTTCCTTATGGGTCGATAAAATAAAGTACCAGTAATGCACTGGGTATTTGCTGGCCTTGTGCCAAAAGTAGAAACAATTATTATTAGTTTAACAGTTTTTTAAGATCAGAAGATCAATGATGATTGAATGGTAGTAGCACATATCTATTACCATGACAGAAATTGAAGGTACGATTTCTCTATGAGTTCTTAAAAATATTTCCGTCCACGACCTGAATGATCCCTGTTTAGAACATTCATCTTTGCCACATACGACGGTAGTTCAGTATGGTTGAAGTGGATGTTGATCCTTGCTACGTAGATTTGATACATCTAGACATCCTTCGTGTTTTGTTTTCATTTAAATGGGCATTTTATATAGGGTATCTGAACCTTTTAGAAATAACACTCAAATCACACTCTATTTTTCTTAAAGAGATACTGAAGAATATAATTCCTTGACAGGCTTAAAAAGACAGTAGTCATAGCGGAAATGACTGATCAAAGACACTCCAATTATGCAAATGCAAGGTTAAAGTGGATCAACGTCTTTAGATGAGCATATGGGGTGAATGAGGTATCAAAACCTGAAGCAATATCTAGTACGTATAGTATATCAACATTGAATATCTCTTGTGGAAACAAATATATATTACTAGTTACATTCAATAGAGCGTGACCACGCCGCAGTAAAACATTTCAGAGTGAAGTATAACGATTCCACTAACTAAGTAATCGACGTGTATTTATTTAATCTATATTTTTGTTAATGTTATTATTATTTTCAGTAGATTTAGGGAGTTGGATTGGCAGTATCGGTAGAGCGTTGGACAAGATGCTTTGCAGCATATAGTTACGTCCCTTTACAATCTGAGTTCAAATGACACCGAGATTAGCTTTACCCTTCATCCTTATACGGTCGATAAAATAAGGTACCAGTAATGCACTTGGATCTATTTTATCAACGTTCACGCCGCTCCAAATTGTTGGCCTTGCACCCAAATCAGAAACCCTTATTTTTAGTAGATTGTTAAAAGAGGAAGAGCAGTGCCCATGAGCTTGTCAGGGGTATCTTAGGCGGGTGAACGGAAGAGGTCGAGAGATGACACCAATACTTGAGGCAGAGTGGACTCCACTGATAGCAGCGGCGGACCAGGTTGATAAGATATAAAGAGTATCTGTGTAGTCATTTTACGCCCAGAAACCTTACCAAACAGTGCAACGTATATTGTCTGATCTCTGACCTGCACCGATTGCTTCATCATGAAAGGACTTCAATTTGAAATATACAGAGGAAATTTGAGCAAATAGTGAAATCAAGTGCAGACTAATTAACAAAATGTTGTTACATTGTTAATGTAAAGTCAAGCATGACAATTCAATACGAACGGATTACGCTGACATTGGCATAGGAAATACATAGAGACCATTTCCTGATGACGATAATAATGATGATTGTGATAATTATGATGGTGGTGAAGTTAAGACGACAATTAAGATGATTATTATGCTGATGATGAAAATGAAAACTATAATGATAATCATAATGGTGGTGCTAAAAAGATGGCGGCAACAAGGGTAATGATTACGATGACGATGACGATGATGTTTATGGTAATGATGGTGAACAGAAAGAGTAGGATGTCTATGATGATGCGGTCAATGAAAGCATAGAAGTTAATTTCATTTATATTGCACACGTTGATGAACAAACCTTATTGAGTATTTGATCGAGATTATAATGGCAGAGGAAAATAAT
>OZ024740.1:283426337-283441337 GCA_964016885.1 Eledone cirrhosa
GATTGGTGCTCTGAAATAGCGATGTATACATGAATGAATGTATATGTATAGTATATTTGGCAATAGTCTGTCTGTCTGTCTGCTTCTCTCTCTCTCTTACTCTGTTTCTCTCAATATACTGTATGTTTAATTAAAAACATTTTGAAGACCTTGCGCTATTATTTTAAAGTGGTGACTATGTCACTTCTTTTTTCACCAACAGTGTGAAATAGATCTGTCAGCTTATCTCCCTTCTTTTGCTGAAAAAAGAAGTAAGTGACATAGTCGTTACTTTAAAATAATAGCGCAAGGTCTTCAAAATGTTTTTAATTAAACATACAGTATATTGAGAGAAACAGAGTAAGAGAGAGAGAGAGAGAAACAGACAGACAGACAGACAACCAGACAGACAGACAGACAGACAGACAGACAGACAGACAGACAGACAGAGAGAGAGACGGAGAAAGTCTGCAGACAAGTTACAGTGGGATAACTATAGAGAATGAAGGTGTAGGAAAGAAAGAGAGTAAGGAATAAGATGTATGAATGGGTGGAAAGTAATAACAATGATTTGTTGGTTAGACAAAAAATATATATTCTTAGATATCAACATACATATGTGCACAGACACAAGCACCCCCCCCCCTCACCCACCACCCACACACACACACAGAGATGCGTAAACATGCAAACTCACACATGCAAACACACACACACACACACACACGTGCACGTTCTGTGTCTGCGTTTGTATGTAAGTGTGTGTCATTCTTGTTTCTACGTTTCTTTATTTATTTGCCGATATGTGGGGTGTATATACTACGTACATACATGTATGTATATATATGCCTGTATATATGTATATATATATATATATATATATACAAAGAAAGTGTGGTAAAGAACCAGGTGGACAATAACGCACCAAAGTACTCAATACTTAGGGTAGTAGAGTGGGTAATATGAAAAGAGTCAGGACCCCGACGGCTGAGCTCCGGCCGTTTCGACAGTTAGATCCGAACTAAACCAGTAGTATACTGGAGTTCAGCCGACGGGGTCCTGACTCTTTTCCTATATATATATATATATATATATATATGTGTGTGTGTGTGTGTGTGTGTGTGAGAGAGAGAGAGAGAGAGAGAGGGAGAGAGAGAGAGAGAGAGAGAGAGAGTGTGTGTGTGTATCCCGGGTTCAATCGGGAGTAACCACAGTAAGTAAGGTACTCAATACATAGCAGAGTATAAATAGTTAATATAGAAAGGACTAGAACTATTTCATGATGATTTCCTTCGAATGAAACGGTTCTAGTCCTGTAGAAGCCATTTATATATATATATAATTGCATACTATAGCATAATACAGTATAGAATAACATAGTATAATGTGGTATATTTAGGAATATAAATAGCAACAATGTCTTATTTAGTTCAGGCTTATTCGTGCGTGTGTGCGCGCGTGTGTATGTGTGTACGTGTGTGTGCGTGTGCGTGTGTGCATGTGTGTGTGTGTGTGTGTGTGTGTGTGTGTGTGTGTGTGTGTGTGTGTGTGTGTGTGTGTGTGTTTGTGTGTGTGTGTGTGTGTGTGTGTTGGATTGGGAGTGAGAGAATGGATGACTGAAAAAATCACACACGTGGTCATACACATACAAATACTTATGCACACACACGAACGCGAACAAATGTGTGTGCCTGTGTAAGTGTGTTTGCGTGTCCATACGTATTTGTGCTTTGGTGTGTGTATGTGCGTTTCTGATTTCTGAGTTTTTTCCACATCCACCCGTCTGCATGTGTGTGTGTGTGTAGTTTTCTGTTTGTGTTAGTGTGTGTGTGTGTGTGTTTATTTGGGTGTATACGATTGAAAGAAAATGGGGGAAAGAATGGTAGTAAAGATGAGAGAGCAGTAAAGAGAGAGTGGGCGAGGAGAGAGCGGAAGGTGGAGAGAGAATGGTGGTGAAGACACATGCACACAGTATTTGGTTGCAAATGTCTACTGCGTGATTTCATTACAATTCTACACACTAGTGTATTCTAAATGTATGTATATATAATTCTAAGCACATATAGCAACCTCTAACATTATAATCATCTACACACCATTTCCTCCCTTCATACACACCCACCCTTACAGAGAAAGATATTCCTTTCCATGCTAGAAATGAAAAGAACTACAACTTAAAACGAAGTACTCAATATTTGATACCGAACGAAACAGAGACAGTCCGACAATTGGGTTAACAACAGCGACAGAGCGAATATGCTGGAGAATAGCAGGTTAGAGTTTCTAGGGAAAGTGAATGCTGCAAGTCTGTCGTGGTAAGAAAAAAGACTCGTGGGAGTAGCCTGGGATGTTTTATTTGACCAGAATGGTAAATATTTTTTCACCACCGAAACATCCAACCGGTGGTGAAGATATTAGTGCAGACAGATCCTGGGAGGCAAATATCCATGATGCACTTGACAGGGAATATAGAAGTTAAAATATGTGAAATCAACGATTGTGAGTCATATTTTCTTTTAGATGTCAGGTAATTAACTTGGGTTGACTTTCTGCTTAGGAGTCTAGGACAAGCCACAAATGAAACAAGGGTCCTTTCGAGTAAACTATCAAAGACTGCTGAGAAGGTGGGTCATTATATCTAGCACAAGAGAGAGGACGAGTGGTGCATCTAATGCAGTAAAAAGTATGCAACTATCAAAATAAACTGTTGAAGTTGATGGCAACGTATGTCCCGGGTTGACAACATCAGACTCACCTAATTTCTTGATGTTGTGCAGGTGTTCCTTCACTTACATCGCTGTTTCGCTCATGATTGGTGAAGTGTTACAGTGGAAGGGGCCAACATACCTGTAGATTTGCTTCTACTCCTGATGACATTTCACGACAGAGTACAGAGCACCCTCAACACACACAGTTCTATTCAAAATTATATATACGAAAACACTATTTTTGTCCGATCCGTTGTCTTTAGATTGGATTGCTTCGGGATGTAACCTTATTACATAAGATGTTGTCTAATGATATCTCGTGACGGATTATATAATTGAACAATCAAGTAACCACAGTTGCATTGAAATATATATCACAGCTTTATTAATAAAGGAGATTTTACCATCGACACCAAACTTCGTATTTTTCTTATATATAAATAAATATATATAAGAAAAATACATATATATATATATATGAAAACTTACATAAAGTTGTTACACATATATGCATAGAGCCACTGAATCCAACATTGCTTCATTCAGGTTCATACATACCTACAGTCTGTTTCTCTTCCGACTGAAGCATACGCTTGGGCCCATGTTAACCCACTTGCACTCAGTTGGCAATATGCTTACACATAATCTTTAAATCTAACGCGTACCACCATCCAAGTTCACCCACGGAATCTCTCTCCCTCATGTACCCATTCATTCTCTCTCTCTCTCTCTCTCTCTCTCTCTCTCTCTCTCTCTCTCTCTCTCTCTCTCTCTCTCTCTGTATATATATATATCTTACTCTCTCTCTCTCTCAAGAGCGTGAAACTAATAAACCTTTGTTCGTACTGCCTCTCTGTTTTGTTCCCGTTCCATTTTTCACTATATATATATATATATATATATATATTTATATATATATATATATATATATATATATATATATATATATATATATATATATATATATATATATGATGTCCCTGTCTTGTTGCTATTTATTTCTTATTTGTCTCTTCCATATTGAAACAAATAGAATAACGTATTTTTTCGATTCAAATGTCAGTCATTTATACACTCACTTCACCCTAAACACTCTGCAATATACATACCTACGCATGTTATAATTATATATATATATATATATATATATATATATATATATATATATGTGTGTGTGTGTGTGTGTGTATGTATACATATATATACATATCTTTCTAGAATACCGTTTGTCTATTCAAAGAATACGAATAAATCTATTTATGCAATAGTTCCTTCTTGCTTGTGGTCGTCTACGATTGGAACATACACATATGCACGCGCACAAACATACATGCTATATATATGAACAATCATACACACACATGTATTTATACATTAGTTAACTCCTTTGACAACAATTGCAGACTTATTCCAATGGCTCTGTTGCTATTTTAGATCACTTCAAAACAGAATCACTTTTGCGCCATTCCAACACTTATACGTATTTGGTTCCTAACATTAGTATCTCTCTCTCTCTCCTCTCTTTTACCCTCACCACAGCTCTCTCTCCCTGCCCCCATCTCTCTCTCTCTCTCTCTCTTCATGCACACACACACACACCCACACACTCACACACAGACACAATAATATGCACAAACACACGCCCACTCACACATAAACACAGGCACACACACACGTACATTCTCACTTAGTCCTATAGTTATTAAGACTATTTATTAGTTTATATTTCACTTGTAGTTGACGATGAACGTGGTCAGGCAGGTGAGCTTTACAGCTGAAAATTACTTAGATATTCATATAATAAATATATAATTGTTTCTACTTTTAGCACAAGGCCAGCAAATACCCAGTGCATTACTGGTACTTTGTTTTATATAATGGATTACAGTTAGGTTTTTACCAAATTTAACTTTAATTCTTGTCAAAAACATCTGTTTTGTTACTTGGCTGGTCTGGAGGATAATGCAGTAATCAACCCATCACAGGCACTCCGAAACCGGGGAGGGTGATAACCTTGATGTTCTCTTTAAACTGTTCAATGAGCTCTCCATTAAGAAAGATATGATTTAGGACACGATTTGGGTGATGAGAAAAGAGACGAGTGAATCGAGGGTAGCGGACCAGAGATAACATGTGGCTAGCAAGCTCAGAGAAGCAGTTACCAATCTAGTAATATAGAAAATCAGACGGAGCAAACAACATGACTGCGTTCTGTTATTCCTGACATCTGAATCAGTAGCCTGGTTATAATTTAATTAATTGCCTATTCCACCTCAAGGGATTTAGTCTTGTTAGAATTCAATTCACTTGTTTAAGCTGTTATTACCTTTGAATTGACGCAGGTATGGTTGCGTGGCTTCTTGGTCAAGTGTCTTTACCATATTATTACGTTGGCCCAAACTCTGCGGGTGAAATTGGTTGGACAAAAACTGTGTACAACTCCATAGAATTGATTTCACTTGGACCTCAAAGGCCCTGTCTTATCACATTATGTCACGCTGATTCTGTTTTGAGAATTACTTTAAGAGCTTACAAATTTCGAGCATACTTCTTCTTCTTTTCGTATTTTCGAAGCATGTGGTTATATGACAGTTTCCCATTTCTTTACACAGACCTTTGCATTATTATTAAATTCTGAGAGATCTTTTAAGCTGCACTGGTTGGGTAGTAGAGGGCAAATAAGGCAGTGCTGCATACTCAACTACTTATACATCCATTCACTAGTTCGACGTTCAGTTGATTGAAGAACTGAGTGTTCATCGTCGAAACTGACGAAGAATGCATCAAACACCGAATCCTTCCTAAATTTCAACCAACTTTACACTCCCACTAATAAAACATGTACTTCTGAGAAACATATGAGTGTTGCTATTTTCAGCTTTTTCTAAACACAAAAATAAATTCCTATAATATCGGCGAAAGAAATCAATATTTCCCTTCCATTTTCATGTTTAATACAGAAAAAAGCATGGGAGCCACAACTTCTTATTTTGAAATAAATAAATAATAAATAGATATCCTGCAATCCACAAACAGTTCTACACAACTAAAACTAAAAAAAAAAACATGAACACTAACTTATCTTCTTTTAAAATATTTAGTCCTTGTGTTACATTGAAATAAATCACTAACTTCTCACCGTCCATACCCTTACATACACTTGAGCCAATAATACCTTGGGTCAAGGCTTGAACACAAAAACGTCTTATTTTTGCAGAATATCTAGTCCTTGCGAAATTAAATATATAATCCTCTTGGCTACACATATTTAAGCCTCTAATATCTCAGGCAAAAGTATGACGAAGGCCACTTCCAAAATACGAATTAACAGTAGCTAATATAGACTACCACCACCAGTTTCTTTGGCTCCTGTATTTTACCAAAAAAATATAGGCTTTGTGCCTGCTTAGTCAAAATAAATCGATATTTCATCTTTTTCATCATACCAAATCCAATTCCGATTTTTTCCCCCTTTCACATGAAAAATTCCCTTACACAGTGCTGCCTCGTCTGTATGGACTGCCGCCGACACAATAGCAATGCCTTATTACAACCAGCCATCAAGATAAATCTATTTACGTACTAGAATTTTCTTGACTCACTCCCCTGTCATTTTACCATCCACTGGGTGATTAATGGGCCACGCGACGCCATTAAACACTCTTCTCTCTCTCTCCCTATTTCATTTTTCTCCCTCTCTTACTCCCTCTTCACTGTCACTCTTTCTTTATCCTCCTTCATTTTCTTAGTTGCTTTCTTTTATTGATCCAATTTTTGCTAAACTCACACAGCTTTCAGCAATTTTGCTTGAATTTATTATAGTTTGTTTTTTCTTGTACTTTTTTGTTTATATATTTATTTTTCTAAATCCGTATAGCTAAGCGAGACTAAAAATATTTTCTATTCATCGTCATTCCGTCAATTTTATAATTATATCATATTAATTATCGTTATTAATTATTGTTAAATTAATAACGAAAAGCCGTACACGATGCTCTGCTAGCTGTGACCGCGACGAGATTTCAATTTCTAGTCTTAATTTACTCTTATCATTTACGAAAAAGGCATACATCTAAAAGAAATTCCTTCTCACATTCCTTTAAGGTATAAGAACCTCTGACAATTCAGAACAAACCATATGCTTGGAAAGTATAGAGTTATAATTCGGAAGATTTTCTATTCTGGTGACAGGAACAGCACGAGCAGTATGTTCTTGCCATATTTTCGCTAAGTAAAAGTGTTAAATGCATCTCCGTCGGATTCGATGATGAAGATTCAGTTTCTCGATCAATTTAACTACTTGCATTATTGTATTAGCGGTGGATTGGCAGTATCGGTAGAGGGTCGGAAACCATGCTTTGCAACAAAGAGTTACGTCTCTTTATGGTTTGAGTTCAAATCCTGCCGAGGTTAACTTTGCCTTTCATCCTTACGGGGTCGATAAAATAAAGTACCAGTAATACACTGGTTAATTGCTGGCCTTGTGCCAAATGTATAACAATTATTGTATTAGCGCTCAAGGTCCTTTACGGTCTGATTACAGTTCTTTACGGCCTGAGTTCAAATCCCGCCGAGGTTAACTTTGCCTTTCATCCTTACGGGGTCGATAATAAAGTACCAGTCATGCACTGGGGTCTATTTAATCGACTTTCCCCTCCCCAAAATTGCTGGCCTTGTGCCTATATAAGAAACCATTATTGTATTAGCGTGTAAGAGGCTACATTTACGCTCTACAAAATTTCTGGAAAACTTTGATGCTGGATAAGACACAAGATAAAATCACACGTAAAAATGGTGTGTGTGGGTATATATATATGTGTGTGTGTATGTGTGTATGTATTGTGTGTCTGTGTGTATGTGTGTGAATGGGTGGATGCAGATGTGGTCATGTCATTATTTTACAAAAATATACTTTATCCACACTAGTATTTGCAAATATATTTCATACATTTTTCTGTAAGTAACATATTCGACCATGCTTGTGATATTGGTACAAGCTTTGCTGAACCCATGCCAAACTTTCTTCGTTAAAGTTTATGCCGGTCATTCTAAATGTTCTTCGTTAAAATCTTATCTATACAAGGATACAACGAATATATAAAGCTCCGGTCAGCCGTGCTAACATTTTTCTCTATCCTCCCTCTCTCTCTTACACACTCTTTCTTTCTTTCTTTCTTTCTTTCTTTCTTTCTTTCTTTCTTTCTTTCTTTCTTTCTTTCTTTCTCTCTTTCTCTCTCTCTCTCTCTCTCTATATATATATATATATATATATATATATATATGTGTGTGTGTGTGTGTGTGTATTTGCGTTGGTATATGTGTGTGTGCTCAATAACTATTATATAATGATACAGAACAGAATGCTCCCTTGTTATCAAATATGTTTAAATTTAATATATGTGTTTCCCACCTGCATAACCCTCTCAATAAATACTATTATGGTTTCAGTTATTTGTTGTTTTGTTTTGTTTTGTTTCTTTACATCTATGCTGCTCTGATCGACAAATTAACTTGAATAAGACATAAATTAGGCCATCTATGAAAGAGTTTGTTTTTGGCATAGTCAGAGATGGAGATGCAACGCTGTATTCCTCTTAAACCTCCGTAACTGACAGAAGGTGAGGATGTTAACTTCAGCCCTGAAACCTAGTTTTAATGTTTACCACAATGGACTCTGCAAAGGCCCAGCTAGTTGTGTTAAACCAGAGGACAACTTAGATATATTACATGATAAAAGATTAGTGCCTGTGATTATTATATTTATTAGTTATAAAGGTATAAAGTGTGTGTGTGTGGGGTGAGGGGGCAACAGGGTATGTAATGTTAACATAATTTGAGGGAACAATAGTGAAATCAATTAAGTGGAAAGTTTACAAACAAAAGGCATAGATAAATAGATAAACTCAGTTGTTTATTTGGAACTTATGGCTACTTTGCGCTTCCCTTTACCATGCTTTCCAGCATAGTTACGTCCCTTTACGATCTGAGTTCAAATCCCGTCGAGGTTAACTTTGCCTTTCATCCTTACGGGGTCGATAAAATAAAGTACCAGTAATGCACTGGGTAATTGCTGGCCTTGTGCCAAACGTAGAAACAATTATATTGTATAAGGTGGATTGGCAGTGTCGGTAGAGAGTTGGACACCATGCTTTGCAGCATAGAGTTACGGTCGTTTACGGTCTGAGTTCAAATCTACTCGAGGTTAACTTTGCCTTTCATCCTTACGGGGTCGATAAAATAAAGTACCAGTAATACACTGGGATAATTGCTGGCCTTGTGCCAAAAGTAGAAACAATTATATTGTATAAGGTGACGAAATGTCTTGAGGTTCTTATTCCAGCTATTTTTAGTGTCAAATTTATCTTACACTCTTTCATGGTCGATTGATAAAGTACCAATTCAAGATGGTAGAATGGCAGAATCATTAGAGTGCTGGACAAGATGACTTGCGATATTCATTTTGAGGTTAAATCTCACAGTAGCCTACCAGCCATTATGGAAGGGATTGTAGCCCTACATCGTACACACGCGTAGTTAACCAATGATAAACTTAGAGCCTATAGATTCATACATTTTCGTATAAAAAAGTAAAAAATAGACTAACTGTTCATACATGCCTCACTAGGTAGATAATAAACAGAACCACAATGATATGGTCCGAACGTGGAAAATCTGAACTCCCACTGTCAACGCCTCAATCTCTCTCGCCCTCCCCATCTTGTCCATTATATTCAACCTTCTGAGAGCAGATAATACCTGCTGATGATGATGATCAATAGCTCAAATCAATTTTTAGGAGATTGTTTTTTTTCTTTTTCAGATTTAAACTTCGCTTACGACTTTATTAAAGATCCCACCCCCGATTATTTGTTTTCCATATTTTATACTTTTCCGTTTTAAATCAAATTTTCTGGACATTCCACTTGTGAAAAGTTTGCATTGTTGTCTGATGAAAATGTGATTAAATGAATTAATGAGTTAATGAAAATTTATTAGTCAAATTGCTGGTATTCTGAATCATTATTTTGATAATTGGTAAAATATGGAGTACAATTTATTGTCTGTATTAATCAAGACAGCTGAAAAGTATTTCCTGTGTCATTATTCTCTTTAAAGCTAAGAAATTTTTCCTCAATTTAATGAAATGTCAACATCTCTTTGATAATAACATGTCTTTATGAGTTATCAATATTTTTCGTGTTATTTTCATAATTATCAACACAATTTTCGTTGTAACATCTCGTAACAAATCTTCTGTTAGTATTATTTAATATTTCTAGGGCGGTGGATTGGCAGTGTCGGTAGAGGGTCGGACGCCATGCTTTGCAGCAAAGAGTCACGGCCTTTTGTGGTCTTAGTTCAAATCCCTCCGAGGTTAAAGTACCAGTAATACACTGGGGTCGATTTAATCGACTTTCCCCTCCCCCAAAATTGCTGGCCTTGTGCCTGTTTAAGAAATCATTATTTAATATTTCTCTCAACGAGCTGTATTGTTATAGTCAACCCTTCTGATATCAACCCGCCTGCAACCGTCCCTGGTATAAAGCCATTTGTGATACAGTGTTCCATCAATGATATATAAGTATGTTATTACGTTATGTTCCAAACACCAGCTTCATAAATCACTGAAATGTTTAAATCATCCTCAAAATTAATTATATTTTATTAGAAATATGGTGGAGAAAAGCTTAATACAAATGTTCACTATTTTGTTACAACCATTTAGATTTCACCAGCAACCAATACGAAGATTTTAATAGATATCATATTACATACTATATGATATTATATCAAATTACATTATCAAATAATAAAGAAATCATTATATTAAATTATATTATATTAGAAATTAAATATTCAAAAATTAAAATATATTTAATGTTTTATTTTTTATTAGAAACCATTATATTATATTATATTATATTTTATTATATTATATTATATTATGCATCATAAAAACACCAATCTGGAACGGAAAAGAGCAAGGAAATTCATAATTCGATTCATAACGCTATTTCTCGTCATAAACATTGAAGGGGGCTAGCACAACCCATAAAGATGGACAATAATCTAACCTGCTAGTGCCAAATGACTGACACATTTTCTGTGAAGATAAATTACAACTGTAAAAATAATTGTTTCTACTTTTGGCACAAGGCCAGCAATTACCCAGTACATTACTGGTACTTTATTTTATCGATCCCGTATGGATGAAAGGCAAAGTTAACCTCGGCGGGATAAAAATAATGGTCTCTGAATTAGGCACAAGGTCAACAATTTTGGGAGGAGAAAATCGATTATATCGGCTCCAGTGCATTACTGGTACTTTATTTTATCGACCCCGTAAGGATGAAAGGTAAAGTTAACCTCGGTAGGGTATGAAATCAGAACTTAATCAACCGTAACTATATGCCGCAAATCATGTTGTTCGACGCCCTACCGATACTGAAAATCCTCCCCACCCCCAGTATTGTGAAAATAATGGTTTCTTATATAGGCACAAGGCCAGCAATTTGGGAACAGGGGAAAGTCGATTTAAATCGTCCCCAGTGCGTGACTGGTACTTTATTTTATCGACCCCGTAAGGATGAAACGCAAATTTAACCTCGGCGGGAGGGATTTGACCGTAACTCTATGCTGCAAAACATCGCGTCGACCCTCTACTGATATTGTCAATCCACTGCCCCACTATTGTGAAAATAATTGTTTCTACTTTAGGCACAAGGCCAACAATTTTGGGGCAGGAGAAAGTCGGTTAAATTGACAGCAGTGCATTATTGGTACTTTATTTTATCGACCCCGTCAGGAGGAAAGGTAAACCCCGGTGGGATATGAACTCAGAACGTAAAGATCCGTAATTTTATGCCGTAAAGCATGTTGTCTTACACTCTACTGATACTTACAAACCACCAATCTTTGCTACTGAGAAACTATTGAAAACAGATTATGGTATCTAGCATAGATGAAATGGCAGACATTCTGGAGTCATATATGCAGATGGCAGTTACCGGGTCTGAGTCCCATTATTGACTTTCATGCTTTTTTTAATTTCAAATTAATACTTAAATAAATGGCAATCGGTTTTGACGACGAGTGTTTCAGCTGTTCGAATTACGGAATGGTTGCCTCTAAATAAACGTGTACGTAGCTGAGTGTTGCAAATACACTTGTACTCACTAACGAAATTTGGTGAGACTCAATATATGATAAAGTGGGCCTTTTGAATTACAAATACTATCCATCCAAACGGGTTTCTAAACAGTTTCTGTCTAACCAATTTCACTCACGGGGTTTGGGGTAATCTGAGGCCTTGACAAAAAATACTTGCTCAGTTGGCCGAACTCGGAATCTCTTGTTTATGAAATAGACCTCTTTACAATTCTGCCATACCTATGTAATTTGCAGAAATCTCTCCCATTGTCCATTATCAAAAATATTTAATGCAAGCTGATGTGTTAAACCTGCAAACATTTTTTCATCTATTTCGGTAATCATATTTCTAACAATCAAGAAACAGAAATACCTCTTCCTATCTTCGACATTTTCAGCATTTTGGTTGTTAGCCTCTCTTTTTGAGTTTAAAATGGTGGTGTTACATCAAAATGAAATTCATTTGTTAATCTTTACAGACAAGATAAACTCTAACTTGAAAATGGAAAGAAAATGTGCAATGTAGCAAAGAAAAAAGTTAATAGGTTTAATACACGTCATATTTTCTCCTTTCATAACTATGAACAGAGAAAATGTAAAAATTATGAAATAAAGAAAAGAACTGTTAATAGAAACCAGGAAGTTACTAATGTTGGGTGATAAAAGACTGGATGATATAATGATAGACAGAATGAGGAGCGGCGAGTTATTATATGTCTGTATCACTCTCTCAATCTTTTCCTGTATCTCTGTTTATCTCTTTCTGGAGAACCAAAAAGAGATGACAGAAAGTAGAAGTGATGAGAAAATGAGAATTATGGATAAATGGTGAGGGAAAAATTGACGGGGAAAATGAGACACAAACACTTGGAGATGAAACGATAAAGAGAAAAATGAAGAAATAAGAGAGGGTGGATCAATAGAGATTAGTGAATATGATAGCAGAGAAATTATGGAGACGTTACAGAAAAACAATGAGGAATGCCAGATAGAGTATGAGAAAGCGGGTAATGAGTGAGTGAAATAGTGAATAGGAGATTGAGTAAATTTCTATGAGAGTGATCCGTATGAAATTAAATGGGGAAAATTGAGATAGATAGCAAGTTGTTGTTTGCGACTTTGTCACTTCATTGAAACAGTGTCGGTGACCAGCTCGTAATAAACGTGGCGAATATTGTGGCACCAATAAACAGGAGAGTAGAGTGTAACGACAAAACACAATACATAAATCAGTTGGCTGAATATGAAGATTATAGGGGTTTGCGACAGAGGATAAAAATTGTTGCTAACATAGGCCTGAGCCCAGATGCTAATAATTGTTTGCAACATAGATATAGGGAAATTGTTTAGTTGATCGACCCCCGGGTGGGTGGAAACCAAAGCTGACCTCGGTAGTATTTGAACTCAGAAGGTAATAAGCCGTAAATAAATACGACAACGCGTTTTGACCGACGATCTGACGATTCTACCAAATCCACCGTCCTATTAGAACAGCTGATAAGAAGTGAAATTGTAATCCCTGTTACAATGAGTTGTGAAGTAAAGAAGCTTTCTTTAGCTCAAGTGAATTACCTTTCTTTGACATTACAGAAGTGGAACTGGAATGATTCATCTCAGGACTTTTCCTATCCTGTGTGAAGACTTCGTAACTGAAGTTTGGTTTTGAAGAAATATAATTAAAAAGATTTATTTTGTCGAATCTGTAGGAGTGACAAACGAAATCTCAATAGAATTTCATCTTAATATTATAATAAAATTTGGTTCAAATCAGTTACACCATAGAATAGTCACTTTAGCCATTTAATGATTATGTCGAGAAGCGTATTAGGAAAATTTTGACACCAAGAAATAATTGATCAATGTAAAAGGATTTTAACAGTATTTCTGTGTTTTCGAATGGCCCAAATGACTCTTCCAATTTAAGAATCACTTCCCAATCAAATACATCTCCGATATTGTTTTAAACTAGGCACTAAAGACCCAGTATGTAAGAAGAGAGAGGCAATTGGCTGTTTATATATTTACACTCCCCGTTAATGTTTGCTCTGAATCGCTGATTTATATTTTTTAATCATAATTTGGCAAATATATAATGAATTTCTAATATTTACCGATATCGACGATGCGCATCAAGTTCTATTCACGCTTTTGATACTAAACCGTCAGAAACAGCTCTTGGGTTATTCTAAAGTGTTTATACATTTGAAAATCTACCATCATGATTTTCTGTAGCGTGATTCATTGGTTAGGATTAGGAATATGGCAATGAAATAGTTAGCGCAAACAATTTATCGCTAAAATGACCTAGTAAACTATATACACGGGTATCTGTAATTCAAACCAAATCAGGGTAATTTGTGATAATACTGGGCTTTAGAATTATAGCTGCAGTCTGTCCCACGTGCCTCCACAGTTGCGTCTACCCACTTTAACGCGCAAGGACTGAGGTCGACGCGAAGCTATGCTAAACTGACTTTCCCAAGATTCCATGCAGTGGGATCAAATTTTGGACCTCATCTTTGCGTCGTGAACTTCTGAATCTCTCAGCCATGCTTGCATACGGTATAGAAGTAATGAGATATTTATTATATTCGTGCAGTTTTCAACGATACTATACACGCAAAGGAAGTAGATACTTCCAGTAAGGAATGGAAAGTAAATCGTGAACTCTACCCACTGAGCAGTAAATTAAACATGTCTTACTTATAACACTCTGCATTAGCTTCACCGATTCTACTTGATTTTCTTGAGTGACTAACAGTCAGTGTTCTGTCATATTAATTATTTAAACATCAGCTCCGATTTAAAAAATCATTTCCAATCATCTCTCCATATTGTCGCTCTTATATTACTTTATTTAATCATGATTTAATATTTGTTTTCTGGTTTGATGCAAGAATATTTGATTAAATCGACTCCCATATACAATTCGATCTTACTACATCGTCTCTGGAGAGATGAAAAATAAAGTTAACTGAGATGGATTTGAACCTCGAATGCCAAAGGGCGTATATAAATACTACATAGTACTTTATCTGGAATCCCCCCCACACACACACACACACACTTTTAAACCGAAGACTTCAATATGTCTCATAGTGCCATAGATCTGCACCTGCAAGTTTCCACACCTAGATGCAAGTAATATACAAAAGCTTGTTTG
>OZ024740.1:283446337-283468837 GCA_964016885.1 Eledone cirrhosa
TCAATTTCTCTTAAATTTTGAAGGATTAACCCCTCCTGAAAAGTATGGCGGATCCTTCAATTATTGGTGGTTCCAATAAGAATTATTCCCCATATGAAACCATGGTAAGGAAATCTATATATAAGCAAGTTTAGATAGAATATATATATTTTTTGTTTAACTTCTTTATATTCCTATAAATGGAATTTTTTCTCACATAATTTTAATATATATATAAATATAATTGTTTCTACTTTTGGCACAAGGCCAGCAATTATTCCAGTGCATAACGGTACTTTATTTTATCGACCCCGTAAGGATGAGAGGCAAAGTTAACCTCGGCGAGATTTGAGATCAGATCATAAAGGGCCGTAACTCTATGCTGCAAAGCATGGCGTCAGACTTTCTACCGATACTGCCAATCCTACGAAGCCCTTGTATATGACCGAAAAATCTTCGATCGCCTCCCCACTCATTCGATGTTTTAATTAAGCTACTATCTTAAAGATACCAACCAAAATAAATGAAATAGTGAGAAGAACGATTTCGTCTGGGTAGAGAATCAGATTCCCTATTCCCAGACTAATTAATTAATTTCCACAGCTCCACCTACCCGCGACAGTCCATGTGGAGCTGGCGTTCACAGATCATTAGGTAATGCTATTTTGCCTTACGTAATTCCGGCTAGAGGCAGCTTCATCAGCGAGGAAAATTAGCCTCTTCGGAACAAATTGGTGCCTGCTTGTTCTGGTATAAGATCACCAGTACAGTAGTAGTCCTACCTCTCTGTGTGTTGTGACAGTGATGCAAGGTTATCAGTCTGCCCCCTGCCTAGAAGATCACGTTGACACATTTTTCAAAATCAACAAAGGAAAAAAGGTGCCACTGATATATATGTGTGTGTGTGCTTGTGCTTGTGTGTCTGGATGAGAGTGTGTGCTTGCATGTGTGTACCTGAGTGTGAGCGTGTGCGCGTGCATGTGTGTTTGTGTGTGTATTTTGGATTTTTGAAATGTTGAATTGCCATAAATATAAGCTGATTATTTTAAATAGTCCCATTATTTTTTTAATAGTTATCACAACGTTTTTGACATTGTACCATCCTGTCTTCTTCAGGTGCCTATTGTATTCGTTGACCTTTAGAGAATGTCGAACGGAATTCTTTATTCAAATCACGGGATTAGATAGTTCTCATTCCGTTGTCCATACCCGAGAATATCCTGGGGTGTAATATTGATCAAACAAACTTCCAACTATACTTAACGATTACAAATAACCTGCATGACCTTCATTGTCATAGGTATGTTGAAATAATGATTTCATTTAAAGATTATAGGATTCGCGTTGGGGAAAGATGTGAGAGACGAAAGCTAACATGATACATGAATGACATGCGATGTGGCTGTTTCTGTTAGCAAACTCTTATTACAAAAGCTACAAACTGGAAGTATATTCGGACATGCAAGCTCCTCATCAACTTTACTTGATGCAATATTTCCCTAATAATTAGAACTAAATCTTTCGTTAATGTTAGATATTCAAATACCAGAGACTAGAGAAGATTTTTAAAACATAAGATGATTGAAGTACAAATCAATACATTTAAAGCGAACTATACCAAACTGTTTGTTAATGTAATATACAATACGAGGTAAAGAATCGTGAAGAACTGGAGGTTGATTATATAGTATAATTTGAAATTTTTGCAAGTTCACTTTAATTGTATGTGGTGAATTGTAACTTGGTCTCCTTGTGGTTAACTCATAACGTAGATTAGTAAACTTTCAATTGGTTTTTCGTCAACTGATAGTAGATGAAGACCATTACTTTGACTACCTGGTTGATTGAGATTTATGTGTATGTAAGATGGCTGGTGAGTCAGATTTTAGCAGGGATACAGCGGCCGCATCTAGGTCAATAGTGTTCCGTGGCTTCTTTAGAAATTCCAATTGTACAGACTTTACTGTGCTCGCATTTGGTTTCCACTGTGTTGACGGGCGACTAATACGATGTGTTGCGCCATTATGAATGAGGGTAGGGAGTAGGAACCTGTTTTGATCAGGGTGCTGCTATTCAATGCGTATTTAAACATTGAAATAAACCCACACACGCACATACACACTCATACACAGACACACACACGCGTGTGTGCGCGCACAAACACACGCACACACACACAAACACACACAGACACACACATGTGTCATCTTTCTTCATTGAACCCTCAATTTTTTTATTAAATGGTATGGTTGTCGTCTTGATATATGGCGTATGTTTCGAGTAGGTAAATCTGACTGAGCCTATCCCAGTCGTTCCCAGGGAAAACAAAGAACAATGAACCTTAGTACTAGACGGATATCTTATTTGTCGATCCTGATAGGTTGAGAAGTAGAGTTGGCTCCAGTATGTTTTGAAATCAAAGAGCAGAGATCCGAAGCAAATAGAACGCAGTGTTCCGCACGACCCTCTAACTACTCTACGAATTTAATACATATACGTTTATTTGTTGAAAGGAAAAAACACGCAATCCATTGTATAATGTTTATAGCTATATGTAAACAGGTGACGATGTACGAGTACATAACTTTCACACACTTTCATAAAATTTGTGATGTTCCAGGTGTCTTTCATGAATAGAGATCTACCCACGTAGTTAGTAACATCGGTTCTTATTTCTGCGGTGTCATACCTTAAAAAACTACTGAATGTGGTTTATAGAAGATAGTTCACTCAGTTCTGTATGAAAGCTCACCAGACGGAATGTGTACATGTGATGACAGTTAGGTAATTCTTTAGAACTTAAGAGATATTGCAAGAGCAATATTCATTATTGTATCTAGAGATTTTCAGATAACCAACGACTACAGTTATGTAAACATGCATTAGTCCTCTCAACAGTATTCTAAGTTTAAATAGAGAGCTACAGTCCTTGGTTCCTGAGATAAAAGATAAATTTGGTAAACAGAATAAAACTTTCACTGTTCGTCATTCTGAAGAATCGCAAATGATGATTGTAAGATTCTGCTGAATACTTGGATTTTGAGATTTATGATTGATATACCATTAACACAATGTGAGTGTACGTACGGTATATATGTATGTTCCTCTAGTTTTATAATTTTGCAAATTTTTGCCAATAGAGAGTCAGTTTCTAACATAGATACAAGACACTCTTATTGGAATTTACACATTACACAATATCAATTAGCTAGATGTGTATGCATGCCTGCATGCATACATGTGTGTGCAGGTATGGATGTTATTGTATGTGTGGATGTGTATGTTTTGAGTTTTATGTGTGCATGTACATATGCTTTGTATCTGTTCAAGTGTATATGCAGTTACTAGATGCAGAATTTGGGGAATGTTTTACATATTTTTACTGTTCCATTAATGGATTGTATTTGTAATTTCCTAACTAATCGTGTTCCTTCTGTTTCTGTGAAGCCTAGCTTCTTAAGATTTGTATTGTATGTATGTATGTATATATGTATGTATGCATGTATGCATATATGTACATATATATATATATACGTACATATATATGTGTCTGATCACTCGCGAAGCTGAAAGGCACAGGTGTGATAGGTAAATGAAACAGAATAGTTCAAAGTGAAAACAAGCCCGTCTCGAATATTCGGCTCAGTGATCTGGAAATTATAGAGTTTACCATCTGACTATAAATTTTGTCCACACCCTTTGACACAGTTATATTAGGTTATATAACGCTGAATTCGTGTCGAAACTTACAAATTCTGAGGGTTAGGGTGTTCTAAGTAGAAGCCAATATACCTACGCACAGATTCTGTTTGTTTGTTGTTGTTTTTCAGATATATCTGTAAACTCCTTAACTAAGGGTAGTAGCTCTTTATTAAAACTTAGAAAAGTTAAGAGAGAAAAGTATGGAAGTTGTTCATAATCATTCGACATGATAGGAATAGCAAGTGAATCTCACAGAAAACAAACCGAACCATCTTTCTGAAAATTACAATTTCTATTTTTATGATATGACTGGAATGGGATAATTACGACTAATGCCCCTTTTTTTCATAAGTATTGGGTTTTCATTCGTGGAAAAAAACAAATTTCTACAAATGTCATACTTGACAGTCCAATATATTGAATCAGTAGTACTGACAAGAAATTAAGTAACAATTACAACAATCAATCAAAAGTGTTCTAATTATGCAATCTAACTTTTGATTACATGAATATCGGTTGACATGTATGTCTTCCCATCATCATAAATGATTGGTACAGTCAAATATTTAATAGGAAATATAAACAATACGCGATTATAGTTTTATTCAAATGAATATAGGACACTGAGAGATTAAGAAGTTCGATTCAAATTCTTGAGGTACCAAATGCGATCCCACTACTTAATTTTTTGGATGAGTATCTTTAAACTTACCTTCTGCTTGACACAAAACGTGGATTGTGTCTGTAATTCAGACTTTCAGCATTGTTACATTGTGTGACACCGCTTCTGATTGAGATTTATGTTAAAGGCGCATGTGTTGGAGGAATACTCAGCCATGTTATTCAAATAATAGGTTCAGTCGCGCTACTGAATATATTTACTTTGATGAACGAACACCTTGCAGAAATAGCTACATTCAATAAAGTGGGAAATGGAATGGACCTTCATCGCTTTAGAAGTTGAGGCCTAGAGCTCATGCGGGGTTTGATGGTTATAACTTTGTTATTGATTTTGTCAATTGAGAGTCTCAGGACGTAGTCTAGTGCAATGATAAAGAGGAATGGAGCAAGAGTGTCACCCTGCAGCACTCCTGCTGAGATGTCAAAGAACTCAGTTGGGCCATTAGGGGTGATGATAGTGGCACTTGTGTTGAGATACAAAGCTTTAATTGCTTCCTCAATATTTTCTGACCACTGCCATCGTGCCACCTACGAGGTTGTGTCCAAATTAGTGCTTCGGAAACCACAAGCAGTCACTACTAACAGGGGGCGCAAGCTCTCCTACCCAGATGTCATCTCCAGAGATTCTGGTATTGAAACCCAGGACTTGGCAACGGCAATAAACGACAGACCCACGTGGAGATCAATTGTTGAGTTCATTTCGGCTGAGGCCACCGGATGATGATGATGAGTAGTTGAGTGTTCCAGTTGTTTGACCGATGGAACAGCCTGCACATGAAATAAATAAGCAAATGGATGACCATTCTAAATATACAGGAACCTATAATGTAATACTAAAGAAGATTCGTTGTATCATATTGTACAGTCAGTCTAAAGAGCTTTTATACGACGCTTGCATTGACCCGTGGCGATGGTAAATGATATCCAAGATGCCAGGCAGTAGAATTGATCTAGGAACCTTAAGACATTCAGCCATGTTGTATACAAAAAGCTTGAAAATCCGAGTTGATTAATCGTCTATAAACACTGTCAGTGTCATCATTGAATAGTCTTAAGTGGTCTTTATTTATTAGCTACTTATATATAACCATGCCATCTGTGCAAACTTCATAGACATTCGCACTCTGTATACGTTTGTCTTGTTCGTTGCACATAAATACTCTTAATAATTAATTGCTAATCTCATGAACTTCCGGATTTCTTAATCAGTATAACGCAGACGATATATTTAAAATGTTATATTGAGATTGTAGTAAGAAGTGTAACCACACACACACACACACACACATACATACACACACGCACAAACACACACATACATACATACAAACATACATACGTACATACATACACATACACACACTCATCGTATGTATGTATATATACTCACCAGAAGATTATTGGTATTGATTTGGCTTGATTTACTGATTGAATTATAACCGAATTTTATGTCTAAACGGATGTTTATGAGACTAGAACAAACTTCCTTCGCTCTCGTACGTGACAGACGATATGTAGACAGGCATACAAACACATACGCATACACAATCATATTCACCCACACATGAGTGTGTGTGTATTTTTAAGTATGTGGAAGTATTTGCATTGGCACTTTTAAAATGCTATTTCACTTTTAATTTATTAACGATGAAAATTAAAGTCAAGCATTATCTTATTCAAACCAAATGTAAAGGCTATATCATTGAATATAAACTGCCAAATGTATTTATATATACATCTCAGCCACTCTGTCTCTCTCTCTCTCTCGCTCTCGCTCTCTCTCTCTCTCTCTCTATATATATATATATATATATATATATATATATATATATATATAAGTTCAAAAGATGGTTAAAAGAGTTCCAAGTATTTTATTATGCTCATTTCAAAAACAAATATCATCATGGGATGATATCTGCGTTCTCATCAGAAAAAATAAGGAGACATGATATGAAGCTTAAAAAACACTTGTGAGCAGTGAAGTTTTAAACCAACATATGAAAAATAAATTAAGATGGATGTATGAGATTGGGAAAAAGTGCTACAATAAAACTCACCTCTTACATTATATATATATATATATATATCGATAGTCTATCGACTTTCGTCAAATCGGACCGAGGAAACAATGTTTCCGTTGGTCTTTCCAATTGCTAATACTATCTATCGGTCGCAACTCCAGATAGAAGGAGCAACGTGAAATAAAGTGTCTTGCTCAAGGACACAACGCATCGTCCGGTCCAGGAATCGAACTCGCAACACCACGATTGTGCAACCATTTCTCTAACTAATTCTCTCATTTTTAAATGATGTTATCTTTTCGATAATGTCACTTTGACGAAGCAAAGAAAGGATAAAAAAAGAAAAACAGGCCCTTAAATATATTTTCCATGCTATTTCCAACTTCACCTTGTCTCTCTCTCGCTATATATATATATATATATATATATATATATATATAGTCCCTAAAAATCTACGCAAATAAACAGCTGAAGTCCTACTTATGCGAAAAATAAGAACAGCGCTTTAAGTCAAATGCATGGATCAAAAAATAGTTTGCTATTGCACCAAGCAACGCATAACTTATTCGTTATTAATTTGAATTTTTTCGATTTCATATCTCAGCGACAAATATGAAGCATTGATGTTGAGAATAAGTTTCTACTTCTAATTGGTAAGATCGATTTGATTGGTCAATAGCATTTTTACTTTGCAATGAAAGTTCCTTTTTTTGTTCCTCTAATGGACATATTTTAAGCACCAAGACGACACAGAACAAACAAATGAGAACACCAATAAGAAAACCAATTTGAAGATGTCTATTTTTTCAATAAAGCTTTATTTGATAGAATCGAGTAGAAAATGGTTACTGAGTCCTGAAAAACACTCCCTAATCGTCCAATAGGAGAGGCGTGCTCTCAAGTGCATTCACAGGTGCGAGGTGTGATGAGGCATGTTTCGTTTGTGTGACGTGTGCGTGTGCGGAAGAATTTAAATTTTTCAGGTGGTCCACAGAAAATTTTCTGTGGACCACCTGAATTTTCCTGAGAACAACTTAGTGGTCCACATGGACCAGGTTGACAACCCCTGATATAGTCCCAACTGTCAACAGTTTCGCTTATATTTTTGGAAATGTTTAATCGTTGCATTATCCATAAGGCTTCAAGCTTATCAAGAGACTCCCTCAGTTAGGACCGATTTTTTCCAAATTAATCGCTGCCAGTGACAAATTTGAAATGGGTGAAAATTATCACGTGGCTAACGGTCAACATAGAACATAGAAGTGTTGTGAAGGGTAGACTGGTGGCCAGCAAGTTGATTGCTAGAAGAAGCAGCTAGTTAAAGCCTAAATTTACTAGTTAGAAGAGTCAGAAGGAACACATATATTTAAACATAAGCATAGACACATATGAGTGTCGCCTATATATATATATATATATATATATATATATATGTGTGTGTGTGTATGTGTGTGTGTGTGTGTGTGTGTGTGTGAATGTGTGTGCATTACATTCATGTGTACACATTCACACGCACATATATATATAGTAAGTGTTTGTCTAATTGCGTATGAAATTTCATTAGATACTGCTAGTATATACGCGTGTGTGTGTGTGTGTGTGTGTGTGTGTGATGATATATGTATGTATGTAATGGTGTATACATGTGTATGTATAAGTTATATAGTTCCAATGATGGTTATATATACATTCTTATCTACTCTACACGTTATTTATACCCCACGTCATTTATTTCTATTTTTTCCTCTTATTTTGCTCTGAGCTAAATACTTTATCTATAATTACTTTCAGTGTTCATCTCGCTTATATACGCGCGTAGACGTGCCCAGACACACAAGCACATACATACCAATGTGTGTGTATGTATACATATATATATGTGTGTGTGTATGTGTGTGTCTGTGTATGTGTGTGTATGTGTGTGTGTGTGTGAAGACGTGTGTGTATGCGTGTGTGTGTGCGTGTAATCTCAAAACATTGAATTAAGAAATCACTACAAATAATATATATTATATTTCCACGACGCAGTAACTTCGTTTCCATTCCGTTCCTATGTTGAATAAAAGAGTCATAGAATTTATAGAACAACAGAGTAATTCTTCCTCAGTGAGATAATATAAGGAGGACGAAGTTATGAAATGGGTCATAATACGTGGTAGCTAAATGGTATGAGGGATAGTTTACTGAAGCTAGTCGTATGAAAGAAAGGAATCACAAAATAAAAGAATAGTATCACTGAAGCAATACGGTGAAATCAACCAAAAAGTATTGTCATTTTGTAATACATACACATTCGTATAATATATATATGTGTGTGCGTGCGTGCGTGCGTGCGTGCGTGCGTGCGTGCGTGTGTGTGTGTGTGTGTGTGTGTGTGTGTGTGTCTGTGTCTGTGTGTGTGTGTGTGCGCGCGCGTGTATATGTGTGTGTGTATTTTTGTTTGTATATATATGTATATTAGCTTTCTCCGATTATGTATTTATATATATATATATATAATAGTAATAATAATAAATGTGAAGACTAAAATCTAAAGAGGGATCGATAAGGATAAATATATATGAAGTATATAAGAACCCTAGAGCAAATATTTATTAAAATAACAGATTAAAGTTTAAGCAAAGAATCGCTGCCGTTAAGCGTGAAAGCAGCGATTCTTTGCTTAAACTTTAATCTGTTATTTTAATAAATATATATATATATATATATATATATATATATATATATATATATATATATATATATATGTGAGAAAAACCACAGACCCTCCATCTCAACTCTACTTTTGAAAAGCAGAAGAACTGCGAAACCGGTAAAGGAACCAAATAAATATATATATTTTTTTTAAATAAGACTCCAGTTGCATTTTCGATTTCATCTTTTTTTCTTTATACTTTCACTCGTGTAGGACACCTCGGTTATTTTTCATTTTGTAAAAAAAACCTCACTTTCTAATATATATATATATATATATATATGTGTCTCTGGAACTGCTTTTGTGTGCGTTTTCTGCTTACACACACACACACACACACACACACACACACATATATATATATAAAACAAAGAAGGTATGGTTAGATACAAGGTGGACCATAACGCACCAGACTACTCAATACTTAGGGTAGTAGAGTGGGTAAAATGAAACATGGGTAAAATAAAACATGGCATCCTCAGACAAAATACATAGTAAATGTATAATTTTTTCCTGATATGCTGGTAGACAAACGAACTGGACAGATCGGTGACCACCAGGCAGATAACTAGAAAAATCTCAGCATATAAGGTGGTTACGTGATTAGAAGACATTATAGTTGGTTTAAACGTTATGAAACATTTAAACCAACTGTACACCAACTGATGGCATGTCAGCAATCTGTATAAAGATCCTGCACATGAATAATAACAAACTCACAATAGATAATTTTCTAGTTGTTAGTTGCAAATGGTAAATCGCCCTGTATGCTGAAAGGAGGCATACCTTTTCCATAAACGAAGACGAAGAGCAGATGCTAAACATTGTAGATCTATCTGCCTGACCTCATATATAGTCAAAGTTATTGAACAAATTATCAGAAGGAAACTCATCACGTTCCAAGAAAATCAAATATCCTGCTAACTAACCCACGGCATGGCTTCCGTACGATATGTGTGGCAGTTACACAAGTTTTACAATATTACGAACAGTTGCTAAATCGCCCAAACATTGATGTGGTATATCTCGACTTTGCAAAGGTTTTCGAGGAAGTCAATCTGCGAACAATACGCCAGGGTTTAGTCTCGGTATATTTGGAAAAGCTGGAGAGTGACTGTATGGTTCTATAAGGTTCAGATATTAAACTCTTGTAGATAATGGTGCCTTCTCATTGAAAGCAAAGCACCAAATGTGAGTGGAGTCCTTCAAGTATGTGTCAACCCACATTATCAAATTAACTGTGGAACTTGAAGCAATACAGCAACGTGTGACGAAGCAGTTTGCGTCAATAAAATAAATGAACTACTGAGAGAGGCCGACGCAATTAAGACTCTACTCTATGGAGCGAAGATGGGAAAAATATGAAGTGATATACATTTGGAAGTTCTTGGAAGGGCTAACACTAATATTTGGCGTTTCGAGATAGACCAACATCCTAACGTGACGTCAGTGTTTAGTGGTAATATCCAACCTATAACCAGATGAGCCTACAAGGCAAGAAGCTCAAATATGAGCGGTGGTGTAAGCTACTGCATTCGTCAATGACCAACCAAAGAAGAGTGGCTGTAGAATTAACAATGTCAGTGACCCAGCATAGCCTTAGCTATATAATCAGACGTTTGAGAACGCCCTACACTCATGTTTCACGATCTTTACCTAACGTCAGAACTAATACCAGAATTATCCTGAAACAGTTTCCTAGCGTTTTAACATGGACACTGAAATTGGTGTGGCATATATCACAATTTAAAACACACACATTGAGATTTTTGTATGAGTACTATATATATAATCAAATTGTATATGCCAACGTATCCGCCGCTACTACACACACACACACACACACACACACACACACACACACACACACACACACACACACACACACACACACATATATATATATATATATATATATATATATATTTATGATATATAGATAGATAGATAGATAGATAGATAGATAGATAAATAGATAGATAGATAGATGTAAGGCTGTATCCCATTTTTCGTTTCAGCCTATTGCTTTAGGAGAAAGAAGTGCCAGTGCCGAGATTGGTATTAAAAAGAAATTATTATAAAACTCGGTGTATTAAGTATAAAATATGATTGACGAGATATTAAGAGCATGAGAGAATGAAAGATAAAAAGAGTTGAAACCAAAGAGGTTGAGAATAACAATGAAAGAATTTACCCAGTACTCACTTGGCATGTGAATCCCAGCAGATGAAACGAAATTTCTTTTTGGGTAACAAAATCATAATTTCTGAAAGCAGACAGAAAAGAAGTCCGTTATATTTTATGGGTACCACATTAGTACACACACACACACACACATTAGTAGACACACACACACATATATATATATGTGTGTGTATGTGTATGTATATACATATATATTTATACGTATATATTTCTAAGTATATATGTTTATATATATATATATATATATATATATATATATATATATATATATGTATATACTTGTGTATAATGGTAGCTATGGTGCTTCCATAGGCGATATGCCAAAATTAGCACTCAATATTCATACAGAGTAGAGTGTGGATAGTATAAATAAACGAAAAATCAGTGATGCATTTGGACTCAGTTTATTGCGTGTTACAAAATGTGAGAAAATTTGCTCCGAAGGAACTATCAGTGTCCGAGGGAACCTGCAGCCGTAGAATCAGCCAGATCCATGCAGTGATCATGTCTCGAGCTACCTGCCGGCGAAACAATTGTAACACGCAATAAACTGAGTCCAGATGCATCACTGATTTTTCGTTTTTTTTATACTATATATATATATATATTATATATATATATATATATATATATATATATATATATATATATATATATATATATATATATATATATATATATATATATATATATATTATATAACGAAGGAAATGTGGTAAGGAACCAGGTGGACCATAACGCACCAAAGTACTCAATACTTAGGGTAGTAGAGTGGGTAATAGGAACGAGTAGGACCCCGACGGCTGAGCTCAAGCCGTTTCGACGGTTAATTCTGGACGTCGAATCGGCTTGAGCTCAGCCGTCGGGGTCCTACTCGTTCCTATATATATATATATATATATATATATATTGAGACGTGCCAAATTAAAATTAACAAGACACAAATGCCAGTGCAATCTTTTTAAGTAATCTGTAGCCTGCCCTAGAAATGACCCCAAACCCTAACTAAGTGTAGGTTTTTATTAATTGCTATGGATGACAGCTTGTTATCTGTGTGCAGTTGTCCGTATAGCCTCTCATCTCCATGTCTAAATATCCAGCTAATTGATAGGTGTATATATTTTATAGTAAAGTCATCTACATACTTCCTTCTCGCCAATTAAATCCGATCTGCTAAAAAAATGTAACACACTAAAACACACAGAGACACACGAATGCATAGGCGCAGGTTCAGATTTACATATATATATACACCCATAAGCAATTACAAGCATCCTCACACAAACACATGTTCATAGTCATATAGATAGACACACATATCGAGAGACCATAAATACAGAACCTTATACCAATTTACATACCATCACACATAGACATTCAGCTAATCTTTAGTTTTTTAACCTTTGTTTTTCGCATAAATATTATACCATCCAAAGCGGAGACCTCTCCATCTTTACTTAGTTTACTAGAAATAGTAGCAAAATCTAGATCGAATCAACCCTTACCGCCTAAACATAGAAAACATTGGATCGTCTTCCCTGGATGTCTTGCAGATTGGAAAAGAGTGGGATAGTCACAGCAGGAATTACTTTGATCGTATGTACCTCGACCATGGTTGACTTGGGGTTAAACAACAACAAAAACAACCAATGTAGTATAATTCATTCGTCTGATTTACAAACATGATTACAGTAGATTCATTTTATGACATACATGTACTTGTGGTTTAAGTCAGATCACACCTGATCAAACAGAACTATAGTCAGGGGCTTTCGAGTCGTAGTCATTCCTTCTTCTTTTCAAGCATAGTATAGTGTTGGACTATACTATTCACTATATTACTTCGTTTTAAGCCGAGAGGGCGCAATTTGACGTAGATTTGGCTGTTATTTAACATTCTCATATACAAATTTTTAAATTTGGTTTTATGAGGAACATTGTGATGTGGCTTTTAACGAATGGAAATAATTCAAATAAAATGTTAACGGTTCAAGTGAAATTTGTATGTGGTGTAATGAACTAAACTCCGCTTTTCTATGATGCGGTTTATTAGGTTAACTCTCCTCTTACTAATTAGTGAGTTCTGATAAACCAGGGGAATGGAGTGCATTTTATGAGTGCTTGTTTAGCGCGTACTACATAGTGTTAAGTTGAAGAGGGATTAGTTAGAATGTAATCTGTCCACTCTGTGGATCGTAT
Source organism: Eledone cirrhosa (assembly GCA_964016885.1). Lineage (NCBI taxonomy): Eukaryota > Metazoa > Mollusca > Cephalopoda > Octopoda > Eledonidae > Eledone > Eledone cirrhosa. The sequence continues at coordinate 283,459,820 of OZ024740.1, forward strand.
TCGTGTCAGGTTAAGAAGTTTACTTCCCAACAACGTGGTTCTCTTTACTATCTAACTGCGAAGCAAATAGAGTCAACCGAAGTCTGTGCGTGGCATTTGAGTACTCGGAAACTGCATTAGAGACAGGTGGATTGTACTTTTAATTCAAAAGTATAACCTTATCGCATTGTGTTACGCTGAGACTGACCGAGACTTGTGTTAAGAGTACATGTGTCCATGCAATAATTAGCCACTAACATGCTAATTTAATATTCATGACGTTTAGGCGAGCGAGGCACTGCCCCACCGGAGCAGATAAAATGTATGCAGTGTGTAAATGCGTCAACAGATTAAGATGTGGTGTTGGACGGGCAAAAGTCAATCTTACAAAATGGAAATATTTAAAGGATGAGGACGTTGTGTGTGACTTCAGCATCGAACTACAGATACGCAGCACCCCATGGTATTCCCCCTGCTGGAACAGCCATGCACAGCATTGGACTTGGCAGAGTTTAATGAGAAAGGACAGCAATGTGTGCAGCTGTGGCGGAATCACATCTAGAAAAGCTCTGTAACTGACATTCTTGTGGACACGATGAGGAGACGTTGATCGAGCAGATGATTGATCATCATTGTAACCAACAGACGATCCATTATCCGAATACCAAATAGATATTGTAGAACATTTGTTCAATTGATCTCATGCCTAAGCTAATTTTAGTTACCTCTAACTGCTGCCTTGTATCTTTACCATGTGTTATATTATCAACACAAAACCGGGTATCACATACATTGCCTGTCATTTTATCTGTATAAAGACATCACAAACCGAAACTTAACTTATTTCATCCACTTGGCGTCTCTACTTCGATGGTATTAATATACATATAGCTTATGTATATAATATTTAATATTCTGTGTACTGAATGACTTCACAAGGCAGTCATTAATGCACTGGGTGTTTTTGGTTTGGTTTTGTGTGTTTTACGTCGAGGTCAGCTTTCCTTTTCATCATTTTCTGGTTGATAAAATAGCACCAGCCCAGTACTGATGCAACTTGTTCTCGTTCAACTCATCACATTCTAGTTGATATACTGGATCAGGCTTAGGAGGATTGAGAGCTTGTCTTGGTATTGCCAACAACTACATGGGCACCAAGCGGAATAGTGAAATTATCGTATATCTATCTATATAAGTCTGTGATTGCTTGCTTGTCTGTAATGTATTACAGCTAAAAGGGCGCATAATGGGAAAATACTTTGAAAGGAAGTTGAACCTGAAATGGGAGTATGAATGGAATAAAACAAGTTTCGCGTAAATCGGTGCAATTGTTCCCGAGATATGGGAGTTTTCCGGGTACCTTCATAAACACAGAGAGAGAGAGAGAGAGAGAGAGAGAGAGAGAGAGAGAGAGAGAGAGAGAGAGAGAGAGAGAAAGGGATAGTGGTTGTGAGAGAGTAGATTGAAAGAGAGACATAGAGAGAGGGAGAGGTGACAGAGAAGGAGAATGGAAGAGAGAGAGAGAGAGTTGGTGTTCTTGGGTATATATATAGATATATGTGTGTGAGTGTATGTGTATATATGTGTGTATATATGTGTGTCTACGACCAGTGTATATAGATCACAGACACCCACATATATATACACACACACACATATATATATATATGTATACACACACACACACACACACACACACATTTATATATATGCATACACACACGTATATATATATGGGCCTTTCTATGTCTGTGCATATTTTAATTATTTAAACATTATTTTTAAGTGAACATGATTTTTTTTAAATATATTGAAGGGAGCATGACCCAGTGGGTCACGGGTGGTCTAGTATCAAGTAAAACGCGATTACGAATTTCAGCAGTAGTAGTAGGACGTCTTCTGAAATATTTACTGAAGATATACGTCCTCGTGTCATTCATATAGAAGCGGTCAGCATGTGTTAAATGAGGATTTAATAATAGCCTAATGTTCCATAAACAACCTTAAGGCACAAGGTGTTTACTTAGTAGAAATGTTATGTATTCACTTTCTATGATTGCTAGACTAGAATGCTGGATAGTAAAAAGATAAATCTATGTTTTAGACTTGCTTGAAATTCTGTGCTGTTGTGTCCCCGGGTAAAGCAGGTTTTGCTGTTAATTTGTTTTGTTTTGTGCTTGTTTTTGCTTTGTTTCGTTTTGTTTTTATTTGCAGCTTACCCATTTGAATATCATTGCAATATCGTTTGTGGAATGTTTTCTACGTGTCTTTAATAGACATTTTGCGAAGATTTCATAAGGAAAGACCCTTTCCCATCCAGAAACTTGTATGTATGTGTGTGTGTATGTGTGTGTGTGTGTGTGTGTGTGCGCGCGCGCACATGTAAGTACCTCTTTCCACTCTCTTCGTCATATGTGTACATATGCATAGACACGCACGCACACACACACACACACACACAAACATATATATATGTATATATATATATATATATATATATATATTTGTGTGTGTGTATATATATACATACATATATATATATATATATATATATATATATATATATATATATATATATATATATGTATGTATGTATATATATACATATATATATATATATATATATATATATATATATATACAAAGTGGGAGGTTAACGTGACATTAACGTTAACTCAAAGCTACATCGAATTGAGTCTAACATAAATGCAGACACATGCCTTAATACAACAACAACATAAAGTATAAATTCAAAACAAGAACAATGCCAAGAACTTAATAAACTAATAAATGCCATCAGGAATCTGACAACTTGCCGGGCATGATGATAAGTCCAAATAATTAAGAAGATGACGTAATTTCAGAATTATTTCTGGAAATATCAGGAATGAAGCACGTATGTTTGGGTTGTTTCTAAAGTAAATACTCACTATTACGTTAAAATCTATGTTGTATCACGGAGGAGGTTTTTTACTCAATTTAGGTATGACTGATATTCAACTAATTTTGTTTAACTAAAACAAACTAAGTATTTGTTTAGTCTCACTTAATAAATGATATCTCATCAACTAGCATGATTAATGATCCATTAACCACATTTTATCTCTCTATGTATCTAACCACGTACCTATCTACACCTATTTATTTATTCAGTTATCTATGGATCCATCGATCTATATCATTCATTTAAATTTATTTATATATAGCCCACTCACTGTGCAACTCTCACTTTCACTCCAAAGTTCTAATTCTCTGTGTGTGTGTATATATATACAGAGAGAGGGGGAGAGCGGGGAAGAATGTGGGATAGGGAGAAAGAGAGAGAGAGAGAGAGAGAGAGAGAGAGAGAGAGAGAGAGAGATGTAAAATACCGGAACTGCTTGGCGCCTCGGTTGAGATTTTACATATAACTATACAAACTTTGCATCTTTCCATGATCAGTGATTTCCACGGCCTCAGCACCGTGGATTTTCTCTCTCTCTCTCTCTATATATATATATATATATATGTATATATATATATGTATATATATATATGTGTGTGGGGGGGGGGGGGTCTGTGTTTGTGTGTGCTGTGTGTGTGTCCGGTTAATTCTACCGAGTTTGGGAAGATGGTTGGTCCGCATTTGGTTTGCCGAATTTGGAGGGGTATTACGATTTGGTTTAACGGGAGTCATGAGTTCTTGTTGGCAACCATTATTCAACAGCTATGACCTCATCAGACAGATGGAGAGAAAAAACAGAAAAAACATGGTAATGGAATAAAGTTTACCTCCGTTATTTTGATCTTTTGAAATGTCCTGTCCCGAAGTATGCTGTTATTTCCTCAAAGCAAGCGTTTGTTTTGAAGACAACTAGTGAAGTTTGAAATTTGGTAGAAATAGAAGCTTTCGCCGTACTTATCACAAAAAAAAATTTGTCTGATAGTGAGATTTAAAAACTCCTCTAAAATCGAAAAAGGATGAGTATTGACGTACATGGGAGTCGAACCAAGATTTTTGGTTTTCCAAACCAGTGTCCTATACACCAATACATCTCCCATCCATTTCCATTCAAATTTGAAGCTATATACTTAGCAAGAATAATGACAAAGCTAGCTGTGGCTACCAGTTCAGGGTGACGTAGTAAACCCATTAGGGTATGTAACACTGGGTGTAATTTTGTAATTTAATAACTGAATCCAATTTATGTCCATTTGCGTTCGAACGCATTTAAAACTTCAATTCTTCCGTATATTTCTTAAGTCAACTGCTTTCTTTCTATAAGTATATGTTGGCAGCAGTCGAGGGGACGTGCAGGTGTGTTCATGTGTGCGTATATTTGAAGCTTAAGATATAGTTTCTTTCATAAATATTCAATTTTAGTCTCATTGTAAAAGCAAACGAAATAGCTACATCACAGGATTTCTCTCTACGGGAACAGAAAATATGGTTTCATCATAAGAGAAAGAATATCTATTTTCTACTTTGTATACATTGTAAGTAGCCATAAACTACTAATCTAACCTCCGACAGAAACCAGTTAAATAGTTTCTTTTCTTTTTTATTTTTGCCAACGGTGCTGCAACCACTTCTTTCTTTCATGTCGTGAATATATTGCATGGTTATGAAAAAAATAAGGCATAAGTTCTATTTTAAATCATCCCAAAACGTTGTATAATTTCCTTTGGAAAAACAAATTAATATATATATATATATATATATATATATATATATATATATATATATATATATATATATATATATATATATATATATATATATATATATATATATATTATATATATATATATATTATATATATATATATATTATATATATATATATATATATATATATATATATATATATATATGGGGGGGGGTGTTCTATGGTTCATCTCTCCGTTTTATTTAGACATTTGCTCAGTGGTTTGCTGTGTTCTTCAGGAAGACTGGTTACTGGAATTCATTTCAGAATCCTTTTATATTATAAATGATATTCTAGTCAGCATATGTATATAATGTATGTTCGAGATTGATGTATTTCTTTTGTGGTTAAGAACATATTCATAAAGGGTTTCATATAGGAAAATGTAAGAGAGAGAAACAGATTTCCAGAGAGTAAGATAGATAGATAGATAGAGATAGATAGATAGATAGATAGACAAATAGATAGATACATAGACAGAGAGACAGACAGACAGATAGATAGATAGATAGATAGATAGATAGATAGATAGATAGATAGATAGATAGATAGATAGATAGATAGATAGATAGATAGATAGATATTATTGGAGAACGTAATTCAAGTGATTGCACACTTCTAAATACCTGTAAAAGGCGTTGATTGAAGAGATTACGGTGGAAGGTAAATAAGGATATAATTTGATCAACTGGAAAATATTATATTGACACACTAAACGACAGGAAGTACAGAGAGTGTGTTGCAATGCCTGGGGGAAAAGGAGGTGGAGGAAGAGTGGGATAATATAGAGGGTAGTTAAACGAATGATAATGGATATCAGTTATTGAGCAAATTGGTGGCTAAAGAACTGGCTTTAGGGTATTAGTGATTACGTAATGGTTGTTGGTGTCCTTGTCTTTGTTGTAGACTAGAACGATGTTGGTTTTTATTACCATTGTTGCTGTTCTTCTTGCTGCTTTTATCCTACTTGTTGTTGTTGTTGTTGTTGTTATGTGTTTCGTGACGTGTTTCGTGACGTGTTAATATTGTTATAGTTGTTGGTTTTGTACAAACCGCAGCCATACTTGTTTGAACCAGCCATTTGCTCAAACACGCCTATGAATCGGTGCTGTATCTAACTACCATGACCATCCCAATTATGTTGTGGTTCATAAGCTTCACACAATTTTAGGATAGGAAACACATGATCTCTATCTCAAAGATGATGTAGGGTTGGCGGGAGGGATATTTCTTTGTTCTATTCAAACTTCAGATGTGCTCGCTTTCCAACCTTTTCCCGTTGGGTCGAGCTGAGTACGTGACATTCCATCGACACATGCATACATACATATATACATACATACATGCATGCATACATACATACATACATACATACATACATACATACATACATACATACATACATACATACATGATGGCTGCCCCCTCGTTCACGAATATGGACATTGCACGATGTAACATTAGTGGATTGGCAGTATCGGTAGAGGGTCGGACGCCATGCTTTGCAGCAAAGAGTTACGGCCATTTATGATCTGAGTTCAAATCCCGCCGAGGTTAACTTTGCCTTTCATCCTTACGGGGTCGATAAAATAAAGTACCAGTAATACATTGGGATAATTGCTGGCCTTGTGCCAAAAGTAGAAACATTTATTAATAATTATCAATTATTGCTATCCTGCAATGCCTGTGTGTCAAGATTTTTTTCTTAAGTGAGGAAAGACTGTGCACTGGGCCAATCCCACTCTCTGAGCGACAGTAGCTGTAGCCCGAAAAGAAGAAAAGATCAACATCATCGGTAACTACTGAGCTACAGATTTTATATCGGAGTTATCCCAGTTTCCTGAGTTGCCTTCTCCTAGAAAAATGCCCTGACAAGGGTTAGGGGTCCTTCACTCCCAGTGGTTTAACAGCGCGATCGGGGATCCAGCCCGATTATTTCTATGTCCCCGCACATATACATACATATGCATACACATATATACATACATACGTACATATATACACATGTACATACACAGTTTTGGATGGCCGTTGACTCTAATGAGTTCTTCTTCCCTTTGTGAGGACTTGATTTTTGTCCTGCAGGGTGTCCAAAATCACTTTCTTCACCAAGAAAACATGGTGGGGTTGCCGGTTTAGTTGCCGACAACCCGACCTTGCGACAGGTTGTACTGCGTTACATGTAACCAGTAGCACTGAATAGTGACACATACATACATACATACATACATACATACATACATACATACATACATACATACATACATATATACATACATACATACACACATACATACATACATACATACATACATACATACATACATACATACATACATACATACATACATACATACATACATACATACATACATACATGTAAGCTACATACAAACATACATACATGCGTAATGGCTACAACTCGATTTTGAGTAATGCCATCACTTGATACTTAAGCATAAGCAACATGGACGTGGTTTTTAGTCCTGCTAGGGACTTGCCTATTGCCAGCCATGGCATGCATAGCAAAAATTGCCATATATCCTGCAATGTCTATGCTTAAAGTTTTTTAAGTGTGGAAATGCTTTGCACAGGGCCAATCCCACTCTCTGAACATCGAATACATTTACCAAAAAGAAAAACTGATCTACATCATTGGATGCAAAAGAAGTCGCAGGTTTTATATCGGAGTTACCTTCTCCTAGAGACTAAGAGTCTCTCGCTTAAAAAGATCATACATACATACATATATGATGGATTCTCTCATTGTTCGGTGCATAGAGGCCAAACCCCTTAGTTAATTACCCAATACTTGTGTCTACCGTGAAGGCACAGAACTAAATTTATATAAGCAATAAGTACAGAATAAACCATTGGACAACCCATACACCGATTTTGATACTGGCGAGTCATCGACACTCGTTGGTATCGCTGATAATAATTTAATGCAAAAATATACCAGGATCTCGGATTTATCTCGTACAAGTTAGGCCCCTCCCTAGCTCAACGTACAGCATCTGTAGTATTGGTCCATCTTCAATTTTTTTCAGTTTTATCCGTTGCACAAATCTATATAATATCATCTTACGTATGAATATTTAAAAACAGTCTGAGGCCCACACAAAACATACGATGAGATATTGCACGGCAGTATACAACCAGTCTGGTAGTTAAAATAAATATACTGGGAGAGAATTCCTCTCCCACCATATATATATCTATATATATATATATATATATTCTGATGAAGTACTAGTGTCCGAAACGTTAAGACTCTCTTCCTGGTATTTCAAGCGTTAAACTAATATATTTTTTAATGTACTGTGCCGTTTGCTTTGTTATTTCTGTTTACAATTTACACGCACACACACACATGCACACACATATACACACACACACACACACACACACACACACACACACACACACACACACACATATATATATATTTAGGTTTGTTGGTTCACCACTGGATACCACTGGTCATTCCATATTGTCAACCTTAATGTAATATTAGGGAGAGCACTCAACGTAATGCAACTCACCCATCTTCGTTTGCGTTGTTGGTGGTGCGAGTACGGAGTTAATTATTATAAAATGACGGGGGGCTGGACTGGTGTAATTCCTTAAAGATTTATTATACTATGAACATTTCAATGACCGGGTTCAGTAGGAACATCATGAGGTATTCTGAATTTATCCAACAAAGGAATATAATAATAGACACAATCCAAGGGGCTGAAAAGCAGAGAGAAATGCGGAAGACGAGAATGCGGCCCAAAAATTAGCAGTTGATAGTCCGGGCGGCCACCTTCAATATAGGTATATATATATATATATACATATATATATATATATCCAAAAGTTTTATTTAAAATTGTTGGGATACAACAAGTAAATATTTTTATAACTGATATAAAGCACTCGACAAGTATTTGGAGTAGATATACGATATTAATAAATGGAAACTATATTTATAAAACCATATTTATTTCATTATACATATTTCAGGGATACCAAATTAAATTATGGTATGCCTTCATCAGACAAATGTTAAAAGGGTACGTCAAAGCTTATTTGTAAAACTGTTATATATTGTATTTTGTCTGATGAAAGCATACCATAATTTAATTTGGTATCCCTGAAATATGTATAATGAAATAAATATGGTTTTATAAATATAGTTTCCATTTATTAATATCGTATGGTTATATATATTTTTTTTGTTCTTCTAACTTTGATTTTGTACCTAATTATGTATGGTTAACTATATGTCTAGCCAATTTCTACAGGTTATTAGAAAAACTAGGTAAATACTTTGTAGCTATGAGTCGCGGATAAGAAGCTATATC
>OZ024740.1:283473837-283483837 GCA_964016885.1 Eledone cirrhosa
TACAATATATAAATATATTTCAAGAAATGAATATATTGAAATCCTTAGATATACATGGGCATATAAATATATTAAAATATATAAACTTTAATATATAAATATATTTAAATATATAAATATATTTTTATATATCATATCAAACTATAATAATATACCTTATATGTATATATGTATATATTATATATATATATATATATATATATATATACACAAAAATATATATTCTCTCCATCTTAACATACTAACCATACTCACACACACACATATAACACCCATACACACTCACATAACTCCCTCCCCCATTTCTACTAATAGAATCATCTTTCTACACACACACACACACACACACACACACCAGCACACAAATAAAAATACATATCTCTACTTTCTTTATTTCAATAGAAAGTCTGAATTTTGACACCTCAGCACATCACCCATGCTCACTGAACCAGAATAATTCTCCCCATCCCTTTTTTCTTGACCATTATCTTCTGTTTGGCACAAAATTCTATAAATGGCTACAAAAAAAATTCCCAAATACGGGCGCGAAATTTAATGTACGAGTTCACGTGACAATCATAATTTCATTTATAATCAATCAAATTACATTTATAAAAAAAACCTTCTTGAGCCACTTTTTTTAAGTAAAAGGAAATTCAAACACAAACTGGCGCGGAAGTTGATGTGCTTATTCATGTGACTGCATCAACCAACCAAATTTCACTCATAAATGAAAAAACAACCTGAGCCCCCCCCGCCACCTTTTTTTAAAGGCAAATATAATAAGAACTATGTAACGCGAACTGGCGCGAAATGTATTATACTTATTCACATGACATTACTTTTCTAAAAACATTTACCATTTCGAGCCACTTTTTTCCATATAAAACAGAAGTAACATTCGAACACCAACCAGATGCGAGAAAAACCACAAACTCTCCATCTCAATTCTACTTTTGAAAAGCACAAATACTGCGAAACCGGTAAAGGAACCAAATAAATATTTTTAAAAAGACTCCAGTTGCATTTTCGATTTTCGATTTCATCTTTTTTCCTTATATATAGATATACATATATATATATACATACATATCTCCCTCTGCAAATTTATCACATTTGCGTACAGAAAAAAACATACACGAGATTCACGAATAAACATGTTAAGTTTTCTATGAAAACGCACAGATTTTACAAAAATTTTACAAAAATAGACACACAAACAGTAGACTGTGACATACATAACAAACAGTCATACATCTATGACGTGATAATCAATGAACAAGAGGAAGAAGTGAAAATACTGTTCTATGTTTTGCATATATATATCCATCTGTATGAATGAAACATTTCGATGTAATGCTATATCTTTGATCAATACGGTAGCAAGTCAGTGTGGAAAATTATATATGAATTTAGTAGTCTTACAGATTTGAAATTCATATACATATATGCATGCATATGTTTATGAATATATACAGCGTGGCCTAAAATTCACACTGGGGTTTTAGTTTAACTCCCTGAATTGTACAAATTGATGTATGAAATGTTGATACAACTTAAAGGACATGATGGAAATTATTTTGCACTCGTCAATCCTTGTCACACCTCGACATTACTAAATATGAAATAAAAAAAATTATAAACATTTGCGACCCCTGTATAACATTTGGGCCACACTGTATCTATCTATATATATATATGTGTGTGTGTGTGTGTGTGTATGTGTGTGTGTGTGTGTGTGTGTGTGTGCGTGTGTGAATATATATATATATATATATATATATATACACGCATCATCATTATGCGTTAACGACCCCTTCTCCTGATAGGAATGTTTCGATGGCTCATCACAGGCCACGGCAGCCACTCATCTCTCAGGCAAGCCAGGACTGCATCAGGTATTTTACAGAGAGCAGAGGGGACGTTTTACCGTCGCACCAGCACTAGGGAGGTTGTCCTGACTTTCACATATCTGAAAGTCAACTTGATCGATTGTTTTACAGTTTTCGTGTGACAAACACTAGAGAGGTTGTCGGTCATGTGAACCGCCTGCACAACTCTTTGAAGCAGAGGAAAGTTTGGGGAGAGAATTTTTCAAGAGCGAGAGAAGGAAATAGATAAATTATGTATATATAACAGTAAGTGTGATTGAGGGACAATAGGTGGGTGGAAAGTGGGGACGACAACGATAGCATAAATGTTTGAAATGTGGGATTTAAAGGGTTTTGTGAAAGAAAATTACGGTGGAATTGCGTAGGATGACAGAGGAGAAAGGCCTGGGGGTGACCTCAGATAGAGTGTAGAGTACAAAGATGGGCAGAACTGATATTAGGAAATAGCCACTGGTATGAAGTTGTTAGATGTTATCAAGATGCGGTTGTCATACACATATATATATATATACGTAATTAAGATATAACAAATCATCCCTTTATTAATATATAAATGTGTGTGTGTTTATGTGGGTGTGTATGTGGGTGTTTGTCGGTGTGTGTATGTATGTGTGTGTGTTTATCTGTTTGTGTGCGTGTGTGTGTGTGTGTGTGTGTAACAACTAATCCTGGACTCCAAAAGCTAATTACTTTCCATGGTATTACCGATTCCACTAAAATATATAAATATAACTGTTTCTACTTTAGGCACAAGGCCGGCAATTACCCAGTGCATTACTGGTACTTTATTTTATCGACCCCGTAAGGATGAAAGGCAAAGTTAACCTCGGCAGGATTTGAACTCAGACCGTAAAGGGACGTAACTATGCTGGAAAGCATGGCGTCCGACTCTCTACCGATACTGCCAATCCATAGCCCTAAAATATATAAATATAACATCAGTTTATTTCTATACTCACTTCATGCAAGATATTTGTCCTTATAACAAGATATTTCTTATGTAATTTGAGTTACATATATTTTATTGAAAGGAAGATTTCATAGATATCTTCTTTTTAAGACAATGAGAAAGGAGAGTACTCAGTAATAAAAGTAGAATTGTGAAATTTCACAAATCATTAATCTTAGATTTTTGTTTCCGATTTCGTTCAAATATTCAAAATGAGAAACTCAGAAATCGGAAAAATTCTAAGCATTAATTTTCCCAAAAAATTGAAATGGACTGAAATGGATATTGTTTTTGTCCTCCTAAATTCTGAGGTAAAATCATATAAACTACCAATCAAGTATTGGGTTCGACACAATATTTTCATTACAATGGTGAAATGAGATGACGAAGGAGAGCAACCATGAGACTATTCAGAGCTTGTTGGTATTGATATAGGAGAGGAAGGAAGTTAATCTCAAACTGGAGATGTGTATAAATGTCAGCGAAGCTAAGATTTTTATCTCGCTTAAACACATAACCCATTTACCTTTCTGAGACACCGTAATGGGTGTGAAGAATCAAGAAAGATTGCTGGAACCAGATAACTGCCTGAAAAGATTGCCATAGAGTTGGATCTGTCAAAGGCACCCAAGAGTATGGTGCGGGTATTAACCTGGTCAAAAGAGTCTATAACACAAGAATGTGAATGCTCCCATCCGATGGCTTCAATGTTGTTTTTTCTTTACCGAATACCAGTTAGGAGTCTTTAATTGACTCGATCCCATTATAGATTACACTGAACACACAACTGAATTGTTGTCGGAGACAAATACAAAATGATTATTCTGTGCTGAAATGTTGAAGACTGTGGGTCTTCGTGTGAGTACTTCCTGAGGCAGTTTTGATTCATTATTAAATCGGTTACATTTCACATTCTCCTCCCAACTGTTCGTTTCATACCGAGACTCTTGTATGTTTATTATACATAAACATATTGTAAATATTTCATATATACCTCTATTGTGGACCATGGTGTGCTAGAGGCACTGCTAATTTACCCTAGCCAGTCAATCTAGCACTATATGCAAATGCGCATCTCCAGTTGCTGTTTTATTTGTTATACGTGTAAATGAGAATCTACAACCAATGTTTCGTACGCACAAAGTATATTAGCTATAGCTTAGGTTTGACTCGGTACTAAAAGAGTAAACGATACCGCTAACATATAAAACGTCAGAAACAGGTGTCTGACGATCTCACACATCCTTACGTTCTCGCCGCTTAAAATATTCGTATCAAGACTCGTATATAATTATTATACATAAACGTATCATATATGCCTTCAGTTACGCCTCTATTATGAACAACACTGTGATACTACTAATGTTAACCGATATATACATACAAACGAAAACACACACATATTTATATATATATACAGTGCAAAGTAGGGTAGAACTATATGCAACATGTAAAATGAAGTGGGTTTATTGAAGAAAGAGAAAGTGGATGGTGAGCCCTGTCGTTTCCCTTTGTGTTCTCAAGCTTTCTGAATGGTACTAATTCTTAGGGTTCAGATTAACTTAGTTAATGTTAATTCATATACAGATAAATAGATAGATAGGTAGGTGGATTGATACATAGATAGATAGATAAGTTTCTATTTATTTGCCACGAGGGCACAAAAGAAGGGGGCAAATACAAGGGGGGGGGTGGCGTTTACATAAAGGAACGAGTAAAAAACAAATAACAAATATAAAATTAACAATACAGTCCTCAGTAGGGAGGAGGCGTTTTGGGGGTTACACACACCCCCGAAAAAGTGTGCAACCCTTTCCCTTAAGCGCACAGAGAGGGGGTGCTCCTTTAAACTTCCACGTTTCCACCAACAGGCTGATAAAGAGAGAAGACCCATTCACACGGGCCATTCTCACTACTTTCACCCACCTTTCATAAAACTTGCTGGGGTAGAGCACCTCTCTCTCCATTCTGATCCTTCTCTTAAAATGGTGAGCTCGTCGTCTTCGACGCCTAGAGTCTCCCCGAGCACGTCGTCGCACTTGTAAAGTACTAACCCTCTATAGAATGTCGACGTCGGGTCTCCACTGATTGGTGCCCGCTTGACAGAGGACTGTGAGCGCCTGGGTGCATTCAATGTGCCAGGCGCCCATCTTCTTCGGTCTTCGCTTGACCCAGGACTGCAGCTCCGTCAGCGAGACAAGTTGTGGGAAGGCCTGTCTCACAAACGGTGCCCACACCGGTTGGTCGGTGATGAATACCTGAAGATGCCGTAGCCTCAGTTCATGTTTGCGCATCATTAGCCACGGAAGAGTGTTGACAGCAGACGGATCTCCTCACCATTGGAGCCTGCTTCTTCCACAGGAACTGGAAGAGCATGCGTTCCATCTTGGTGGGGTATTCACGGGGACAAGGTACGACAGTCAAGCGGTAGTAGATGAAAGTGTTCGCCACCTCCGCTCGACCTATCAAAGACAGTTTGCACTCTGACCACTTCTGGGTGAGCGCAAATACCTTGGCCATGACCTCGTTCCAGTTTTTCTCCACTTGGAAGTTTGGACCGAACCAGACCCCGAGCAATTTTACCGGTCCTTCCGTCCAGCGTCCGACGACGCTGTCGGGCGGCATCGGTTTGCCTCACCACGTTCCGAGTTGCAAACCGACAGACTTGTCCGGGTTCAGTTTTGCTCCTGTGAACCTTTCGTATTCCTGTAGTAGTTTGCCGATTACCTCGATTTCCGAGGTTTTCGACACCACAACCGTCACGTCGTCGGCATAAGCCGACGCCGCTTTTCGCAGTCCCGGTTCTAAAGGGATGCCCTGCAAAAGCTCCAGCTTGCGCAGTAGTGGCTCTAGAGTCAATACGTACAGAATCGAGGAGAGAGGTCATCCCTGTCGAATGGAACGCGTGATTGCGAACGGCTCCGATAGGTAGCCGTTCACCTTGACTTTCGAGCAGTTGCTGGTGTGCACGGCCATGATCCAGCCTCTGAAAACTGGACCGAAATCGGCCGCCTTGAGAACCGCTTCCAAGTATCGATGATCGACCCTATCGAATGCCTTAGACTGATCTAAATTGATCACAGCCCCACCGAAGCGGGGTTTACACCCCACCCTCTCTATGATGTATCGCATGAGGTAGAGGTTGTTGTGTATGGACCTGGTCGGGATTACACACGTTTGCGCTTTCTCTACCAGGTTTTCGACAACAAGCGCCAGCCTCGTTGCTAGCACTTTGGCCAAAATCTTTAACTCTGTGTTGAGCAGAGTTATGGGACTGAAATTGTTTATAGATAGATAGATAGATAGATAGATAGATAGATAGATAGATAGATAGATAGATAGATAGATAGATAGATATACAGACAGACAGATAAAAAGAAATAGATATACAAATACACACACGCACACAAACACCCACACAAACACACTCACACATATATAAAAAGACTCCAGTTGCATATTCGATTTCTTTTCTTTATCTCTCTCTCTCTCTCTATATATATATATATATATTGAGAGAGAGAGAGAGAGAGAGAGAGAGAGAGAGAGAGAGAGAGAGAGAAATAATATTATTGTTTTTTCTATTTTAGGTAAATATACAAGTAATCAAGAAAGGTGTTTGCATTGTCACGCCTCTTCTTATTCAAATTCCAAATCCACGCTGTTTCATGCAATTCTACAAAATATTTAATTACAAAAGCATTTTGCCGGGATGCTTTGAGAAAATAGTTGGAATTGTTAGGTTATCGGTACATTATGACGGATAAGAAATGAATTTGAAAAAGTATATATACCCAAGCAATGTCGTTTAACCAACTGACCGACTGCAATTAATGACAAAATCCTGAGCTACAAAGCGTGTTAGGGAATAATGCTCATCGTTATGTTCTGACATACGAATATGTTTACACAGAGCGTCGATCAATGAATCTTAATTATCCTAATGCTGTTGTCGATCGCAGTCAAACCCGTCAAATATGTACTCGAAACGTATTACGACAATGTCTTAATCCCTTATAAACCATGAATATGTGTTTCAGGCTCACAATATAGTGAGATAAAAATAGTGTCATGCATTTTATTAAAACATTCATTGTCACGTTTTCTTATACTCATGTTTGTGTATGTGTGTGGGATTGTGTGTGTATGTGTGTATGCGTGTATGTGTGTGTGTGTGTGCTTATGTGTGTGCGTCTATGTGTGTGTGTATATGTATATATATGTGTGTGTGTGTATGTGTGTGTGTGTGTGTATGCGTGTCTGTATATGTGTGCGTTCATGGATATATCTGAACCTTTCTTCTGTGACTTTTCAATACACTAAAGTGTGATTTATTAAGTTAGAAAATAATATAACAAAAGAGAAGATAGCAAAATATTCATGCTAATAGAGATACACCAATGCTTTTCCTTGCCGATGTACACGCGCTCACATCACACAGCGTTACTCCATATTTCAAGTACTATGACAACAGTTGTTCTAGTGAATTTACATCAAGATATAAAATGTAATATACGAAAAATCATGGCATGATCATATCAAACCCACGCGAAGTGAATATCCTCACCGATTCTTTGAAAATTACACACACACACACACACACTCACTCACACACTCACTCACCCCTACACACACACATATATATACATATATATACATATATATATATATGTATATAATATATATATACATATATAATATATATATATATACATATATAATATATATATAATACATATATATATAAATATATATATATATATATATAAGAACAAAAGATGGTTAAAAGAGTTCCATGTATTTTATTATGCGCATTTCAAAAACAAATATCATCATGCAATAATATTTGTGTTTTCATCAGATAAAACAGGAGGACATGATATGAAGGTTAAAAAACACTTGTGGATAGTTCAGTTGATTTAAAACTGAACTATCCACAAGTGTTTTTTAACCTTCATATCATGTCCTCCTGTTTTATCTGATGAAAACACAAATATTATTGCATGATGATATTTGTTTTTGAAATGCGCATCATAAAATACATGGAACTCTTTTAACCATCTTTTGTTCTTATATATTATGTATACTCCAGTCCTACAAACTGTAGAGTGCTTCTTATCCGATATCTGCATTGCTTTATTGTACTACAATAAAACTCACCTCCTACATTATATATATATATATATACACACACACATATATATTTATATATATATAATATAACGGAGGAGTTGTGGTAAGGAACAAGATGGACCATAACGCACCAGAGTACTGAATACTTAGGGTAGTAGAGTGGGTAATAGGAAAATGTATGAGCCCGACGGCTGAGCTCAAGCCGTTTCGACGGGTAATTTAGTCCAGAATTAGCCGTCGAAACGGCTTGAGCTCAGCCGTCGGGGTCCTATTCGTTCCTATATATATATATATATATATATATATATATATATATATATATATATATATATATATATATATATATATATATATATATATATAATTATATATGTATATATATATATATATACAAATTCAAAATTGCGACAGGCAAAACCCAACCATACAATACCAAAACAACGAATATATATATATATATATATATATATATACGAGGGTAATCCCAAAAGTAAGGTCTCCTTCCGAGGAAAACATGCGTAAATATCGGCGGATCAGTCTGGATGCCCTCTGCATTTTGGTTCCTGAGGTTTCCCGAAGCACCATCCACAAGTTTTATCGGAAGGAGACTTACTTTGGGATTGCCCTCGTATATATATATATATATATATATATATATATATATATATATATATATATATGTATATATATATATATATATATATATATATTATATAATAAAGTATGTCCATAGAATCATTTGATAAAATATATACATTATATATACACACACACACACACACACACATATTTGTTGTGAAAGAGTCATTTCTCAATCTTGGCGCAAAACCAATTTTTTATTCACATGACCTCTACCGACCAATCAAAATTGTTTTGACCACAAGAATTATAACTGGAGCCACTTTTTTAACATAAAAACAGTCTTGGCGCAAAATCAATTTTTTACACTCACATGACCTCTACCGACCAATCAAAATTGTTTTGACCACAAGAAATTTTGCAACACCAAAGTAACGCTGGAGCCACTTTTTTAACATAAAAACAGGTAGAATTCCCAAAACTAATCAGATCAGAGCAAACAGCACGGACACTCTATCTCAAAATTATTTTTGAAAAGCATTTAGAAATGCGCAACCGGTAAAAACTTAAAAACTTAAAACCACAACTGAATACTAACCCATACAATCACTAATACTCTTTTATTCCTAATTAAACCATTTTTCAACTGTGAACAATTTGTCAGCATTTTCTATTCCGTTTTCCAATATATACTAACTTGTGTGTTACACCTCTATTCTTTTAACTATATATATATATATATATATATATATAGATATATATATAGATATATATATATATATATATATATATATATATATATATATATATATATATATATATAGAGAGAGAGAGAGAGAGAGAGAGAGAGAGAAGAGAGAGAGAGAGAGAGAGAGAGATGAGATTCTACAGGACTAGAACTGTTTCATTCTTTAGAAATCATCAGGAATCTCTGATGATTTCTAAAGAATGAAACAGTTCTAGTCCTGTAGAATCTCATCTATATTAAAACTGTTATACTCTGCTATCTATTGAGTACCTTACTTACTGTGGTTACCTCTGATTCAACCCGGAATAACGTATTTATATATATATATACATATATATAAAGAAAAAGAGATGAAATCGAAAATGCAACTGGAGTCTTATTTTTTTTTTAAATATATATTTTGAGATGTGAGAAAACCCACAAACCCTCCATCTCAACTCACCTTTTGAGAAGCAGAAGAACTGCGAAACCGGTAAAGGAACCAAATAAATATATATATATTTTTAAAAAAATAAGACTCCAGTTGCATTTTCGATTTCATCTCTTTTTCTTTATACTTTCACTCGTGTAGGACACCTCGGTTATTTTTCATTTTGTATAAAAAAAACCACCTTCTAATATATATATATAAATATATATAATGAAATAAATATGGTTTTATAAATATAGTTTCCATTTATTTAATATCGTAAATATACT
>OZ024740.1:283486337-283491337 GCA_964016885.1 Eledone cirrhosa
TGTACGCATGTATGTATGTATGTATGTATGTAGGCATATATTTATGTATGTATGTATATTATCTCTTTCTCTTAATTTCGAGTATATTTTTTTGACCGGCCACCTTCCTGGGGGCAAAGTTGTAAAAGAAAGAAATTGTCATCCCTTGAATCGCAAGAATGTTTTGCAAATTTTGAAGGTGCCAGCTATCGCAGCCATTTGTAGACTATGAATTAGGGAGCTGCGGTCTTTGTCCGCAAATCTAAGTTCAGTTATAGATTGGTCCAAGTGGGTTGGTATATAAGTCGTAGCTCCAATAATGATGGGTATGAAGCTAAAGGTGTATCTTGGATACTGGATTTGTAAACTCCTCATCAATGGTCCGTAGATGTCCTCCTTCTCCTGTATTTTTCTGATAACGTTTACACAAGTGGGCAGCTGATCTCCACAACAGAACACGTTTTCAATGTGTGGTCCCAAACTACAATATCAGGCCGGTTGTGCTTTAATTTGGTGGCAGTTTTTATTTTCAGGTTCCACCAGTATTCCTTAGTGCCATCTGTCTCAATATATTCTTCCTCTATTGTTGTTAATTTTGTTTTCCGAAGTGCGTTCCAAATGGTTCTAATTATCCCATCGTGTCTCATGGGGTGGTAGTAGCGAGATGACTATACATGTATGTACGTATGTATGTAGGCATATATGTATGTATGTATGTATACATGTATGTACATATGTATGTAGGTATATATTTATGTATGTATGTATACATGTATGTACGTATGTATGCATATATTTATGCATGTACATATGTAGATATGTATGTATGTATCTATGTATGCATATATTTATGTATATATGTATGCATATATGTATGTATGTATCTATGCATATAGGTATGTATGTATGTATGCATGTATGTATGTATGCATATATTTATGTATATATGTATGCATGTATGTATGTATGCACGTATGTATTCGTATATTTATGTATGTACGTATGTATGCATATATTTATGTATGTTCTTCTGGTTTTATAATTTCATAAATTTTTCCCAATAGAGAGAGAGTCGGTTTGTAACATAGACACAAGTCTCTCTCATTGGAATTTGCACAACATCAACTAGGTAGATTATGTATGCATGCATGTGTAGATATGGATGTTATTGTATGTGTGGATGTGGATGTTTTGAGCTGTATGTGTGCATGTGTATCTATATATGTGTATATGCAGTTATTAGATGTAACATTTTTGGAATGTTTTACATATTTTTACTGTTCCATTAATGGATTGTACTTGTAATTTCCTAACTAGTTGTGTTCTTACTGTTCCTGTGAAGCCTAGCTTCTCAAGATTTGTATTGAGGCAGTTACTAACATACCCCAGTGCCCCAATAATCACAGGCATAACTCTGAAGGTGTAATCAAGGTGGAGTATCTGCAGATTTCTCATCAGTTCTGCATAAATATTCTCCTTTTCGCTAATCTTTGATATTATACTGGCATCTGCTGGACAGCTAACTTCTACTACTGTGCATGCCTTCTTTTCCTTATCCAACATCATAATATCTGGTCTGTTATACCTGCATTTTATTGGGGTTTTTACTGGAACATTCCACCAGTACTCTTTCATATTATGTACGTAGATGTCTTTTTTACGGACTGCATTGTACAGTGTTTTGGCCACTACATCATGCCTCATAGGTAGATAGTACCGCGATGACATCTTTGGACAGCTGCTGATGACATGGGTGGTATCCTCGATGTTAGTTCTGCAGAATCTGCACTTATCACATCTAGGTGTTTTGCCTGCATCCCTATTTTTTTGTGAATCAGGTATTTCGTGTTAATCTCCTGTTCTTGGATTGCAAAAGCGTATCCTTCAAAGTGGGAGCCAATATAGCGGTTGTTGGTCCAAGATAGACTACTTTCCTTATCTATATTACTCTCACTCTGGAGCTTCCTGGCAACATATCCATGCATGATTTTTTGCTGATAAGCATGCAGTTTTTCATCCATGGATTCACTGCGATACTGCTGAGCGACTTCCCTGGGTGTGAGTTTTTGATTATCACACAGGGAATATCTCTCAAGGAGTTCCTTCCCAACTCTCATGATAGACTTGCTCGAGAAACGGGCTCCTACGCTTCGAGGTTCGTAGATGATGTCGGAGAGATATGATGCGACATTCAAATGCTGTCTGGACTGATGTTAGGCCTCTGCCTCCCTGCTTACTTTTCAAGTAAAGTCGGTCTATGTCACTGTTAATGTGGAAGTTTCCGGTGTTGTTTAGTATGTATCCATATATGTATGTATGTATGTACGTATGTATGTACGTATGTGTGTATGTACGTATGTATGTACGTATGTATGTACGTATGTATGTATGCATACATTTATGCATGTACCTATGTATGTAAGTATGGATGTATGCATATGTTTATGCATGTACGTATTTATGTACGTATGCATATATGTATGTATGTATGTATGTACTTATGCATGCATGCATATATTTATGTATGTAAATATGTATGTACGTATGTATGCATTTGTTCATGTATGTATGTATGCATATATTTATGTAAGTACGTATGTATGTACGTATGTATGAATATATTTATGCATATATGTACGTAAGTATGTATGCATATATTTATGTATGTATGTAGATTCAGCTCCAAAAGTGTGCTTTTGCGTGTGACTTAACTTGAGAAAATTGTGTGAAAGTGGGAAGAGAGAGGGTGGCAGAAAGAGAGAATGGGGATATAAAGAGAGAGGGAGAGAGTAGAAAGCGAGAGAGAGAGAGAGAGTGTGTGTGTGAGGAATCGAGAGAGCAAACCTCATGGAATGTTTCATGACTTTCCCCACTTTTTTCCTAATTTGTTAACGATTTTCTAATGTTTGTTTATCTGTTTGTGTGTGTAGTTTTCCATAAAATCTGAGAGAATATATATTGACTCTGTCAACGAAGGAACAGATGAATCGTTTCACCCAGTTAATAAATCATTTGTGTAGTAGGGAGATACACATACAAGAGAAATTCTCAATTAATTGCTTGTCTCGTCGGTCATTTATACATAAATATACCTATTCAACTGAATATATACTTCATCATATATGGTTGTTGTTTTTTTTAATAATGTTCAATCCGTTGATTCTGTACAAATCTCTTCATTCTAATATACGAGGATTGGCTGAGACGTTCATAGACTAACCAAGATACTCTCGTGGAATGACGAAATGAGGGGTTTTGGGGGGTTTTTTTCAACATATTTCCTGGAAAGAAACGATGCAGTTGTTTATAAGAAGAGTTGAAATTAATGCATGCAAGATTTCACAGCTCTAGCATTACTCATTCATAGGCAGCCTACGAACTTATCCGTTGAATCTTGTATATCTACAGAATATAGTCCGTCATCCTCTTCCGTTCATACTTTCGCTATTGTTTATTTGTTTATGCAAATATGATGTTGTTATCAAGTAAAAATAAGCTGTTACTGTGTTACGTCATTTCTTATTGTTTATATATCGTGTAATTGTTATGACATAAGAGTGTTTTTACTGACACTGCTTAGTTGTTAAATTTTATGAGTTCCATTGGATCTGAGTTCAAATCCCGCCGAGGTTAACTTTGCCTTTCATCCTTACGGGGTTGATAAAATAAAGTACCAGTCACGCACTAGGATCGATTTAATCGATATTCCTCACCCCCAAAGAAAAGAAATTGTTGAACTTGTGCCTATATACGAAACTATTAATGTTAAATACCGATTTCCTCGACTCAATGCACAGATAATTGTATAAAATCACATATATATATTAATAATTGTTTCTACTTTTGGCACAAGGCCAGCAATTACCCAGTGTATTACTGGTACTTTATATATTAATATTACTGGTACATATATATATTAATAATGGTGGAGCTTAAGCAAATTTTTCCGCCATTGTTATTTCACCCTTATATTCTTCCGCTTATATTTGTAGAAGCATGCGTT
The DNA here is from genome assembly GCA_964016885.1 of Eledone cirrhosa. Taxonomy (NCBI): domain Eukaryota; kingdom Metazoa; phylum Mollusca; class Cephalopoda; order Octopoda; family Eledonidae; genus Eledone; species Eledone cirrhosa. The sequence continues at coordinate 283,490,320 of OZ024740.1, forward strand.
AAAAAGTACAATGCCTTAACTAAACGATATACAGGCGTTTAGTGGTCTATATTGTTGACATCGCAGTCCATGGGGAATATTTATCTAATTGATAGGAAATTATAGCAATTCCATTTTATTTTATATGAAGGGTAATGAATGAAAGATCAAGGATGAGGAGCCTGCGAAACTTTGGGGCTTTCTAGGTCTTTACAGTTTTAGGTGAGTATTTTAAAAACCAAAGATGTTATCGTTGAAAGCTTTAACTTTGGCTTTCGAAGGCCTGAGATGCAACCGTTCCGAACTGCGATTGAAAGCCTTTGAGCAGCCGCAGGGCAGTCTTTCAAAGTCTTTCGGCGGGATGTGTGAACCTTGAGACTCTAAAGTGCAGCCAAAATTACTAAAGTGGCCTAATGTGTAGAGGTTGTGAGCTTAAATGTGAACTCTGAGTGCGTAAAGTACGGCCTTTTGAAAAAAAAACTTGAATTTTGAATAACAGATTGTATATTTTGTTAACTTCCTAGTACATGATATACTCGGATGTTTGTAAAATCTTTTAAAATGTCATTAAAAGGCAAGTTACATTTTTATTTCTTACTTTAACATTTATAATTTTTGTTTCACAATATATATAATTCTATTTTTTCAATATGTTTAATAACATTTCCATTAAAGTAGCCTTATTAGTTTTTATCGAATATAATGTGGTCGTTCATTCACTTTCCTGCCTTAATACAATGCCATATTATATGTCGTCTGAATTCAGTGCGACAGCGAAATATGACGGTTTCCCTGTCACTAGCCTTACATCGAGTACTTGTGATGACGCAGGTTTCAAGGTTTTAAAAGAAAAAAAAAAGGAAGTCTATGGAGATTTCAAGAAACACTGAATATCTATCAATCAACTGTGAATATCTTCCTATGTGGTGTGTAGTGTAGAATTATGGAGTGTGAGATAGGGCAAATACATGAATATGAAGTGAGAGGATCGGCAGAAGGAAATATGCAAATATTACAGGGAGGGACTTGTTTTGTGATA
>OZ024740.1:283493837-283528837 GCA_964016885.1 Eledone cirrhosa
TAGTTGTTGTTATCTTCATCTAAACAGACATCTAGTTGCGAAATGTCTTCCAAAATGCTCAATACATTTCAATAGTTTATATATATGTATTTCTTTGTAGACTATTAAATCAATATTCGTTTTTAACACATTTCAAACTTTACATACATGTGGTCACTTCATGAATATAGTCAAGTTTAGATTAAAATATATTTTCGAAACTTATTTGGACAGTTTAAGAACATTAGTCACCATATATATATATACTAGAAAATTACTCGTCAAAAATGAGTTTTATAATTCTAAAAAAATATTTCATTAATTCCTTCCATTCCGAATTCTATGTAAAAAATTTCCTAAAACCCCAATTTTCATTGACCTTCTTCCCTTTTTCACTCCGACATATTTCATTTTACATACATTAAAATCAATTACAGTAAATTTTTCGATATATATTTATGTATTTTTGATGATCAAATATATATGCACTAAATTACTAATTTTGTTCTATTTGCTGCCTACCCACCAAGCTGATTATCTATCTATTTAGTAAATTTACTTAAAGGTGGGTGAATGAAGCGAAAATGGACCGAGTGGTTGGGCCTTATCTGTTTATAAGCCTGTAGGTTGAAGAAGATGGCAAAAGGAAGAAAGGAGCACTTGGACAACACGCTCCTGGAGTTGAGTGTTGCTCTATCAACGGGGTATTAAACAACCCATTTGTGGCGCTTCCCCCCTATTGGGGATTTCGATTGTTGTAATTGTTTGTTTTTATATTTTTTACACGACTATGTAAAATCCCCGGCATGTCTTTCTATTGTCCCCTTTTCTTGTGCATTCTTGTGGCAAATAAAGAAATATATATCTATATATATATATATATATGTGTGTGTGTGTGTGTGTGTGTGTGTGTGTGTGGTGTGTGTGTGTGTGTGTGTCGTGTATGTTTATATGTTGTATGTGTGTGTGTGCGCACGCTTGTGTGTTTGTTTGTGTTTGTGTGTGTGTGTGTGTGTGTGTGCGTGTGTGTGCTTGTGCGTGCGTGCGTGTGTGTCTGTGTTTAAGGATTGCTCATAGTTATGATTAGATGATAATTTAATATATTATTCAATAAATATCTTACTTGAAAATATTTATAGACGTACGTTGTCCAAATTAAACCTCCTAGCTTGAAGGCCTTAACAGTAATTTACTCTGCTACTTGTAGACCTATCTATTAACCCTGGTTACATCTTTGATAAAAATTGATGTGAAACATTATAAATATCAACTAAATTATGATTCACCCTTCGTCTATTATTTCTTACATACGCAGTTCACTGGCTGTAAATAGGTACCATGCAATGACAAATATCACATTGAGCTTCAGGAATGATGCGGAATAGTTCATTCAAATATATATAATTTGTAGAGAAACAGCTCTAAAATCAATACTTACAGATGAATTCGATTGGCAGTAAAATCAATCAATTGATTCTAATTACCACACGAGTATAAGATAAATAATTTAGATAGATTGATTTAGCATATAATATTAACAACAACGACATTGCTAGAAAATTAGAAAAAAATCGATTCGTTTGAAGTACTCGGCTTTTTCTGTTGTGCCCGGTTGCAAATAGTTGACTAATACAATGATACATGTATGTCTGTATATACTAAATTATGTATATGTATGTCTATGATTATATATATATATATACACAAACATATATATATATATATATATATATATACAATATATTAACAAATGGAAACTATATTTATAAAACCATATTTATTTCATTATACGTATTTCAAGGGCCACCAAGGCAGATTATGGTGCGCTTTCATGAGATAAAATATAATATAGATTAGTTTTATAAATAAATATTGACATACCCTGAAAAATGCAACCTTCACGGTTGGAGTCTCCCGTGAAGGTTACATTTTTCAGGGTATGTCAATATTTATTTATAAAACTAATCTATATTATATTTTATCTCATGAAAGCGCACCATAATCTGCCTTGGTGGCCCTTGAAATACGTATAATGAAATAAATATGGTTTTATAAATATAGTTTCCATTTGTTAATATATTGTATATTTACTCCAATTAATTTGTTGAGTGCTTTATATCAGTTATAAAAATATTTTGCTTGTTGTACCCCAACAAATTAAATATAATCTCTACATATATATATATATATATATATATATATATATATATATATGCGCGTGTGTGTGTGTGTGTGTGTGTGTGTGTGTGTGTGTGTGTGTGTGGGTGTGTATGTATGTATTCTTTCGTGTATATGTATGTGCATGAATCTTTTCTTTAATTATTTGAATTATTCATTTATGGAAGGAGTTGGTTTCTAACAAAGAAACAAAGCTTCATCACTGGGATTTGGATAAGTGAAATTGTATCACATTTTGAACTTTAGAAACGTCTTGTATATGTTTTCTGTTTTATTTTCAAATTGTATTTATAAGGTTCATGATAGCTGGTGTAGAGTCACGTGACGTTGTGTTACGTGTGTTGAAAGTACGATCATAATGTCGTCGTTCAAGTCCTGGACTGTGTTGTGTGTTATGTTCTTGAGCAAAACACTTCATTTCACGTTGTTCCAGTATACTCAACAGAAAATGAGTACCAGCAGTAGCTGGGAGTTTAACCCCGCAATCTTCTAGCGTTCTGTCCAGAGTGGACGTGTACTCTCATTCGTTTAACGCCAAGGAAACCAGAATAAGCACCGGCCTAATGAACCTTCTGGCTCCAGACAGACTTTAGATAGTAGGTGGTCAACTGTTATGTCTGGAAATCCTCTATTTTCCTAGTGGGCAATTAGCCAAACGCTCTAACAGGTGAATATATAATTGTTTCTACATTTGGTACAAGGCCAGCAATTATCCCAGTGCATTTTATCGACTCCGTAAGGATGAAAGGCAAAGTTAACCTCGGCATTATAATAATTGTTTCTACTTATGGCACAAGGCCAGCAATTATCCCAGTGTATTACTAGTACTTTATTTTATCGACCTCGTAAGGAGGAAAGGCAAAGTTAACCTCGGCGGGATTTAAACTGCTATCGCAGCCATTTGTAGACTATGAATTAGGGAGCTGCGCTCTTTGTCCGAAAATCCAAGTTCAGTCAATTTTGGTCCAAGCGAGTTGGTATATAACCCGTAGCTCCAATAATGATGGGTATGAAGCTAAAGGTGTATCTTGGATACTGGATTTGTAAACTCCTCATAAATGGTCCGTAGATGTCCTCCTCCTGTATTTTTCTGACAACGTTTACACAAGTGGGCAGCTGATCTCCACAACAGAACACGTTTTCAATGTGTGGTCCCAAACAACAATATCAGGCCGGCTGTGCTTTAATTTGGTGGCAGTTTTTATTTTCAGGTTCCACCAGTATTCCTTAGTGCCATCTGTCTCAATATATTCTTCCTCGTTTGTTGTTAATTTTGTTTTCCGAAGTGTGTTCCAGATGGTTCTAGCTATCCCTTCGTGTCTCATGGGGAGGTAGTAGCGAGATGACATTCTTTCGCAGCTGGCAACAATGTGGCTTACATCCTCGATCTTTGTTTAGATAGCCTCCATTTATTGTCAGCTGATGGCCCTCCCCTTTTGTGCAGCAGATATTTGGTAGGGAGTTCTTGTTCCTGTATTGCATAGAGATATCCCTCAAGGTGTGATGTCATAAACTTGTCGGAACTCCATGCCAGCCAAGTTTTTGAGTGGTTTATCCCCTCTATGGTCTTTGTTTTACGTCTCAAGTATCCATGCACAACATTTTCTGTAAATTGGTGAATTTTTTCATCTTGTTTGAACATTGAATAGGATCTTCCGATTTCTCTGGGTGAGAGATTTATATCAGGCTTTATTCCATATCTCTCCTTCAGATAAGTGGTTATTCTAATGATTTTTTTTCATGCTCATAAACCTGGGCAAGTTGGTTGCCAACCGTTTTCCTCTGTTGAAGATGTTGCTTCAGTGTTACTATCCGGGTATCATATGATGTTAATATGGATTTTAGACCCCGGGCACCTTCCTTGCGTGAGAAGTATAGCCTATCCACATCACCATTGATGTTAAAGTTCCCAGTAACACTGAAGTTTGCGAGTTCTAACATCCATCTCACTTAGTTCTTGCAATGACCAGTTCAGCAGGCAAAATGTTGGCGTTAGAATTGGCACAGCATAAGTATTGTGGGCAATGTATTTGTTGTATGCTGACAGTTCTGATGACCATATTTTCTTTACTCTTCTGAGGTATTCAGTTCTGTTTCTCTCCTTATTTATGGGTCCATCATATCTGACATTCTCATCCTGTCCAAGATATCTGTAGTTTTCACCTGACTGTAGAGGTTGTATTTATCAGGCCGTTCATCTCTAGCTTTCTAGAGGAGGGCACAGCTCTTCTACGTTTTACTGCCAAATATCCACACTTGGACTCACCAAATTTCATTTTGATGTCTGTTGAAAACTGTGTAATGAGGTCCAATTTTTTCTTGATGTCATTGATATTTGGCCCATACAACTTCAGGTCATCAACAAAGAAAAGATGGGAGATACTTCTGGACCCACTTCTTTGTCCACCTTGATTCCTGAGTAGGTAAGATAGTGGATTTAGTGAGAGAACGAAGAGTAGCACTGACAACCTATCACCCTGAAAGACGCCCTTCTGGTAATGTATCTTATCAGTCTTAACTTGCTCCTTCTCACCTCTAAGGATCAAATTGGTGTACCAGTTCTTGGTCAGACGTACAACAGCAGCTACCAGTGGTTGTGGGACTTTGGCTAACTGTAAAGCCTTAACAATCCACCCATGAGGTACACTATCAAATGCTTTTTGATAGTCCAGCCACACCACAGTCATGTTTCTGCGATTCGTTGTTGTTTTTTCTTGAATCATTTTATTAGTTAGTAGGTGATCTATGCAACCCCACACCACTCTCTTTCCACTATCTTGCTCAGGTGTTATGATGTTGTTGGTAGCACAGTGATCCTGTAAGAACAGGTTAAGGCACCCAGTATATAATTTATACATGATGTTTTGGCAGGCTATTGGGCGGTAAATTTAGCAAGGGTGGTTTGGCTATTTTTGGAAATGAGGAGAGTAGTGGCAGTTGATAACCATCTGGGCAGTTCTTGTGTGCCTTTAATGGATTCTATAAACAGCCGTATGAGATCTTGCCGATAGAAAGTTAAATTCTTTAACCAGTATCCTGTAATGAGGTCTAGGCCTGGTGATTTCCTATTCGACATTTTCTGTAGAGCTGTTTCCAGTATTGACCCACCTATGTCATATTGTTTTGTCTGGACATGTTGGCAGTAGTCCTGTTCCAGTTCTTTTAGCCAATTAGTTTGTTTGTTGAATCCGTCATCCGTTTCCCATACAGATCTCCAGTAGCTCTCAACCTGTTCTTTTGAAGGGGTATCATTTACAGAGATTGAGCTTTTGCCACCGAAGCTGCGATAAACTGATTTAGGATCTCTGGCAAACAATCTATTTAGCACTTGTCGTTTATGTGCTGTTGACTTATATTTTAGTCTTTCTGTTGTAGCTGTGAGTTGTTGTTCCAACTGGTGTAATTTGGAGTTTAAAGTTTTAAATTTTGTATCTCCTTTTTTTTAGGTCTTCCTGGAGTCGTGTGAAGTTGCTCTCTATGTTGCATTTCATAACGACTGCGATGTATGAGATACTTCGTCTCAGGGACAACATTTTGCTTTTTAAATTACGCATCCACGCTGGTTCAGGCTTTTTGTTTGTATCTTGATTGCGTTGTTTTAGATGTTTGTTATATGATAGCAATGTGACAGCTGAAACATATAACAAAATGTTAAGCGTTTCAAATGTCGTTACTACACCTTTAGATCGTATAGCCTTCAGATAATTATCAGCTATTTCGTTCACCGCTTCCAATTCCAACTTAGTGGGTTCTTTACTGATTCTGGTGTTGTATGGTCTGTCACTCACATTAAGGCTGTGTATCTCTTGAAACATATCGTCCCATATCACTTGTAAAGTGTCCACAAGTTGTTGGTGTTCTGCTTGTACAGTAGAGTCATGCATTTCAGCCTCGTTGTTGATGTGGTGACAATTACTACTAGAGTTAGCTGACGATTCTTGCTGTTCTTCAGTGGAAGTGGGATGGATTTCAGCAAAATTGTTGGTGAGCTGTTCACTGTTAGATTTAGCTGGCCATTCTCTTTGTATGTCAGTGGAGGTGGGGTGGTTGTCTACAAGGGCTGTATTTGTAGTATCACTCAATTCCGTTAGATGTATCAATTTACATCTAATGATACATTTTGCCTGTTCATTTAAATGCTTTGGAGAAAAGTCTAATTCTGGGTGTTTGGAGTTCCATAAAGTTTTTAGCCTTTGCATAAAACTGAACTTTTGGGGTCCAGATTGTTTGTATGCTTCATATAATTCTTTGTTAAGCTCGTAGCTCCACTGTATACAACAGTTGTAGTTGCGATTTGGTCGAAGGAGACTTGTACGTTTTGCCATGATGAGTTGGTCTATTCACTAATATTTTGTATGTGTGTATGTATGTATGTGCGTATGTATGTAGGCATGTATGTATGTGTGCATGTGTGAATGTATGTGTGTATGTATGCATGTATGTATGTATCTATGAATGTTGCATGCACGTATGTATGTATATGTGTATGTACGTTTCTCTGTTAATTTCAAGTAGATTTTTTTATCAGCCACCTTCCTGGTGCTAAGGTTGTAAACAAAAAGAAATTACCATCCCTTAAATTGCAAGAATGTTTTGTATGTATTTGTGTATGTATGTATGTATGTATATAGGTATGTATGTGTATATGTATATATATATATGTGTGTATGCATGCACGTATGTATGTATGTGTGTGTGTATGTATGTATGTATGTATGTATGTATGTATGTATGTATGTATGTATGTATGTATGTATGTATGTATGTGTATATGTATATATGTGTATATGCATGCACGTATGTATGTATATATGTACTCGTATGTAACCAGCAGTATTCTTCAGTGTAAGAAAAAGCTTCTATCCAGATACGCAACTACGTGTATTATTGAGCTTCTTTTTTCCTTCTTTTTTTTTTTTTTCATTTTCTAAACCCTACCTTGTGCAATAAACCAAAGGTTTCATATTAACTTTAGTTTCATTTCTCTTTCCTTTTTCGAACCTAGCATAAGTAATCCTCTTTTTAAATCATATATTCAATGACAACATTCACTTCTATTTTTCATTACAGATAAATTCCTGAAAACAATACATTTTCGAACATTCCAAAAGTGGACGTTTCTCATTTTCGGGTGAGTAACATATTTTTCTATCACCTCTTTTCATAATTATTTAAAAAAATATATTTACCTATAGCAATCCTTTTCAACTTATTTTGACACGAAACGCATAACTATATCTTATAGACAATCACCAACACGTTAAGTGTATTTATTTGTTAGATGAAACAAATATTATTTTTTGAGAGAGTATTTATTCGTATAAATAATTGTTTCTACTTTTGGCACAAGGCCAGCACTTACCCAGTACATTACCGGTACTTGATTTCTAGTATAGGCACAAGGCCAATAATTTGGGGGGAGGGAAAAGTCGATTAAATCGACCCAGTATGTTACTGGTGCTTTATTTTATCGACCCCGTAAGGATGAAAGGCAAAGTTAACCTCGGCGGGATTTGAACTCAACCGTAAAGGGCCGTAACTCTATGCTGCAAACCATGCTGTCCGACTCTCTGTCGATACTACCAATGCACCGCCTTTATTCGTATAAATAATAAAACAAAACATGATTATTGAAATTCATTCAGAGAACATTTTGAGAAAATCCGAAAACTTTTCCCGAAGTCTTTACTATTTGGAACGTGTCATTAGCCCAGTTTGCTAAAAATGCATTATGATCAATCTATGAAAAACTTCGCTGTAAAATTGTGATATTTATTGCAAACATAAAATTATGTTTGCATACGATAATACAAATATTGCTTGTATGAGAATTAAAGAGAAGATAATGTATTTTTTCAGAAGAGTTAAAGTGTGAGGCTGTGGCCTCTATTATTTACTCTTTTTTTTTTTCTTAGAAACGATCAGAAATAAACTGACATTTAATCTAAATTAAAAAATAGAATCCGTTCCCTTGGGATTTCTTCATTTCTATACAACTGTATCCAAACTCAAACAAACAAGTGAGACTTATGTAGCTACATAGCTATATTTGATAGAAATATAGACCAAATTTCTCGAAAACATTATCTTGCCTCCTTAATAAATGATAAATGGGTTGTTCTAGAGAGCGATATATTTTACGTAAGAACAAAGGACGTGATAGTGTTAGCTTGAATACCTTTTATTGTTGATCTGCTCAATGTGAGCTACCATGGGGATAAACAACTGCAAATATTGAGAGGTATTGCTTTAACAACAGCGGTTTACAATTACATTAAGCTTGTAAAGAAATGCAATGAACAGGGTTGACCTGAGGCTAAATAAAAATAATAATAACAACAAATTCCGCAACTAGATTTGCTTGTATGGTTCTATTCTGTATGCGATTAACAATAATGCAAATACCGGATATGATCAATAATTGTTTCCACTTTTGGCACAAGGCCATCAATTATCCAGTACATTACTGGTACTTTATTTTATCGACCCCGTAAGGATGAAAGGCAAAGTTAACCTCGGCGGGATTTGATCAATAATGTCGGTGAGAAAGCGGCAGTCGAATTGATGTAACCTTGACACATAATCTAAAGCTGTTATCTATCGGTCTATCTATCTATCTACCTATCTATCCCGCTCTATCTCTCTCTCTCTCTATATATATATATATATATATGTGTGTGTGTGTGTGTGTGATGGCTGCCCCCTCGTTATCGAGTGTGGCCATTGCACGATATATCATTATTAATAATTATTAATTAATTCTATCGTGCAATGCCTGTGCGCGAAGATATTTTTTAAAGTGAGGAAAGACTGTGCACTGAGCCAATCCCACTCTCTGAGCGACAGTAGCTATAACCCGAAAACAAGAAAAGATCAACATCATCGGTATCTACTGAGCCGCAGGTTTTATATCAGAGTTATTCCAGTTTCCTGCGCTGACAAAAGCTAGGGGTCCTTCACTCCCAGTGGTTTAACGGCGCGATCGGGTGTCCAGCCCGACTATTTCTATGTCTCCGCGCATATACATACACATGCACCCATATATATATATATATACATGGATACACTGGAAGAGGAAGACCAAGGTTAACGTATGTTGATGCCCTAAGGACAGACACTGGTCTGTTGGAGACGCAAGACTTGTTAGCGATAATGAGGGACAGAGACCGCTCGAGAGAACTGGTCCATGGATCTCGGGAATTTTACCCGCCCTAGATATATAAATATACATATATATATATATGTATGTGTGTATATATATATATATATATATATATATATATATATATATATATATATATATATATATGTATGTGTGTATATATATATATATATATATATATATGTATGTGTGTATATATATATATATATATTATATATACATATATATATATATATATATATATATATATATATATATAATATATATATATATATATATATATATATATGTATGCATGTATGTGTGTATGTATATATATATATATATATATGTATATATATATATATATATATATATATACTTTATCAATAATCTAACACAGAGAGGAAGATACGAAGTTTTTTTATCATAAATGTAAATGAATAATGTTCCCTTTGTTTTTTTTTATATTATCTATTCATCTATGTTTTTAGCAAACTACGTGCATACATATATATATATATATATATATACAATCATACATACGTACATACATACATACACATGGCTATGGGGTTGTGTACGTCGATATACATATACATTCATATATCTGTTCCTGTATGTTCAAATACACATTATGGTGTGTATGTATATTTACATATATATATAAATATATATACATATATGCATACACACACACACACACACACACACACACAGACGCACACACTTATATATAAATATGTATGTGTGTGTGTATGTGTGTAAATGTGTATGTGCGTGTGTGTGTATATGTATATTTATATATACATGTACGTGTATATGTATATATATATATATATATATGTGTATGTATTTATTATATATATATATATATATATATATATATATATGTACATATGAATTTTTTTTTTCGTGTAATTTATGCCCTATTTCTGTTCTTTCCCTTTGAGTTCCTCACTTCCAGTAAATTGTTAACTAGAAAAGTACAATTACCTCCTACATTTCTACAGGAAGAGAACAATACAATAATAATACAGCAACGACAACAACAACAGCACCAACAACAACAATCATAACAATAACAACAATAACAACAACAATAATAATAATAATAATAATAATAATAATAATAATAATAATAATAACAATAATAAATCTAAAAAAGAAACGACTCTTCAAAATAACAACTGTACAGTAATTTTCTTTTGATCACACCACCGAAAATGTTCAATTTTTTTTCTCTTTTAGAATTATTGCTGATGAGTTATCGATTATTACTATTGTTTATCATTATTATTATCATTATTATTATCATTATTATTATTATTATTATTATTATTATTATTGTTGTTGTTGTTGTTGTTGTTTTTATTGTTTTTATTGTTGTTGTTGTTGTTGATATTTTTCTTGCTTTCATTTTAATATTTATTTGTCAATTTTTTTTTTCAATTATTTATAATATATTATTTTTACAAAAAAAAAAAAGAAAAAAGAAAAAAAAATTAATTAAACAATAAATCTAATAAATTTCAAAAAAATAAAATAAAATACAGGAAAATGGAATGGAGGAGGAGGAGGGTGGAGGGGAAATCTCATTGCTGTTCCTATATTTGAAACCTGTTAGAATCTTTATTAAAACAACAGCAACAACAACATCAACAACAATATAGAAAAGGAACTGTTGCATGGTGTTTATTTGTTATATTTATAGTTTTAAAGACAAAACTGTGGCAGTTTGTAGCTTAAAAAGCGAGATGTGTAAGGGGGAACATGAAGAATAAAGGGGGTAAACTGTTTAATTTAGAATTATTTTCATACATTTCGGTTGTTTAGTTGTAGAATTTTCTAGAATATTCCGCAGGTTATTTTGGTTTCGCAGTCATTGAAAGAAAATGATTCAATTATTGGTATATATTTGTGTATGTATGTGTATATGTATATATGTATGTATGTGCGTATGTAGGTATGTACGTATGTATGCATGTATTTATATGTATATGTATGTGCATGTATATGCATGTATGTATGTATATGTATGTATATGTATGTATGTATGTATGTTTTGTGTAGGCGCTTTGCTAAGTGGTTAGAGAATTGGATTCGTAATCATGAGGTTGTGAGTTAGATTCCCCGACCGGGTGATGCGTTATGTCCTTGGGCAAGACACTTTATTTCACGTTGCTCCTCCTAACTGGTGTTGCGACCGATAGAGAGTATTAGCAATTGGAAAGACCAACAGAAACATTGTTTCCTCGGTCCGATATGACGAAATTCCATCGACTGTCGATGTATGTATGTATATAAGTGTATATGTACGAATGTATGTAACTGCGTACATATGTACATATGTATATATGTATGTGTATATGAATATATGTACGTATTTCTGTATATCTGAATGTAATAATAATAAAATAAGTAAATAAAAATGTACACGTACGCGCAACCATTCCCACACATGCCTACATATATATTTACACACCTACACAGTATATACATATAGACGCAGTGTTGGATGTCCGTTGACTCTCGTTAGTTCTTCCTCCCATACCTACCTACCTACATACATACGTACATACATGCATGCATACATACATACATACATACATACATACATACATACATACATACATGCATGCATACATACATACATACATACATACATACATACATACATACATACATACATACATACATACATACATACATACATACATACGTACGTACGTCGTACATACATACATACATACATACATACATACATACATACATACATACATACATACATACATAAATACATACATACATACGTACCTACGTCGTACATACATACATACATACATACATACATACATGATGGCTGCCCCCTCGTTATCGAGTATGGCCATTGCACAATAAAAAAAAAACAAAAAAAAAATAATAATAATAATAATAATAATAATAATAATAATAATAATAATAATAATAATAATAGCAATAATAATAATAACGACAACAATAATAATAATATACATATTCATATATATATACACACACACGCACGCACATAAGCATATCTACACACACACACACACACACACACAAACACACGATAGCAACTAACAGTGCTGCGATCGAATGTGGCTTTTTAGCCCAGCCAATGATCCAAAATGTCTTGCACAGAGTCGGCAACCAAAACATTTACTGGGAATAGTCGGCTGTGGTTGGAGTTCGTGTACTTTTGCATGTCGCTTGAGTCCTCCTGCTGATTTACATTCTCTACCACATGTTTGGCAAGCATGATGAGTAGCATCTCCAACAGCAGCCTGGTAGTCAACCACTGGTCTTACTTTATGACTGCGAAGATGACTTTCGAGTCCAGCTTTGCTTAGGCAGAGTCTCGCACAGACGCTGCATGTCAGAAACATAGGAGGACCCTCGCCGTCTGGAAGTGCAACAGCAATACCCTTCCTCACGTCCCGCTTTACTTTCTCGTGTGCGATTCGAGATGCCTCAAAGGCAACTTTTCCCTCATATACAGTCTTTCTCCATTTATTACGATCAGCAGCAATATTTTCCCATGTATCAGCAGAGATGTTAGCGTCTTTCAGAGAGGCCTTCAAGGAATCCTTATACCTCTTTTTTGGTTTATGTGGCGGTCGTTTTCCTTTAACCAACTCTCCATAGAAGAGTTGTTTTGGTATTCTAGAATCCTTCATCCTGGCAAGGTGACCACTCCAACGGAGTCGCTGCTTAAGCACAAGAGCTTCTATACTGTCACACATAGAGCTTTCCAAAATCTCGACATCACTGATGTGGTCCCTCCAGCGAACGCCATGTATCCGTCTGAGACACATCTGATGGAAACGCTCCAATTGCTTAAGGTGGCGTCGATATGTGACCCAGGTCTCGCAGGCATAAAGAAGACAAGAGAGTACACATGCCCTGTACACCCTTACCTTTGTCCTCCTGCATATGTCTCGCCGACCCCAGAGTCGCCTTTCTAGCTTTCCGAAAGCATCACTTGCTTTCCTAATCCTAAGTGAGATTTCACTGTCAAGGTTGCCGTATCGATTGACAGTGCTTCCCAGGTAGACAAACTGATCAACCACTCCAAGTCGTTTGCCATACACATAGATGTTTGGTTCAGTGTACTGCCTACCAGGTGCAGGTTGGTACATGACGACGGTTTTCTTGAGACTGACAGTCAAACCCAGGGCAGTGCAAGCGTCAGAAAATACATTCAAAATGTGCTGCATATCACTCTCTGTGTGCGCTACAAGATCGCAATCATCTGCATACAAGAGGTCTCTTATGACTGATGTAAATACTTTTGTCCTCGCAGCAAAGCGCCTGATGTTAAATATGCTGCCTGAGGTTCGATATCGGATGTAAACACCATGCTCGCAATTCCTGAATGCAATACAGAAAACCATTGCAAAGTATATGGCAAACAGGGTCGGTGCTGGAATATCCCCCTGTTTCACTCCATTTTTTACTGAGATAGGCTCCGACATGTTACCTCCGACATTAACCCAAGCCTTCATGTCGTCATGGAAAGACCTAACTAAAGCAAGGAACTTATCAGGGCAACCAAGTTTCTGGAGAACCTTCCATAATGCATCTCTGTTGACAGTATCGAAAGCCTTTGTCAGATCGACAAAAACCTGATACAGATCCAAGCCCTGTTCAATGCACTTCTCCTGGAGCTGTCTAGCTGAGAAGATCATATCAGTAGTGCCGCGTCCAACACGAAAACCAGATTGACTTTCAGGAAGGACACAATCTGCAATGTGTGTCAGCAGACGGTCCAGAAGCACCCTACATAAAACTTTCCCCACGACAGAAAGCAATGATATACCTCTGTAGTTCCCACAATCATTCCTGTTACCCTTTCCCTTGTACAAGACCACCATTACTGCATCTCTCCAGTCCTCAGGCACGGATTCATTAGCCCATATCCTTCCAAACAGAGAGTGAAGATGTTGCAGGAGTCTCTCACCACCATATTGTAGGAGCTCAGCATGTATGCCATCCATACCTGGAGATCTTCCACTGTTCAGCTTCGGCTTCGAAATAGCCACTGCAACCTCCACAAGTGTCGGAGGCTCTGCGAGAGCTACTTTCACAGGACTTTCCGGAATGAGATTGAGGAAATCTTCACTGACGACAGACGGCTGATTCAAAAGATCATCAAAGTGCTCCCGCCACCTTCGTAGAATTCCCTGTGAGTCACGAAGAAGTTCTTTGCCATCCTTGCTGCGAATCGGTGTCACCAGAGAAGAAGACGGTCCATAAACCTCACGCAAGAGACTGTACAACAGCTTTGTGTTATTGCAATCAGACGCAGTTTGTATCTCACCAGCCTTCTCACTCCACCACTGATCCTTCATCTGAGAAAGACTCCGCCTAACACGTGATTTTACATCCCTGAGCTCCTCATGCAACGTATTCCTCTCCTGTGGTCTTGCCGTCAAGTAGCGTGACAGAGCGCGCCTCTTATCAGCCAACAAGTCATCTATATGCACATCTTTCTCATTAAACCAGTCCTGATGTTTTCTCTGCACCAATCCCAGAACACGTCTGCCTACATCATAAACCGACTTTTTAAGGGTCGGCCAATACGTACCTACGTCGTACATACATACATACATACATACATACATACATACATACATACATACATACATACATACATACATACAGTTGATGTTGGAACTCGAAAAATACTAAACAACAGCGGAAACTTCCACATCAACAGTGACATAGACCGCCTTTACTTGAAAAGTAAGCAGGGAGGCAGAGGCCTAACATCAGTCCAGACAACATTTGAATGTCGCATCATATCTCTCCGACAACATCTATGAACCTCGAAGCGTAGGAGCCCGTTTCTCGAGCAAGTCTATCTGTATGAAACAGATAAGATCATGAGAGTTGGGAAGGAACTCCTCGAGAAATATTCCCTGTGTGATAATAAAAAAACTCACACCCAGGGATGTCGCTCAGCAGTATCGCAGTGAATCCATGGATGAAAAACTGCATGCTTATCAGCAAAAAATCATGCATGGATATGTTGCCAGCAAGCTCCAGAGTGACAGTAATATAGATAAGGAAAGTAGTCTATCTTGGACCAACAACCGCTATATTGGCTCCCACTTTGAAGGATATGCTCTTGCAATCCAGGAACAGGAGATTAACACTAAATACCTGATTCACAAAAGAGATAGGGATGCAGGCAAAACACCTAGATGTGATAACAAGTGCAGACTCTGCAGAACTAACATCGAGGATATCACCCATGTCATCAGCAGCTGTCCAAAGATGTCACCGCGGTACTATCTACCTATGAGGCATGATGTAGTGGCCAAAACACTGTACAATGCAGTTCATAAAAAAGATAGTCCCGATAATAAACACATTAAAAGCTAAAGCAATGTGGAAGACATCCATGTACATAATATGAAAGAGTACTGGTGGAATGTTCCAGTAAAAACCGCAATAAAATGCAGGCATAACACACCAGATATTATGATATGGGACAGGGAGAAGAAAGCATGCACACTAGTGGAAATTAGCTGCCCAGCAGATGCCAATATAATATCAAAGATTAGTGAAAAGGAGAATATTTATGCAGAACTGATGAGAAACTGCAGATACTCCACCCTGATTACACCTTCAGATTTTTGCCTGTGATTATTGGGGCACTGGGATATGTTAGTAACTACCTCAATACAAATCAGGAACAGAAAGAACACAACTAGTTAGGAAATTACAAGTACAATCCATTAATAGAACAGTAAAAATATGTAAAACATTCCAAAATTCTGCATCTAATAACTGCATATACACATGTACAGATGCAAAGCATATACACATGCTCACATACAACTCAAAACATCCACATCCACACATACAATAACATCCATATCTACACATGCATGCATACATACATATCTACCTAGTTGATATTGTGTAAATTCCAATGAGAGAGTCTTGTGTCTATGTTAGAAACCGACTCTCTCTCTATTGGTAAAACTTTGTGAAATTATAAAACCAGAAAAACATACATACATACATACATATCTATATATATAAAGTTATATTCCTGTCTGTTTGTTTGTTCACGAGCTACTCCTATGGTTTTGCAGATAGACCCCCATAACCATATATATTCTGAAACTACATTGCCCAGGGTACTTGGATAAACTACATTGCCCAGGGTATTTGGATAAGTATATTTCATTTTAATCAAAGGGATCCCAGGGGCACAAACGCCCGCTTAAAATGTTTCCCCTTCGATTTATATGAAATGTAAACCATAGGTAAATGACAAGATATGATGTCTATTCACAAAAGTTTTGAATTGATATTTTGAAAAAAATTATTTACAAGAAACAAAATAAGAATAAGATTTAATAATATAATTTTGATTTGATATATTACAAAAAATAAGGTTTTCCAATTTTTCATGTATTACATTTTGCATTGAGTAATATTGAAATGCAGTGTTTTTCTCCATAAATTATATCACTGATTTAAAATCAATCATCATTTTCTTACAAAAGAAAAAAATAATGTGTGAAACGCAGCAAGGCGAGGGTAATTCGACTAGTATATATATATATATAGATATAGATATAGATAATAATATTATTTAAAGTTATATATACACTAAATACAACTATAAACAGGAAAGGTCAGTAACTCATTACTACTTTATTACCAGTAAGAAAAATAGCTCAATGTAAATACATCAGATGTTTTACAGAGCAGGAATATAAATTACACAACAATCAAAACTATGTTCAAATCATTTTAGTGCTGAGAATCGTTTCTTCCAAACTTTCGTTTGGAATCATCCGAGCACTAGCAAAGTTTGGACATATAATTAACTTCATATTCAACTGAACAATCATATAGATACATGGATATTAATGTTGTCATCAACAGTTTCGTATTTACAGAGTGGAATGGGTGTGACAGAGATTACAAGAAAATTGTATAAATATTAAAGAGGCACTGAGTGGCGATAATTATAGGTGTAGTAGCACATAACGTAGAATGTTGTGATGTGTTAGTGTGCAGCAGAGGTGTGTTGCAGAAATGGCAGGGCTTACATTTTGTTTTTAATATTTCCTCAACACCTTGTTCATGTTTATTTGTACTTCAAATTCACAAATGGCTCCGACGTTCTTTGACTATTTTATAATAGATGACGTGGCAAAATAGTTACAATATAGGACAAAAAGACTTGCGATATTTTTGATATGGCTCTCTTCGTTGTTAGTTCAGATTCCGACTTGGACAACTTCTCCATTTGTTGTCTATAAAATAAAGTACGAATCCACTGTGATATATTAGCTGATTTCTTATTGTGCCAGACTAGATAGCTTGCGCTATTTATTTTTCCTGTCCTCTGAGTCTAGAGTTCAAATCCTTCTATAGCTTACTTGGTTAGGAGACTTAATTGATCGCATGTCTGAACACTACCACCAAAACTTGGAGTGTGATTAGTAGATTACGTCTTGGCTTTGAGTATACATTCCTCACTTCCGAGGCCTGTGAAAGTATAATGGAGACTGTTCTTCCGACCATGACTGTATTTACGCATTGACCTGTAACTCCAAGTAAAGTCGTATGGGCGCTGTAGTAACATACAGTTTTGTTTAAACATGGTTGAGCCCATTATCTCTCCAGATCATTATACCGTAAATTACCGTAAATTTCTTTCAGAGTAAGGAGTGACATAGAAGAAGTGAAAAACAAATATAGAGGAAGAATCGACCTCATTACTGGAATGGCAATTTTGTTATCGACCTCAAACGGATGAAATACAAAGCTGACCTCGACGAGATTTGAATGCAGAGTGCCAAAAGCCTGACCAAATACCACAAAGCATTCTAACCGACGACTTAACGACTCTGTCAATTCGCAGCCGACTTTAGTTTCAATGGTCAACAATTATACATGTTTTATTGTTTTTGTTGATTTTGCTTTTACGTATTACAAGCCAAATTCATTGTCGTACAAATATTTCCATACTGAATAAGTGTAAATGATTGATAAAATCTATAGAGTGACAGAGAAAATAGCATGTAGTAGTTCGAGATTTTCTGAGTTCGAATTTCTCTGAGGTCGACTTAGAGCATGCTGTCCATTCCTCCGAGACACAACAATAACGATAGACATTGCTTTGATATGTTTCTCTTATTGGATGTTAGTCATTTCATGTAACATCATATAAAGTTGAGTAAATATTACTGTCAAATACCGATTATCTGAAATGAAATATCACTAATTATCTCACAAAATAACTGTTGGCACAGTTATCACCCGATCCCCCTTTGCCATTGTTTCACAGATTTATAAATTTTCTCTACGGGCTGAAATGTTTATATTAATGTCGCGGCAATATTAAGATTATAAACTAAAATAAATACAACACTGGTAAGGTCTAATAGGTTGAAACATGTTCTTAATTTTTACTCCTATGCAAAGATCAAACTTCCTCGAAGCATTCAAAGTAACTTTTAGAGATTAATTAATGATTTCTTAAATTTATATTTCTTTTGCCTCCATGACATTAACAATTACCTCTAGGTTTTTGTTTTCTTTCTCCAACTAAGAGAGATACAAATTTATTCATTTACATTTTTTCATACATTATTCAGTATATCACAACTTATGCGGTGTATATTTTCAATATGTTTTCTCTATATCCAAATACTGCGAATTGAGCCACCGCTTCATTTTGTGCGGGTCATCGTCGAGAGCTTTTATCACCTTGATCTCCGATTTGTTGTTTTCCTTCACAAAATTGGGAGGGGTGAACCCCGCCCAAGGAAGTAGCACCGTCAACTAAAGGGGCTGATATAGTGGGTAACATTGGCTCTTCTCCGCCGATATGCTTTCACCATCTTGTCGGCAGCGTACATCTGAGATACACCATCAAATATGGAATGTAGAGTCTGCCACTTACTTCCCATTTCCTTTAATTACATTATACATTTTTATTGCAAACATTATATAACTTAAAATTTATTGAATAAATATTTACTACACTTCTTATATATTATATTGCATAGAGGCACAATTGAGATTAAAATGTTTTGCAAACCTGAAAAAAACTAGAAAGCAATTTGATATTGTCTAATATTCTTGAAATTTATGTATGTTTGAGAGTATGTCTCTGTGTTTGAGTGTCTGAATGTGTGTATTCCCAGGTGTGTGTCTGTATGTATGAGGTTATATGCATGTTTACATTTGCTTGTATATCTTTATGTGTGTGTCTGTATGTATGAGGTTATATGCATGTTTACATTTGCTTGTATATCTTTATGTGTGTGTCTGTATGTATGAGGTTATATGCATGTTTACATTTGCTTGTATATCTTTATGTGTGTGTCTGTATGTATGAGGTTATATGCATGTTTACATTTGCTTGTATATCTTTGTGTGTGTGTGTTTGTCTTCATGTGTTTGAGAGTGAATATGTTTATATGTGTTCGTGTTTGTCTGTATTTGATTCTGTTTCTTCTTGTTTTGTATATGTCTGCATGTGATTGTGTATATCCCTGTGTGTGCGTCTATGTATCTATGTGATACTGTATGTGTTTGTGTGTGTCTGCATATCTTTGGGTATGTGTTTGTGTATGTGTGTATGTAATTGTGTGCATGTGTATGTGTATGTGTTAATTGTGTGTGTGCGTGTGTTTGTGAATGTGTGCGTGTATATGTGCGTGTGTGTATGTGTGTGTACGTGTGTGTGCGTGTGTGAGTATGTTTGTGAATGTGTCGGTATGTGTGTGCATGTGTATGTGCGCGTGTGTTTGTGTGTGTGCGTGCGTGTGAGCGTATGTTTGTGAATGTGTATGTATGTGTGTGCATGTGTATGTGCGCGTGCGTGTGTGTATGTGTATGTGTGTGGTGTGTGTGTGTGTGGTGTGTGTGTGTGTGTGTGTGTATGTGTGCTTGTTTCAGTGAGTGCGTATTGGTATTTATTAATGAGTGTGGGAGGGTGCACACTAAGTCATGACAGAACACAGATTAATAATATATTGCCATATTGAAATAACAAGGCATGGTGTGATAACATTCTAAGAAGTTAAAGAATAACAGAGAAAAATGGATAAAAACTGATGGCATCCTGGTTTTAATGACAATCAATATTGAATTTACACAGCGTCTTGCGATATTTGAAAATTATGTAGTGTAGCCTCATTGGGTTTCCATAGAATAAATTAAAATTATACGTGGTGCCCTCACAAGATATTCACAGCCGTTGGATAACTTGAAATGATGTGTTATAGGTTCATTGAATTTTAATTTACACAGTCGTTGGATATCTTGAAGTTATGTACTGAGTTCTCTTGTTTGTTAGTTTGGTATTTTTTAATTTACACACTGTCGTTGACTATCTTGTCATTGTGTGTAGGGGCCTCGGTGGATTGTATTTACACAATGTTGTTGAATTATATTCTGGAATTATGTAGTGTGGTCTCATGGGGTTCCAACTTTACTGATTCGTTTAATGCTGTATACGTTTAATGTATTGATTTTGAGAGCAGTGAGTTGGCAAAATCAGGGATATGTTTTTTTACTATTTGTTCCAGTTCTTTACACTTTGAGTTCACATCCCACCGAGGTCAAGTCTTCATTCATTTCTTCGTGGTCTATAATATGCAGTAATCGATTTTCCCTCGCCGCAGTTGCCGGTCTTGGACCTAAATTAGAAATCATAAAATGTAAGAAAGAATTATTGTATAGACTTTGATAGGTGGATTGGAATAATCGGTAGAGTATCGGGGGAGTTGGTGATAGAATTGGTATAATATCAATTGGTATAATATCAAGTTGATTCTGGGAGGAAATCAGGATAATTGGTAGAATAGCAGGGCTGTGGAGGGTAGATTGGGGAGAATTTCATGGTGGTGAAAAGTAGATTTGGTGGAATGTCAGCGTGGTGGGTGATATAATTGGGAGAATATCAAGTTAGTGATGGTAGATCCTCATAGAATATGAAGACAATGGCTGGAAGCATTTATATAACATCATGGCAATGGATGATTGATTCTTGTAGAATATCAGGGCCGAGAATGGTAGAATTGTTTGAAGATCAGTGCATTGAACGGTAGATGGGGAAATATTAAAGCCTTTTATGGTAGATGAGGACATATTGGTTTCTGATTTAAGCACAAGGCCAACAATTTTGTGGGAGGGGAAAGTGGACTAAACAGACCACAGTGCATTACTGGTACTTTATTTTATCGACACCGTAAGGAGGAAAGGCAAAGCTAACCTCAGCAGGATTTGAACTCAAATCGTAAAGGACCGTAACTCTATGCTACAAAACACGTTGTCCGACGCTCCACCGATACTGACAATCCACCACCCTTAAATGAGGAAATATCAAAGCATTGTAGGGTAGATTTAGAAGATTATCGAGGCAATGACTGGCGGGGTTAGAAGCGCATCAAATTGCTGAAGGGTAGAGTTGATTGGTAATAAATAGAGTTAGTGGTAAGTCATTGAGATGGTTAGCAGAGTCAGTATAGGTTCAAGTTAATGGTTGGTAGAGTTAATAGAGTGTCAGGGCAATGGATGATGGATTTTCGTAGAACACCAATTGCATTAAGTTGCGTTGATGCAAATTTATCAACCATGAGGTCATAGATACACCAAACCAATGAATGGCCCGTAACCTGTAATTAACAAAGCTGTCTGTTTACTAAACGTGATATTAAATAAATAATATTGACGTGGAATTGCCTTATATAAACTTATATATACTCACACGCTCAACAGACAGTTGCACAAAAACAGGAGATGGTAGTGATAGTGGTTGGTGAACAGATGTATGAAGGACAGTTATTCAATTTATATACTTATTTTGATTCTTAAATTATAGTAACTGTAAAATATCTTATAGAATATGTTTACGGGGCTAAGAAAGTTGGGATATGGGCCGTCATTCTGTGTAGTACACCTCAACACCATCACCATCGTTTTCATTATCACCACCATATTACTACTACGACGCCTACTACTACTACTACTACTACTACTACTACTACTAATAATAATAATAATAATAATAATAATAATAATAATAATTGTTTCTACTTTTGACACAAGGCCAGCAATTACACAGTATATTACTGGTACTTTATTTTATCGACCCCGTAAGAATGAAAGGCAAAGTTAGCCTCGGCGGCATTTGAACCCAGATCATAAAGAGCTAATAATAATGATTTCTATTATAGGCACAAGGCCAGCAATTTGTGGGGAGGGGAAAGTTGATTAAATTTACCCCAGTGCATTACTGGTGCTTTATTTTATCGACCACGTAAGGATGAAAGGCAAAGATAACCTCGGCGGGATTTGAACTTAGACCACAAAGGGCCGTAACTCTTTGCTGCCAAGCATGGCGTCCGACCCTCTACCGATACTGCCAATCCAATAATAATTGTTTCTACGTTAGGCACAAGGTCAGCAATTATCCAGTGCATTACTGGTATTTTATTTTATCCACCCCGTAAGGATGAAAGGCAATGTTAACCAATCCAATAATAATAATGGTTAAAGAACATTAGTCCAACCCCCTTTTTTTGGAACACTTCAAAAGGCATGCTTGCTGGGAACAGCAAGAACACTCCGATACGTCCTGAATACCTGAGGCTGCAGGTAGCGGCTTGATGTTCATTTCAACAAACTTTCAAGTTAATTAACATCAATGACTGAGACTCCAATAATAATAATAATAATAATAATAATAATAATAATAATAATAATAATAATGTTTTCTTTATTAACCACAAGGGTTCACATAAAGTAGACATTAAGGACAGTACAGGACAATACAGGACGGTACAAATGGGCATTTCTGCGTGTAAAAAAACAGAGGTTGAAATAAAATAACAAAGAAAAATTCCCCAATAGAGGGGAGACTTCCAAGGGACATTTGTGGAGAAAGCCCATTAAAAGACCACAGTGGCCCTGACCACCAGGGCAAGTACCCTCTCCCAGTTTTCCACCTTTAATTTACAGACACATAATAATAATAATAATAGTAGTAGTAGTAGTAGTAGTAGTAGTAGTAGTAGTAGTAGTAGTAGTAGTAGTAGTAGTAGTAGTAGTAATCAACATCGTCCGAATATACATTACCGTTTGAATCATTATCTTCATCATTATGACCATCATTGGACTGTCAGTATCGGTAGAGGGTCGGACGCCATGCTTTGCGGCATAGAGTTATGACCCTTGCCATTCTGAGTTCAAATCCCGCCGAGGTTAACTTTGCCTTTCATCCTTACGGGGTCGATAAAATAAAGTACCAGTAATGCACTGGGATAATTGCTGGCGTTGTGCCAAAAAGTAGAAATAATTATCATTGACGTCATCAGGACGACGGCGACAAATGTCACCGCCAACACCACCACCACCGCCACCACAAACAACACCATCACCACCGCCGTCGCATACACCAGCATGATAACGAACACCATCACTATCATCATCTGACACTACCTCATACCAATATGCTGAATGGTGACAGATAACGATGATGCTATTGATGCTATGATGCTTCTATATTTTGTATTAAGCATAAGCTCTGTCTCTCTTTCTCTGATATATAGTTTTATTCCTCTTTAGTCAATAATCCTTGGAAATGAATATCACATAGTGACAGCGATGATGCTGGTATCATCGTATATAATCACTACCATCGTCACCATCACCAATAACAACAAAAACTACTACTAATAATTGTTTCTACTTTAGCCACAAGGCCAGCAAATATCCAGTACATTACTAGTACTTTATTTTATCGACCCCGTAAGGATGAAAGGCAAAGTTAACCTCGGCGGGATTTGAACTCAGACTGTAAAGTGACGTAACTATGCTAGAAAGCATGGCGTCCGACTCTCTACTGATACTGCCAATTCAAACTACTACTAATAATTGTTTCTACTTTTGGCACAAGGCCAGCAATTACCCAATGCATTACTGGTACTTTATTCTATCGACCCCGGAAGGATGAAAGGCATGATTTCATTTATTGGCCACAAGGGCCGACATATAGGGGACAATACAAAAGACTGGGACAGTGGGGGCTTTACATATACAACGTGTAAACAATATAAATAACAATAACAAAGTAACAATAAAAATAACAATTGTTTCTAATTTTGGCACAACACCAGCAATTACCCTAGTGCATTACTGGTACTTTATTTTATCGAGCCGTAAGGATGAAAGGCAAAGTTAACCTCGGCGGTATTTGAGCTCAGATCATAAAGAGCCGTAACTCTATGCTGCAAAGCATGGCGTCCGACCCTCTACCGGTACTGCCAATGCACCGTCCTCCACCACCCTAATAACAATAATAATCATCTTCACCCCCCACCCCCCACTTGCAACAACGAGCAATAATAACTACTGCCATTTTCGCTAACATCAACAACAACAGCAAAAACAACATCGATGACAACAACAACAACAAAACCAGCATTAATCATATATGGCGAGGATGAATAAATATTTTTAAAGAAAAAAACCCCCAGAAAACCAAGGGAAGAGGGAGGAATCTTGGAAATCAATCATGGTTGGATAGTACAGAGTATCTTATTTCTCAACAATAATTTCATTAGTTGGAATTTCTGTTTTAATATTTTTAAAAAATACCAAATGTTTGCCACAAAAATAAAATAAAATAACATAAAATAAAAGACATTAATTTCATCTGGAGAATAATTTTGTTAAACATTGCTGGTAACATCTGGTATATGGCTGTTCATTATTATCGTCATGACCATCATCACTGTTTTCATCATCATCATCATCGTCACCGCCGTCGTAGTTGTCGTAATCGACATCACCACTGTTAGAAATTGGATTTTTTTTTTTTAGTCAATGAGTGTGGGACGGTAACCTAAAATAATTTCATAAGACATGGCTCGGTTGATATACAGGCTAAGTGCTCTCGTTCTCTCTCTCTCCATCACACACTCTCTCTCCGCTGTCTCTCTCTGTATATATATATATATATATATATATATATATCGTAAATGTCCGAGTGATCGGCTACGTATATGTTTGTTTATATATATATATATATATATATATATATATAAACTATAATAAAGTAAGGAGCGCGGGACTGCGTACGGTTTATAATTTTTTATCCCATTAGTAAAATAAGTTGCATTACTTTGAATAAATAATTTTTTCTACTTTTGGCACAAGGCCAGCAATTACCCAGTACATTACTGGTACTTTATTTTATCGACCCCGTAAGGATGAAAGGCAAAGTTAACTCCAGCGGGATTTGAAGGGATTTAAAGGGCCGTAACTCTTTGCTGCAAAGCATGGCGTCCGACCCTCTACCGATACTGCCAATCCACCAATGAATGAATATTACATAATTTATCTACTAAATTTCGTGGTTGTTGATTAAATATATTTTGTTTATTTAAAGATTCACTTCTTTAAAATTTCTGAAATGTCAACACTTCCGGTTGGCCATCGCTTAACTAAACATACTAATTTTCTGTCACTAATTTTCTCCTAATGCAGTTTATGTATAATATCGTCTTTTTTTAATGTATCATGGATTACGTTACTGATTAAATAAGACAGTGTAACGCAGTCTTCGTTCAATTTCTATGTATTATATATTGTCAATTACGATTTTATTTGATGTATATACCTGCGTATAATATCAATATGCACACTACACATGCTAGCAGAAAGCCAGCCGAGAGAGGTGGTTTCTCTGCTAGTAGTAATAATAATAAATGTGAGGACCAAAACCTGAAGACGGCTCGATAAGGATAATATATATATCAAATATAATAAATGTGTATATATATATATATATATATATATATATATATATATATATATATATATATAAATGTAAATTGAGTTTTACGAATATTAATAATCGCATTCGATTCGTTTGCAATTATGCAAACAAGCCTCATTCTTGCTCTCATGTAGAGCGAAATTTTCTTTTATATATATATATATAAGAAATAAGAAAGATGGTTTCATTCTTACATCCCTATGAATAGGAATGTACGAATAAAACCGTATTCCTTGTTTATTATAATAAACCTCTGGATGAATAAAAACCGTAGAGTGCTTCACATATGTTAAGAAAAAGTCGGCAGATTTTTAATCAACCAATTTTCTTAAATTGAATAAATAAATATATATATAGACAGACATATACGTAGCCGATCATTCCGAAGCACTGGGGGGGGGGATTAATATAAAGAGTATTGTGTTTCACAATAGCATATAAAATAAGATGAAGACCCTCAAGGAAGGAAAATAACTTCCTTCTAGTAACTTCTTTTTACGTCTGTATCTTCACCCTATTTTATAAGCTATTTTATAGCATCTCCGGGCATGAGCACACCACTCTTTATATTAACTATATACATATATATATATATATATATATATATATGTGTGTGTGGGGGGGGGGGGCGTGTGTGTATTTGTCTTTATGTCTATATTTTTATTTATCTATCTTACTACTACAAATACTTTGACGCTAAGCTCCGCAAGATACAGACTGCGCAGCTACATGAGATATTTTTCTCGATCACCAACAGCAGAGTTTAAAGAGCAAAGATCAAGGCCAGTCCATAGGTTGACATTATCAAACCATCATTTTCAGCCAATCTTCCTTCCATGCAGAACCTACTCACACCACGAGTTGATCTCTTTTTATATGCCCGTATAGTTTGAGTACTCTTGACTGAGCAATTGATGTAATTGATCTAAGTCTGGTAATGTTGAGCCGCTCACTGATACAGATACGGTCGCTGAGCCGCTTGCTCCGTCATAAGTTTGTTGATGTATGTTCTGGAATGTAGAGAGCTTCTGAAATGACCTTGTCGTCTAATTAACACAGTCAAGAACATATAACACAACTGGCAGGGTGTAAGTATCGAAGATCTATTTTTCATTTTTCCAATTGTATTCTCGTCTGAACAATCATACTCCCATCCATCTAGTATTTGTGATATCTGTATAACTGTAAATTTAAAGAGAATGTTTCCTTATAAAGACATGTGTAAGTGCGTACATATACCTAGATATATGTGTAGGCGTGTATATATGTTTATATATACGTGCGATTGCATGTTTATGCTTATGTATATATTTATATATATATGTGAGAGTGTATATATATATAATTTATATTTGTTCGTGGGGGAATGAATGAATATATAAATGAATATAGATACATATTCGCACATATTTATGTATACATTTTTAGATATAAACTCATATATTAGAAATTATTTTACTTGTACGTTCAGTCTCCAGCATGTCTATTTATTAATTTTTTTTTTTTTTTTTTTTGACAAGATCAAATAGAACTGTCAATAAAATATTTTTGATAAGCACCTTTAAATTTTGACAAGAGAATTTTATTCGCTACTGGAGTAAAACCTCTAGATGGTAAATACCTCTATCACACATTTACTCTATTTGACCTGACCTTGTCCTGGGTATTGTTTCACTTTATCCACACCTGACATTCTCCTGTAACCCCTTTGTATTTCCTGGTTCTTGCATCTACACAACCCCTCCCACTAAGTCATATTTTAACGAATTATTTCATATAACGAATCATTTCATATAACGAATCATTCATCTTACTAAAGTCCGGATAAATTAGTATTGTCAACGAAATTTGAAAGTCACCATTATGTTATTGCCTCTTATCAAGATTGCGTATTTCTCTCGGTTCTGCCACCCACTGGAACTGTCGAGAATGTATAGGATTCATCGGCTGAATAGCCTAATATGAACACCGAAACAATTGTAGATTGTTTTTCTCTGCCACAGCTAAAACAAAAGGATGACGTTAGTCGTCTAGAGCACACATGGGTTTATGAGGCTG
Organism: Eledone cirrhosa; assembly: GCA_964016885.1. Classification (NCBI taxonomy): domain Eukaryota; kingdom Metazoa; phylum Mollusca; class Cephalopoda; order Octopoda; family Eledonidae; genus Eledone; species Eledone cirrhosa. Next base: position 283,522,043 of record OZ024740.1, read on the forward strand.
TTTGCTTGCAAACGAATCGAATATTATTGTAATATCATTATTACTATTCACTCACAAATGCATTTAGGTACCCACGATTTTAGAGCGAAAACAAATTTTGATTTTAATTTTCGGCAAAGGCAGCCGTAAAATCGCTCGATTTGCAAATTAGGCTAACCAACCAATGTACACTTTAGAGAATACTATATATTATCGACAGTTCCAGTGGGTGGCAGAAACAAGAGAAATACACAATCTTGATAAGGGGCAATAACTCCCAAACAATTGTAGATTGTTTTTCTCACCGCTAGAAGAAAAGGATGGTGTTAGGCGTCTAAAGCAGGCATGTCAAACTGAAGGTCTCCCTAGGGCCACATGGATCACATATGTGTTGTCTGAGGGCCACACACGACAACTAATTGCTCACATTACAACTAAGGAGATGTGGTAAGGTACCAGATGGACCATAACGCACCAAAGTACTCAATACTTAGGGTAGTAGAGTGGGTAATAGGAACGAGTAGGACCCCGACGGCTGAGCTCAAGCCGTTTCGACGGCTAATTCAGTCCAGAATTAGCCGTCGAAACAGCTTGAGCTCAGCCGCCGGGGTCCTACTCGTTCCTATATATATATATATATATCGCTCTACATGGCTGAATATAATAAATGTAATCTGAGTTTTTAACATATTAATAATAATATTCGATTCGTTTGCAATTATGCAAACAACCTCTTATTTAAGCCATGTCAGTAGAATGAGCCCCTCATTCCCTCTCTTGTGTTGACAGGGTAATCACCCAGAAACATTAGTGTCTGCAGTTCTATTTACATACCAACACAAGAGCAAGAATGGGGGGGGGGCTCATTCTACTGACATGACTTTAAAAAGAGGGTGTTTGCATAACTGCAAACGAATCGGATATTATTATTAATAAAGTACCAGTAATGCTGGCCTTGTGCCAAAAGTAGAAACAATTATTAATATTCGAAAAACTCAGATTACATCTATTATATATATATCGACCGACCAATCTATCTACCTACGTATAAGCGTAAATATGTGCATGTATACATGTGAGAGAATGCGTGTTCATATTATGGAAATAAGCGGTTTTAGATTTCATTTTCCAAATTCTATACACTAATGATTATTTGGTATTGAATACCAAGAAATATGAAAATTAGAATCAGGTTCGTATCACGATTGACACGTTTGCAATTTTCTGTCATCACAGACATATATTCGAAAAACACCACACGCCATATTATTGACGAATTATCTTGCTACCATACCTAGCTCTGCATGAAACCAATTCTTGAGACAATTAGTTGTGCAACTTTCTGATCAATGCTTTCTCACTTCAATATATGTTCTGCACGCGAGTAATCTATCACTGAAAATATTTCCATTTTATTATAAAAATAAGAAATATTATCATCATTATCATTTGAGACTCAAAGAACAATAATAATAATAATAATTCTTTCTACTTTTTGGCACAAGACCAGCAATCACCCAGTGCATTACTGGTACTTTATTTTATCGACCCCGTAAGGCAAAGTTAATCCCGCCGAGGTTAATAATGTACTGGGTAATTGCTGGCCTTGAGCCAAAAGTAGACACAATTATTATTGTTCTTTGAGTCTCAGTCATTGATGTTATTTAACTGGAAGTGTTGTTGAATATCAAGCTACTGCAGCCTCAAACATTCAGGACGTATCGAAGGGTTCTTCTTGTTCTTCTTCTTCTTATTATTATTATTATTATTATTATTATTAGGGTGGTAGATTGGCAGAATCGGTAGAGCGTCAGACACCATGCTTTCTAGCATAGTTACGTCCCTTTACAGTCTGAGTTCAAATCCCGCCGAGGTTAACTTTGCCTTTCATCCTTACGGGGTCGATAAAATAAAGTACCAGTAATGCACTGGGTAATTAAACAAAACACTATACATATATACACATGTGCATATGCATATGTAAATACAAGCAGGGATAACAATCTTACAGAGATAGTGCTCTTCTCAATACGTGTGCAGTACCAGTCAAAACAATTTTTTGCACCTCGTGCAGAGTGGGTAAACCAGGAATCATTCACAAATATTGTCTGTTCCTTTCTTGAATATTCCCAGTCCTCCCACAATCACTGGTATTGTAACGGCCTTGAGGTGCCACATTTTCTCAATTTCAATAAGCACATCTTTATATTTTCGTAGCTTGTCAAATACTTTTGCCGCGATATTGGGGTCACATGGGATTATTATTATTATTATTATTATCCTTTGAGTCTCCGTCATTGATGTTATTTAACTGGAAAGTTTGTTGAAATGAATATCAAGCCACTACCTGCAGTCTCAGATATTCAGAACATATCGGAGGGTTCTTGCTGTTTCCAGCAATCATGCTTTTGAAGTGCTCCAAAAAGCGGGCCTGGACTAATCTTTTTTAACCATCCTTGGAAACTCTTTGAGATAGTACCTAGTGCGCCTATGACAATCGGGACGACCTTGATTTCATGGCAGTTCCAAATCCTTTTTAACCCCCACTTTAAGTCCTGGTATCGGTTAATTTTCTCCCTATCTTTTTCTTGCACTCTCGTGTCAAATGGGCAGGCTACATTTACAATCAGGCACGATCTTTTTTCCTTGTCCAAAACCACCAGGTCAGGCCTATTGTGTTCTATTTTCTTGTCCGTCTATATCCTAAAATCCCATAGCACCTTCACCTGATTGTTTTCTATCACCGACTCTGGCTTATGCTCATACCACTTCTCAGAATGTGGTAAATTGTTTACTCTGCATCACCCAGTAATTGTTTACTCTGCCAGTGGATCACCCTGCCATCATGTCTCCAGCCTTTATAGTGAGTCTGGGCTAGGTGTTTACACTCGGATACAATGTGAGCCACAGTCTCCTCTCTCTCTCTCTCTCCACAGATCCTATACAGTGGGCTAGCCTCCTCCTTGTAAATATGGTGTTTCACCCACTTCGTTCTGAGGGCCTGCTCTTACGCAGCCATTAGCATTCCTTCTGTAGCCTTTTTAAGGTCTCCTCTTTTTAACCAGTTCCATGTCTGAGGATCTCTAAATTTAGTTTTCTTAAAGAAGGTACTATGAAGGCATTTTTCATGGAGGTTGTTCTTCCTCCTTGTTGTTATTTCTTCCTTGGACATCCCCTGGTCTATTTTCTTCTCCTTCAGTACAATTTTGAGCATTGGCTCCCTACTGTCAGTCACGTATTTTTGCAGGTTGTTTTTCTCCCTCTGAACAAAGTCTTCTATGCTGATAAGACCTCTTCCACCTTCAGATCTCTTTAAGTAGAATCTATCGACATCACACCTCTTGTGGAACATGTTATAGATAGTCAATAACTTCCTAGTCTTCCTATCCATTTCTTTTTGTTCAGCAACATTCCATTTCAGAATTCTCGCACTGTACCTAATAATAGACACAGCTCGGGAATTCATTGCACTTATGACATTCCTACTATTTAGATGTGACTTTAATACGCTCCCTACTCTCCTAATGTACTCAGATCTTATCAATTCCTTCATTTTTTTGTTCATTTTTTTTTTGTTCTGCCTCCAGAACACCTAAATATTTGTATCCTTCTTCAGTGTCAATTTACTTTACCATCTCATGGTACCTGGATTCCGTTGCTTCTGCTCAATTTAACCCTCCTCATCACTAGGACTTCACACTTATTAATACCAGATTCCTACATATATCATTGCTGAAAATACGGACAGTGTCAACACGTACATCCAACTCCTTCTCACTCTTCCCAAAGGGTTTAAGATCGTCCATGAAGAGGTGGTTTATGGTAAGCTCTCCTTTTCCCAACTTGTATCCTGCTCTCACTTTTCGCAATATAATGGTCAGGGGTATCAGGGCAAGGACAAACAGCAGAGGGGACAAACTATCTCCCTGGAAGATACCTCTCTTGATCTTCACGCTTCCCAAGGATTCTCCACCTGATGTTAACTCTGTTTCCCAGGACTTCATACTTTTGCTCAACAACTGTCTGATGTTATCTGCCATCTTGAAGATCTCTAGGCTTTTGGTTATCCAAGAATGAGGTACCATGTCGAATGCCTTTTTGTAATCTATCCATCCCGATTATTAGGCACGTTTTCCCACAGCTCGTCTCCTTGACGGAGCTGCAGTCCTGGGTCAGGAAAAGACCGAGGGATAGCGCTTGGAAACTGGAATGTCTCCAGGCGCTCACTGCCATCTGCCAGCTGGGCACCAGTATCGGTGGAACATCTACCTCAGCGTTCTATAGAGGACTAGTGGAGCGGAAGAGCGACGACGTTCTCGGAGAGATCCTGGGCGTCGAAGATCAGCTGTTTGCTCTCTTCCGGAGAACTTTCAGCCCAGGGCCTATGGATAACTTCCAAAAATCCCTGGCCTGACAGTGCTACCGGGGAGCGTTGCCGGTTCGAGATAAGCTCTACAGGCACGGAAGTGCCGTTAGCCGAGCTTGTCCGAGATGCGCGCAGTGCGACGAAACCGTCGCGCACGCACTCGTTCAGTGCCCGAGCATTGCTGACTTGTGGAGCTATGTCGAACAGTTGCTGTCGCGTGTAGGACAGATCCGGTTATCGACTGAGTCCATTGTACAGATGGTCTCGCCGTCTTCCTTCGGCAGGCAGTTTTCATCTGCCTGTTGGCCATGGCAAAAGAGATTGTGTGGGGGACAAGGATGAAAGGGTTAAAGACAGACACTTTCCTCATCGGCGAATCCCTAATTAACTTTTTCAAGTTTCAGTTGAAGAGGGGAATCAGCGTGGAGAGGCAAGTGCTGCCTTCTAGCAAGTTTGTTGAAAGGTGGGAAAATGTAGCGAGAATGGTCCGAGTGAACGGGACCGCTCTGAATATACGCCTATAGTTTGAGAAATGGAAAATTGAGAGAGGGTGCTTGTCCTGGTGGTCAGGGTGGCCGTGGCCTTTTGTGTGGTTTTCGCCACGAGTAACCCTCGGATGTTTCCCCCCTATTGGGGAATTTTTCATTGTTTCAATTTTCATTTTTATTGTTTATATATATATATGTTTCTATCTCTTTTTTTTCTTTTCTTATATAAATAATAAAAATCTTTACACGCACAAAACCCACATCTTATCGTCCTGTACCGGAGCGACGAAACCGTTCTGCACGCACTCGTCCAGTGTCCGTGCATTACTGACTTGTGGAGTTATGTCGAACAGCTGTTGTCGCGTATAGAACGGATCCGGCTATCGGCCGAGTCCATAGTGAAGATCGACCCGCCGCCTTCTTTTGTCTGGTGGCAGTAGCGAAAGAGGTTGTATGGTGGACGAGGTTGAAAGGACTGAAGACAGACACTTTTCTCTTCGGCCAATCCCTCATCAACTTTTTTAAATTTCACTTGGAAATAAAATGAGGGTGGAGAGATAAGTGCTGTCGCCCAGTACATTTGCTGAAAGGTGGGTGAATGTGGCGAGAATGGCCCATGTGAGTGGGCCTACTCTGATCATGCGCCTGTAGGCTGGTGAATTTGAGGAGGAGAGGGGTGCCCTTCTCGAGTTCCCTCGAAGCGTCGGGTGGTTCAGGATGGGTGGGGTAGCTCAGTAAACGCCGGGTGGTTATCCTCCCTATTGGGCAATTTTCATTGTTGTATTTTTCTTGTTTATTGTTATTGCTTTCCTATTTTTTATCAGATTTTTGTGTAAAACCCCACTGTCCCCGTAAATTGTATTGTCCCCTATATGTCGGCCCTTGTGGCCAATAAATGAAACCAGTATTATTAATTATTATTATTATTAGTAGTAGTAGTAGTAGTAGTAGTAGTAGTAGTAGTAGTAGTAGTAGTAGTGTTTTAGTTGCTGTTGCTTTTGCTTTTTCTGTTGTTACTGTTAATATTCTATTGTATAAATCAAATTTCAGCTATAATAACATACATATGCCAGTAACATGTCGTTCGCACGTTACCTTTATGACCTCATCTAGCTGTAATCGAATCATATGACGAAATTTAATACATGGCCTGTACATAGGGCTTTGTTGTCTCCGTTGATCATCAAATATTGCAAATACTACTCAGAACAGAACAAGGATGGTTTGACTGGACGTTTGACATTGACCTACAATTTCGACGGGTTATATTTCCCTTACGTTTTAGCTCTTTTATCCTGTTCTATTACTTGCTAGTATACCAAGTACACATCGTTTACATGCACATAACTGTAACTCATATATAAATCATATGTATCTAGCGTTTACTATAAAATTATTTTATGAGTAGTGTGAAATAGAGCCGATATTTCACATCCCACCTGAGTTTCCTGTCTGCTTTCGGCACCTACGTATTCCATCTGGTATAGGCTTATTTTCATCATGAACGTATACGCACTGGGGTTGATATGATCGAGTAAATCAATACGATACACCAATATGGCCGCAGTATAAAGATTGAAATCAGTAGACACGAGTTTTGGCTGAAAGGTTTATAGGCTAGCCAAGATACTCTCATGGAATGTGACGAAATGAGGTTTATTTCTCAAAATAGTCCCCTTTGCGGTCCACATACTTCTTCCATCGGTGTTGCATTGCTTGGATCCCATTAGTGAAGCAGCTTTCATCCTATTGATCAGAAACGCCATTAACGGCAAATATAACATCATCCTCACTGCGATATTGGTTCCCAGCAAAGTGGGTTTTTTTTAATCATTTTGATAGTCAGATGGGGTCAAATCTAAAGAATAGGAAGTGTGATCAACCAGTTCAAAGCCACTGTCACGCACAGCAGCCAATGAAGCCAAGGACGTGTATGCTGGAGTACTATCCTGGTGACTGACT
>OZ024740.1:283536107-283538607 GCA_964016885.1 Eledone cirrhosa
TTTAGCTATTTCATACTAGTATTTGTTGTTGCTGTTGTTTCTGAAGTTAAGGTCGTTTTTGATATTGTTGCTGTTGTTGATTTTTAGTATGTATGTATGTATGTATGTATGTACGTACGTATGTATGTATGTATGTATGTATGTATGTATGTATGTATGTATGTACGTACGTACGTACGTACGTATGTATATATGTATGTATGTATGTATGTATGTATGTATGTATGTATGTATGTATGTATGTATGTGCTTCACGGCACAGGTATTGTTTTATATCTGGAGATCTCTCTGCACTTGTCGTCACATGGTACCATGGGACCCACCACTATGTGTCAGTAATTGTCACAAATGTAGTGTTTGTACCAGAGTTTTCAAGTCGCTGGCTGGACTAAAAAGTCACACTCGTTCAGCGCATCGGTAGGGGTTCTCCTACATGGATATAAAGTAGTGGCCGTACTCGAAAACAAGTTGGCAGCCACCATGTATGTATGTATGTATGTATGTATGTATGTATGTATGTATGAATGTATGTACGTATGTATGTATGTACGTATGTATGTATGTACGTATGTATGTACGTATGTATGTATGTACGTATGTATGTATGTTATCTCTTTCTCTTAATTTCGAGTATATTTTTGACCGGCCACCTTCCTAAGGGTAAGGTTGTAAAAGAAAAGAAATTGTCATCCCTTGAATCGCAAGAATGTTTTGCAAATTTTGAAGGTGCCAGCTATCGCAGCCATTTGTAGACTATCGTTTAGGGAGCTGTGCTCTTTGTCCGCAAATCCAAGTTCAGTTATACATTGGTCCAAGCGGGTTGGTATATAACCCGTAGCTCCAATAATGATGGGTATGAAGCTAAAGGTGTATCTTGGATACTGGATTTGTAAACTCCTCATCAATGGTCCGTAGATGTCCTCCTTCTCCTGTATTTTTCTGACAACGTTTACATCAAGTGGGCAGCTGATCCCACAACAGAACACGTTTTCAATGTGTGGTCGCACAATGTATGTATGTACGTATGTACGTACGTATGTATGTATGTACGTATGTATGTATGTACGTATGTATGTACGTATGAATGGATGTATGTATATACGTATGTATGTACGTATGTATGTATGTATGTATGTATGTATGTATGTATGTATGTATGTATGTATGTACGTATGTATGTATGTATGTATGTATGTACGTATGTATGTATGTATGTACGTATGTATGTATGTATGTATGTATGTACGTATGTATGTATGTATGTATGTATGTATGTATGTATGTTCTTCTGGTTCACAAAGTTTTCCCAATAGAGAGAGAGTCGGTTTCTAACATAGACACAAGACTCTCTCATTGGAATTTACACATCAACTAGGTAGATTATGTATGCATGCATGTGTAGATATGGATGTTATTGTATGTGTGAATGTGTATGTTTTGAGTTGTATGTGTGCATGTGTATATGCTTTGTATCTGCATGTGTATATGCTTTGCATGTGTATATGCTTTGTATATGCAGTTATTAGATGTAAAATATTTGGAATGTTTTACATACTTTTACTGTTCCATTAATGGATTGTACTTGTAATTTCCTAACTAGTTGTGTTCTTTCTGTTCCTGTGAAGCCTAGCTTCTCAGTATGTATGTATGTATGTATGTATGTATGTATGTATGTATGTGTGTATGTATGTGTGTATGTATGTGTGTATGTATGTATGTATGTATGTACGTACGTACGTACGTACGTATGTATGTATGTATGTATGTATGTATGTATGTATGTATGTGTGTATGTATGTATGTATGTATGTATGTATGTATGTATGTATGTATGTATGTATGTATGTATGTGAAGGTGCATGGCTTTTTGGTTAGGGTATTCGGCTCACAATCTTAAGGTCATGAGTTCGATTCCCCTTGGCACGTTGTGTCCTTGAACAAGACACTTTATTTCACATTGCTCCAGTCCACTCAGCTGGCAAAAATGAGTTGTACCTGTAATTGGAAGGGCCAGCCATGTCACATTATGTGTCACGATGAATCTCCCTGAGAACTACGTTAAGAATACGCGTGTCTGTGGAATGCTCAGACACTTGGACATTAATTTCAGGAGCTGGTTGATCTGTTGATCGAATCAATGGAAAACTCTTCGTCGTAACCGAAGGAGTGCCAGTAGTCGTATGTATGCATGTATGCATGTATGCATTTATGTATGTATGTTAAATCTAAAGTCTCTCCAAAGCCAAGAGGTTCATCAGTCCGGAGGTTATCCAGGTTTCATTAACGTTGATCAACTCAAAAAACAAGTGTGACCCATCACAATGTTAATCACACGAGTACTCCTTTTCAGTAACGATAAATGAAGTACTTTGTTCAAAAGATGAACCAGCCACCCAGTACGAAAATTGAATCCATGACCTTTCGATCGTGAGCCCAACTCTCTAACCACATGTTTACGGGTTTTCATATATGTACGTTTATACATATATATATATATATG
>OZ024740.1:283543607-283548607 GCA_964016885.1 Eledone cirrhosa
TGTGATGTTTGCATGTATTTAAGCCTTGTTCTCGCTCTGGGAACATCTTACTCTCTCCCTTTCACTAATCTAAGTGGATATGGAAACGATAACTAGATATCAGACAGACAAGCAGATAGATAGATAGCTAGATAGATAGATAGATAGATAGATAGATAGATAGATAGATAGATAGATAGATAGATAGATAGATAGATGAAAAAAATTATTATCCACAAGGGCACAAAAGAAGGGGACAAATACAAATAGGGAGTTTACATACAGGTATACGAAAATAAAACTATTAATACAATAACAAATAACAATTGAAATCCCCAATAGGGGGGAGGTGTTACACAGGGGTTGTACACACCCCGAAAAAATGTACAACCCTCATCTTCAGGAGCACCAAGAGTGAGTACTGCCTTCCTCTCTTCCTCTTTTTCCTAAACCTACAGGCTTATATAGAGAGAAGGCCCAACCACTCGGGCCATCTTTGCCACATTCACCCACCTTTTATTAAATTTGCTGGGGTACAGCACCTCTCTCTCCATCCTGATTCTTCTTCCAAAATGATATTTGAAAAAACGAATCAGCTGCTCGCCGGAGAGAAAGGTGTCTGACCTCAGCCCTTTTAACCTCGTCCACCATATAACCTCTTTCACCATAGCCATAACACATAGGAAAACCGCCTCTCCCTCGTTTTTGAAGGAGGGTGGCTGTTTGATCATGACAATAGACTCGGTGGTCAACTGGATTGGTCCCACCCGCGACAATAGTCGTTCTACATAGCCCCACAGGTCGGTAACGTCCGGGCAGTGTACAAATGCGTGTCCAACGGTTTCCTCATCGCGCACGCATCTCGGACAGATCTTTTTCGAAGGGTCCCTACCCGGGCGCCCGTGTCTATAGAGCTTGTCTCGAACTGGTAGAGCTCCTCAGTAGCACTGCCAGGCCAGGGACTTTTGGAAGTTGTCCATTGGTCCCGGGCGGAAGGTCGTACCGAACAGACTGGCCAGTTTGTCCTCCTCTACGCCTAGAGTTTCTCCGAGCGTGTCGTCGCACTTGCTGCGGACCAACCCTCTATAGAATGTCGAAGTGGAGTCTCTACTGATCGCCGGGTCCGTTTGCTAGAGGACTGTGAGCGCCTGAGCACATTCGATGTGCCAATAGGTAGGTAGATAGATAGATAGATAGATAGATAGATAGATAGATAGATAGATAGATAGATAGATAGATAGATAGATAGATAGATAGACAAAAACATCACGCCCACTGTAAATTGTAATTTTCTTCTACATTCTCAATTCATGTAATTCTGTATGTATATATATATAATATATTAATATGTTGATTAATAGATACAAATATTAATCATATTGTCTGACAAAAACTCGGGTCAACAGGAGTAAGATGTTCCCAGAGCGAGAACAAGGCTTTAATACATGCAAACATCACAATGTGGCAGATGAATATATATAGAAAGACTGATAAATATTGAAAATTTAAGTAAATTTAATATATACTTGGTTGGAGAGAGTATAATCTATTCATTAATTCTTCTGAATTTATTTTGCTAACATCTCCCATTTATGAATATATATATATATATATATATATATGTGTGTGTGTGTGTGTGTGTGTGTGTGTGTGTGTGTGTGTGTGTGTGTGTGTAGGGTTGTTCTGTTCTGTTCTTTGAGGACATTTTCATGACTTTGATAAAAATGCATTAGTCATGAAAGAAGAGCTTTATTTTAGAAATCGTCCATATCTTTGGGGTGACGTAATCTTGGAGATTGTAACTCATCCAGTCTTGAGTCGTGTTGGCCATATGAGACAATGGATGTGAAAATAGTCTAGAAATTGAATGTGCTCGTAGGAAAGAGCTCCCCGGAACACAAGCTAGCCACATTCGAAGACATTGTTTATACAATCAGCAAGACGTCTATGGAGTAAGACAACCAAATATGAATGGTTGTATTTTAACGTTCAACCAAGCGAAGTAACTGAGTAAGTCATGGCTGTAGTGTTGGCGGCGGCGGTCACACTGCTTACGTCTCACCGCTACCATGAAAACCAACGTTACTTTTCCAATTATTAGTTTGAAAGCTAAATATCCGCAGAAGGGCATCTAGGAGTCATGACCTGGATGTGGGCCCCCTTAGAGTGTAAGAAGTTAAAGGCTAAAACACTTGCGTGGGGTGGGGTTTCTTCTCTGAAGATCTTCTGCTGTCCAACTCTCCTGAGAGTTTCTTACCACTATATATTTATATATATATATATGTGTGTGTGTATATATATATATATATATATGTGTGTGTGTGTGCAAATACATAACTTATTATCGCAATAACTATAATATCAAATTGAATTCCAATGCTGTATAGAGGTTATGTCAGAATTCAAATCAATATTTTTTTTAGATATCTATCTATAATAAAAACATTTGTGATTTATATGAAACCACAATATTTCTGATTCATATATTTCCCCAGGGAATATAAACACCCATTTTTGATATGTCATAATTTCTACATTTAATTATTTTTGAAAATATCGATAAAGATACGCTGAAAATTACAAGTGGCTTTTTTTTCAGAAAATCTTAATTGAAATCTATTGGTATTTAAAACTTATCAATGAGGCATACAGTTCTCATCGCTATTGGTGTGTTTGTTTCTTGTTTATGAAAAAATTAATTAATTCAGTGTTTAAATAAAGCTCAAGAGGTTAGTTTAGTTGTTTAAAATCAGGTGATTATGTTAATTAAGGCGCGTCTGCAGGAATAAAATTCTGATGACGTAGCACTCTATTGAAATGTTATGAATATTATTTGGCACAAATTTCGAACACTTCTTTATCGATCGCTTTTGCCAATCATATTTATTTCCTAAGTTTAGTTAAACATGTAGTTAACATTTTTATTATATTGCTTGCGGTCTTTAGAGTTACTTCAATTAGTCTCTTCTCTCTAATCCGCTCTTTTCTAGATCTCTCCCACACACACTCTCTACCTCACCTTCTATCTTTGCATCCCCACTCTCTCTCCCTCTCTTCTCTTTCTTTATATATATATATATATATATATATATATATATATAAATATAGGAAAATGTTTAACCCCGACGGCAGAGCTCTGCCGTCGGGGTTAAACATTTTCCTATTACCCACTCTACTACCCCAAGTATTGAGTAGTGTGGTGCGTTATGGTCCATCTGGTTCCTTACCTCACTTCCGTCGTTATATATATATATATATATATATATATATGTTGAAAAGGTAACACACTAGAGAGAGATATACAGTGCGCTATCAATAAAACAGGGGAAAACCACCAGTGTATGGAATCTATAACCTATGAGAGGCAGACTATAGAAACGATAATTAAAAATATAAATTAAAGCGTAAACAAATTCCTCTATAACTATATAACACACATACAAATCCAGAGAGATCTGTTTCGCAAGTAAGTTGTTGACAGAAATGGAATAACCTCGATTCCTCAGCGTGTGTAAGGCTATACATTTCAGACAACACTAAAAGAATTTTAAAAGTGACTGTCCAGCTACACGTGGGAGAGAGAAGTCACAGCGTGTTTAAGGGCAGTGAACCAGTGGCCTCTGAGGGACGAGCTGCTAGAAAGGGCAGCCCCAAAACCACTCAGAGAAGTGTGCTCAACCAAACAGAGAGATAGGAAAGACTGCTATAAGGAGCGAAATATCACGATAAATTAGCGGAGCCATAGACCCTTGCCATTCCCTGTAAATCATGTGCTCAAAGGAGAAGAAATCCTGAGCTCTTTAAAATACAATATGTTGAAAAGGTAACACAATAGAGAGAGATATACAGTGCGCTATCAATAAAACAGGGAAAAACCACCAGTGTATGGAATCTATAACCTATGAAAGGCAGACTATAGACACGATAATTAAGAATATAAATTAAAACGTGTGTTATATAGTTATTGAGGTATTTATTTACGCTTTAATTTATATTTTTAATTATCATGTCTATAGTCTGCCTTTCATAGGATTTAGCTTCAAGCATAGCTGTACGCAGATATGTATAGAAATTTCGTATTTCTAAATTATGTGATTTTGTAGGAACTTGGAGCTTTATGATGGTATCCGATTAGTCATAGCAGATTTATCTCGCATGCACCATCAATCTTCAACCTTTGTGGGAATACTTCTCTATCTGTCGTCATTGTAAATCTGCTGATGCCCATTTTTCCCCTTTCTGGGAGTTTATACGTCCTTTTATTATTAGTCTATAGTAAAACTATATATATTATTAGACTGTAGTGAAAACTGCGGACATATTTCACCCTCAACTTTCTGATGACGGCACAAACCTGATACAGTTGTAAAAACATATTAATGTGACAGTGGTAGTGAAATGTAACACATTCTTGCGTCCAACGATATCAAAGCATTAATTTCACAACAAACTATATAGAACGACAATATGCATTAAAATATGTAGAACTTCAATGGAACTCTAAAACTACGAACAAAGAAATGTCGATGTATTGAAACCAAAGGAATATTTGTACAACATTCCTGTAACATTTCCTCAAACACAGACACAAAAGAACACATACTGTTATACTGTTCTATATGACCGAAAACAAATACAAACAAATACTTTTGTTTGTATCAGTTAATGTTGAATTTTCAGTTGTTGTTACTTTCATATAATAACTTTAAATTCGTATACAAAACCAATGGTGCATTTGGCTACATAAACAAATATTTGTGCAGCAACCTTGAAAATAACGTTGCTGCTCAAAGAAGAAAGAAATTTCAGAAACTGTTTAATGGTATTGTAGGGGCCCGATAAGGATGTGTAAAAATACTTCCATAATTCATCACTTCCCTTAAATATACTGTTTTCTCAATATTAGTAATAGAAAAAATTATCTCTTCAGTAAAGACCAACTAATGTTTCCACTTGATTGAACTCAACTAAATAGAAGATTTATTTATATGTCTGCAATCTCTGACAATTAATATGAATAA
>OZ024740.1:283553607-283558607 GCA_964016885.1 Eledone cirrhosa
GTGCATGGTCTTCCACTAACAACCTTGCCCGGACTTGTGCCTCAGAGGGAAACTTTCTTGGTGCATGGTCTTCCACTAACAACCTTGCCCGGACTTGTGCCTCAGAGGGAAACTTTCTTGGTGCATGGTCTTCCACTAACAACCTTGCCCGGACTTGTGCCTCAGAGGGAAACTTTCTTGGTGCATGGTCTTCCACTAACAACCTTGCCCGGACTTGTGCCTCAGAGGGAAACTTTCTTGGTGCATGGTCTTCCACTAACAACCTTGCCCGGACTTGTGCCTCGGGGGGAAACTTTCTTGGTGCTTGGTCTTCCACTAACAACCTTGCCCGGACTTGTGCCTCAGAGGGAAACTTTCTTGGTGCATGGTCTTCCACTAAGAGCCTTGCCCGGACTTGTGCCTCGGGGGGAAACTTTCTTGGTGCATGGTCTTCCACTAACAACCTTGCCCGGACTTGTGCCTCAGAGGGAAACTTTCTTGGTGCATGGTCTTCCACTAACAACCTTGCCCGGACTTGTGCCTCAGAGGGAAACTTTCTTGGTGCATGGTCTTCCACTAACAACCTTGCCCGGACTTGTGCCTCGGGGGGAAACTTTCTTGGTGCTTGGTCTTCCACTAACAACCTTGCCCGGACTTGTGCCTCAGAGGGAAACTTTCTTGGTGCATGGTCTTCCACTAAGAGCCTTGCCCGGACTTGTGCCTCGGGGGGAAACTTTCTTGGTGCATGGTCTTCCACTAACAACCTTGCCCGGACTTGTGCCTCAGAGGGAAACTTTCTTGGTGCATGGTCTTCCACTAAGAGCCTTGCCCGGACTTGTGCCTCGGGGCGAAACTTTCTTGGTTCATGGTCTTCCACTAACAACCTTGCCCGGACTTGTGCCTCGGGGCGAAACTTTCTTGGTGCATGGTCTTCCACTAACAACCTTGCCCGGACTTGTGCCTCAGAGGGAAACTTTCTTGGTGCTTGGTCTTCCACTAACAACCTTGCCCGGACTTGTGCCTCGGGGCGAAACTTTCTTGGTGCATGGTCTTCCACTAACAACCTTGCCCGGACTTGTGCCTCAGAGGGAAACTTTCTTGGTGCTTGGTCTTCCACTAACAACCTTGCCCGGACTTGTGCCTCGGGGGGAAACTTTCTTGGTGCATGGTCTTCCACTAACAACCTTGCCCGGACTTGTGCCTCAGAGGGAAACTTTCTTGGTGCATGGTCTTCCACTAACAACCTTGCCCGGACTTGTGCCTCGGGGCGAAACTTTCTTGGTGCATGGTCTTCCACTAACAACCTTGCCCGGACTTGTGCCTCAGAGGGAAACTTTCTTGGTGCTTGGTCTTCCACTAACAACCTTGCCCGGACTTGTGCCTCGGGGGGAAACTTTCTTGGTGCATGGTCTTCCACTAACAACCTTGCCCGGACTTGTGCCTCAGAGGGAAACTTTCTTGGTGCATGGTCTTCCACTAAGAGCCTTGCCCGGACTTGTGCCTCGGGGGGGAACTTTCTTGGTGTAAATCCCATGATCATTTACCCTTATCATTTTACTCTCTATCGCAAAAAGGAGACGGGGACGTTGAACTGCATATTCAGTAGCTGTGAGCAGATCGCTTTGTTTATCGTTGAGAACACAAGCCAGCCTTTCTGACAAAGTGTTATGAACTAGAAAGTACCCATGATTAAGTAATTAAACTGAAATAAGCTTCAAGGTTTCAAGTTGACAATTATTTGTAATTCTCATATTGGGTCATTTTGTTTTTATGTTGTATTGTTTTATTGTCGCTGTGCTGTAATTCACACGGAACTGCACCGACATACTACCCACAAATTGGTGCATGAGATACACAAATAATATGCATGCATATGTGTGTTTCTGTTTGAATGTCTGTGTGTGTAAGTATTACGTGTGTTTGTATTTAATTACTGGGTTTGTTGTGATATATTATGCAATATTAATATGACACTTAAGAAAACACGGAACGTTTTTAAAAACTAGTTTCTATTCTGGTCTTTTATATAAGTAAACATTCTAAAGATTTTAATTACAGGCTTTGTTTTCAGAGACATCGCACACACAAATACACACACACACACACACACACACACACACACACACACACACACACACACACACACAGGCACATATACACACGCATAAACACACACTCAAACACACAGACACACACAAACGCACACACATACAGGTACACACACAAACACACATACACACATACACACTCACATATATATATTTATATGTATGTATAATATATGCATGTGTATACGTATTAAATCTTATTATATTATATATATATATATTTATATATATATACATACATACATTTAATTATACATGTATGTAAATCTATATAAATGTGTATATATATTTATATATATTTATATATATATATATATATATATATATATATATACATATTTATATAGATTTATATACATGTATAATTAAATGTATGTATATATATATATATATATATAGATAGATAGAGAGAGAGAGAGAGAGAGAGAGAGAGAGAGAGAGAGAGAGAGAGAGAGAAAACTATACTATTTTTTTATTTGAAAATTGAATTAGAACGTACGCACTTATATAATTATTCATACAGTTATGTAGTTACTGAAATGTCCTCAGCTTCAAAACTGAGATATATTTACTTTTCATAAAATATTGAGTACTTTTTTCTCCCTTATATATATATATATCAAAACGTTCAGACCCTTTTCCTACTATATCAAGCGTTAAATTAATATATTTCTTTGTACTGTAACGTTTTCCTGTATCGTTAATCCGTTTTCTTTTCGAATATTGATGTGTGTATGCGTGCGCGCGCGCGCGCGTGTGTGTGTGTGTGTGTGTGTGTGTGTGTGTGTGTGTGTGTTGTATGGTGATAGGAAAGAAGCATTAAATACAAATGACTATTTGCATAATGCTAATTCCCATTATCTCATTGATATGAAACTTCTATCACAGTTAAATATACCACATTTACTTCTTCGTGAGGAATTCACACATCCCAGCAAAGAAAACCACATTTGAAATTAATCGTTGTAGATAACGAAACACAGCTAAATGAGATGCACTAATTGTATTTGACACTATAAAATATGACCCATCAAATTAATTTTGTCGAGATTTTTAACCAATGAAGCTTTCTGAATTAATTATTCAAATTCTCCCCTGGAATTCCAATTTCATGTTTTTCATTCTTTATTTTAAATTGAATTTTGTTGATTTTAAAGTATTGAACGTGTCTTATTTGAACTTAATTTCCAAACTGCCATTCTCTGAATATTTTTAAAATGGCGAACAAAGAGCAGTTAATAAAAAAAAGTGAGGTTAAATATAATTTTCCAGTGAGACGTAATGAATAAAAACATTAACTGGTTGTTACAAGAGTCGAATAATTAATTCGCTGCTACTACCATATTCAAATAAGAAACCGTTCTGACAATTACGTAAATTTAAATTTGGTTCAACGATAATCTTGTTTTGGTAAACATTATTATATTTTGTTTAAATTTCTATTCAATATATTGTTTATTATATTTAGATATGGCGGATGTGGCGGATATAGTGATTGTTGTATAAACTTCAGTAACAAAAGCTGAATATTAATAAGAAAAAAATTCATAAGTATTAAATACCAATGATGTAGAATAATAATACATAGCAATAGCAAAATTTAATACGCATCAAATAACTATAACAACATAGAATCATAATGGATAACAATAGAGCTCAGAACTTAAAACACCGAAACAAATACTGCAAGGGACTTTTCCGGATGTTCTGGCGATTCTGAAATAATTACAACATAGAATAATACAATAATAACATTTAATACAAAGACAATGAAGTCATGAATATATTAATAAAACATTGTCATTTCGATTGGTAGTTCCGGTAGAGCGTCAGGCAACATGTTTTTCAGCATAGAGTTACGGCTCTTTACGTTCTGATTTCAAATCCCGCCGAGCGTAGCTCTGCATTTCATCTTTACGGGTCGATAAAATGAAGTACCAGTAATGCACTGGTGTCGATTTAATCGACTTTCTCATCCCACAAAATTGCTGACTTTTTGCCTATAGTAGAAATCATGATTTCACTCTATACGGTCTGAGTTCAAATCCCGCCGAGGTTAACTTTACCTTTCATCCTTACGGGGGCGATAAAATAAAGTACCAGTAATGTACTGGGATAATTGCTGGCGTTGTGCCAAAAGTAGAAACAATTATTTCAGTATATAACTATGTTAATGTGCCAACGAAAATGTCACCATGACCTCGAGTCAGCTTCTTAGGAATAACAGCCAAGGCACCATCAAATCACATTCTACTCTTCTAAAGATAGGAAGGATACATTGACAACATGGTAAAACCTACATCAGTGCTACTCAAAGTGGTCGTCCGCGGACCGGTGGCAGTACGCGAGCCATCAGCTACCGGACGCGGCCAGTGTCCAGGCCATGTTAAGGAATCATTTGAGGCATTTTTTTAATTACTTTTTTATGTTTTGATATTGTATTATTTGTTTACAAAATAAATAGAAGATAAAAAAAATGGTCAACTATTATTATTTGGCAGTATCGGTAGAGGGTTGGACGCCATGTTTTCTAGCATAGCTACGGCCCTTTCCAATCTGAGTTCAAATCCCGCCGAGGTTAACTTTGCCTTTCATCCTTACGGGGTCGATAAAATAAAGTACCAGTAATGTACTGGGATAATTGCTGGCCTTGTGCCTAAAGTAGAAACAATTATATTCATTATATATATATATATCGTTTCCGGTATAAATTAATTGTTTCTACTTTAGGCACAAGGCCAGCAATTATCCAGTGCATTACTGGTACTTTATTTTATCGACCCCGTAAGGATGAAAGGCAAAGTCAACCTCGGCGGGATTTGAACTCAAATCGTAAAGGGACGTAACTATGCTGGAAAGCATGGCGTCCGACCCTCTACCGATACTGCCAATAAATTAATATTACTACGAAAT